>CANSNZ010000948.1:1502500-1957500 GCA_947646795.1 Beta lomatogona
ACTTGTAATTATTAATAATACTCAATTCAATTCAGTTCAGATCAGATCAAATCAGTTCAGTTCAGACCAGTTCAGTTCAGTTCAGACTTATTCATTTCAGTTCAAACTTATTCATTTCAGTTCAATTCAGTTCAGACCTATTCAATCCAAAAGAACAGAGCATTAATACCAGGTGCACGTGGATGACCATGTAACTGGGTCTATATTCCATGCTTTGGCTATAATGGGTTAACGGTGGCGCCATAAACAATGTAATCGCTTCAGATTTTTGCTTGCTTAACGACCCTTGTTGCTTTCAAAAAAAAAAAAAAAAAAAAAAACAGGAATTTTGATCTTCTCAGATAGAGCATAATATACTCCAATGTTTGCTAACCTGTTGCACTTCAATAATTTTAGTGAAGTTTTGGGTGTGAAGAGCCCACATAATTGCCAGAAAGTCAAAAAAGGGCAAGAATTTGCGAAATTGTCTCTATCTTTTTTAAAATAGCGGTGCTTTAATATTTCTGCTTCTTAGTTCTTACAAGCTTCAGAAAGATAAAGGCACTTCCGTAACTTACAGCGGGAAGAAAACCACACGGTGAAACAGTTGATGTACGTAAAACAACTGGATTGCTAAATGACGCCCTGAAATTTCCAATTTACGCCCTAAATACGTGTATAAAAATACGGCTTTGGTATATTTCCATCTCTTTTCTCATTTCACCCCTTCCTCCTTCACTTCCCCTCCCTATCATCTTCAACATCACCACGCGCCTCCGACACACCACCACCACGCCTCCGACACACCACCACCGGCGCCGGCATACCACCACCACGGCCCGTCGGCATACCACCACAGCCCGCCGGCACACCACCACCACAGCCGCCGGCACACCACCATCAATTACTCCGGCGACAAAGTTGGGCCCTCTCTCCGGCCAACATAACTCCGGCAACAAAAACTCCAAAGCAACACCTCGGCTAATAACGAACTCCGGCGCAAGGTTAGTGTACAAATTCTAAAAAATATATGCGGGCGCCTAATTTAGGTGCTCGCACCATTGGTGGGGCGCCTAATTTAGGCGCCCCACCAATGGTGCAGCGCCTAATTTAGGCGCCCCACCAATGGTGCAGGCACCTAAATTAGGCGCCTTGCCTTTGCCTTTTTTTTAAAAAAAAAAAAAAAAAAAAAAACGAGAGGAGAGAAGGGGTGGTGGTGATGATTTGTCGGTGTACGGTGGTGGTGGTGTGTCGGTGTACGGTGGTGGTGGTGGTGGTGGTGCCGTCGAGAAGAAGATGGTGATGGTGGTGGTGGTGGTTGTGGAGGAGGAGGGGTTAGGGAAGTGAGTCAAGGGGAGGAGAGAGAAAAAATTGGATGTATATAAATACAGTATAAAAATACTGTATTTATGGCGTTAATAGGAAATTTTAGGGCGTTGTTTAGCAAAACCCTAAAACAATCCAGCTCATGTCGACCAAAGTAGCTTTGTTCTCCAAATTTATACATGGTCGAAATACTAATACCTGAGTCATGTACAACTTTTCAATGTTTTTTTTTTTTTGGTGTGAATGAGCCACAAGGACGGGAATAAGAATCGATCTCATGATCACATGTCAGAGGGAGGGAAGCTCTAACCAACTTAGCTACCCCTCACCATATATATGAAATGTTTGCAATTTTCAACATAACTATTTAAATAGTAAGCATTGGCTAAAATAGTAATTGTGAAAAAATTCACTAACTAATGTTTAATAAATCATCTTTTTGTTTAGTTTTTCAATACAACCATTTATTAAATATTACTCTATCCATTTTGTTTCGTTATTACTATTTGGAATCGAAAATAAACAAATGCAACTAAAAAATGAGCAAGAGGACCTTAAAAAATGGGAAAATTTGCCCAAAAAAACCTTTTAAAAGTTAAATTTTGTGAAAAAAATTACCTTTTAAAGCATTCTTTGCAAAAAAAAAAACAAAAAACTTCATTTTTTTTTTTTTTGCAAGTTGAAACATATTCCCATTTTTCGGTGTGGTTTTTTGAGATACATAGGAGTGACCCTGCAGTTAATGGAAATAGGGAGTTAAAGGAAAATAGAAGGGCTATCATACCACATCGGAAAATGAGAATAAGTTTCATCTTGCAAAAAAAATGAAGTTTGTGGTTTTTTTTAAAAAGAATACTTTAAAAGCTTTTTTTCCGCAAAATTGAACCTTTAAAAGGTTTTTTTTTTGGCAAATGATCCTAAAAAATGAGAAAGAGGACCTCGAAATGAAAAAGAAGATCCATTTTCTTGCTCCTTTTTTAAGTTGCTATGATTTAAAAAATGAGCAAGATTAAAGTAGCATTGGTGAAGAAAGGTATATCTTTCTATACTGAGATTTAAGGCTATGGATTCTGTTGTAGTCTAACATCGATGGCTCTCTTGAAGACACTTGGGCTCATCAGAGCCGTACACGTGTCACCTTAGTTTAAAAAGAGAAAAGCCTTGAATCTCTGGGCTACACTCAGCTGAGGTAAGAGGTTTAAATTCTGGCCCAACAGTCAGAGCCCAGCAGTGCCAAATGGCTGAAGGAGAGTGGTTAATAGACATTCACCAGTCATGGTCTGCCACGTGTCATGATCTGATTCCTCAGCCAATCAGAGGCCACTATTGTAGGTCAGTTTTTAAGGTTAGCTGTCAACTTGCTATCACTATAAATACCCCTGAAATCAGGAGAAACATTCATTCAATGCAAACAGTGCAAAGTTACTCTGATAAAATTCTCTCTCACTTTCTCTCTCTATCTCTACTTTCTCTTACCACACTTGAAAACTGACTTAAGCATCGGAGGGGGAACCACCACCCAAACCTCCAGGGTGGGTCCCTTTGTGCAGGTTCGGGAGCAGAGCAAAGACCAAGGACTAAGAGGATTCAGACATCGTTGCACAAGTCTCCAGCTGAAGAACACTCAAGATACTAATTTGCTTGCTCGACAAGGAAGCTAAGCCTACAGCTTACTTGTTGGACAAGGAGACGAAACAGATTCGAGGGATAAAATCTTAACAATACATTTTTTTTTTGGTCAGTTGAGATGGACTTTGAGAAAGAAGACCTTAAAACAGTATTAGTTTGGGTTTAATTAAAGCTTAATCTCAAGTATTAGGGTGAGAATATTGCATAAGATTGTGTTACAACTTGGTGATCCAATCAAGTGTGATGAAGCAACTAGGAATAGAGATAAATTGCAATATGCTCGTATCCTGGTTGAAGTAAAGATTGAGCAAGTGTTCCCTGAACACATTCATTTCTGGAATGAACATGGAGAATTAACTAAAGTACCTATAGTATTTGAAAGGAATTAAGCCAAATCAATGCCAACATTGTAAAGGCATTGGTCATGTGAGTTTGACCTAAAATGAGGCCATCCCGCAAGCCTCAGGCTTCAGCCAACAAGAGGTGAAGTATGACCTGTAGGAATATATAGATGCATATAGCGGAATTTCAGGAAAACAATTTCCTAGCATCTATCATAGGATCGCAAACATAATCAAACATATGAATCATTCAATAGGGATTAAATATCAAACCTTTGTAGCGTGATTTCCCTATTGTATGCAAGCTTTGAAGATCCGAGAGCCTCAAGAGTTGCTCCTCTAATCAGTCCACGAGCACCAGTTGAACACCAACGTTTGCTAGAACGGAAGAGAAGAAAATCCTCTTGCTTTTGATGGTATAGGCGCCGGTTTAGGGAATAGGTCTAGGGTTTCTCTTTCTCTCTATAGTGAAAAGAAACTGACTAATCAATTGATTACCTAAACCCTAATATTATATCCTATATATAATAGAAGAGTCATAGGTTAGTTAGGAGAACTAATTCTCCTCCTATTCCCCTTTGGACCTGCCCAATCCTAATCCTAAATGGATTTGGATTGCTTTGTCCAACTTGTGCTACAATGTGTGACCTCATAGGATTAATCTATTTTAGTTATAGGCCCAATCAATATTGTCCTATTAATCATATTTTTTCTCTAGCAAGTAAATACGATTACTAAAATAATTAACTTTATTATCTTCATAATAACATTCCTATTTATATTTAGTAATTGCCGGAATGTCTAAGGACATATTCCTTCAATCTCCCACTTGTCTGAAGACAAGAGCGCAATGTTAAATTCCTTAAGTCACTTAATGTTAAATTTGATAACACAATGTTATTCTCAAATTTTGTTCCTTGATCGCTGAGTTCGAACTGATCAAATAAGGATTAACTCTTTAATCCTATTCCGCATGGCCATGCAATTTTCCAGTTCTCGCTCATCAAGAGGCCCAGACACCATTCCTATTAAATAGGAGGACTTATCCAGTCTTGTATGACCATAACTCCTACTCAATTCTTAGCCCACGTGACCACTGCCTTTATAACCTCCTTTTACAGCGCGGCGTTTAACAGCGTCAAAGTTAAACTAATTATATTGTGGTTATTAAGACATACTCATATCTAAGGAATCCACTAAATATAGTAGTTTGATTCTACTTTTAGAATCTAATTAGGTCAAGTCTCAATGTATCAACTATACATCCATGTAATCAATTAGACATCTCTATGTCTCCATAGCCCATGGAACTGCGCTATCAATTAATTATATACTAGTCTTTTAAATAAATCACTTATGTCCAATTTAGCGATTTAGACTAGGGACTTTAAACAAATTGTGATTTCAGTTCACTTTATAGGGTTCCATTATCAAAACGTTTTCGATAATCCTATTTGAAAACACAAATTATTTGGACATTTTATTTAATACTAAACCAAACAATTAAATAAGAACGAAATTTTATTGATAAACATTTCAAAGCATAATAAATGTCTTTACAATTGTAAACATAAAGTAAACAACCTAAAGCCATTCTCCCATATGCTTAAGCCCCATAGACCTAGTATGACACTCATGCTTAGGTTGAGCAAGCGGTTTAGTCAGAGGATCTGCTACGTTATCCTCAGTATGAACCTTGATTACTTTCACATCCTCTCTACCAACGATTTCTCGAATGAGATGGAATTTCCTGAGCACATGTTTAGACCTTTGATGCGATCTGGGTTCCTTAGACTGAGCAATGGCACCATTGTTGTCATAATACAACTCAATGCCATTCTCAATGCTAGGAACTACACCAAGCTCACCAATGAACTTTTTGATCCAAACAGCTTCCTTTGCTGCATCAGCTGCTGCAATATACTCAGCCTCTGTTGTAGAATCCGCGACGGTACTCTGCTTAGAGCTCTTCCAGCTCACATCTCCTCCATTGAGACAAAATATGAAACCAGATTGCGATCGAAAATCATCTTTGTCACTCTAGAAGCTTGCATCGGTGTATCCAGTAACAACCAACTCATCATCTCCACCATACACCAAAAAATTATCCTTAGTCCTTCGCAAGTACTTAAGGATGTTTTTCGCTGCAATTCAGTGCGCATATCCTGGATTTGACTGGTATCTGCTGCATATACTCAAAGCATATGCAACATCCGGTCGAGTGCATATCATGGCATACATAATGGATCCTACTGCAGAAGCATAGGGAACATTACTCATACGCTTGACCTCATCAGGACTCGAAGGACACTGAGTCTTGCCAAGTGTTATGCCATGTTGCACGGGAATGAAACCTCTCTTGGAGTTTTCCAGCTTGAACCTTGCAAGAACCTTATCAATATAAGTCTCTTGACTAAGTCCAATCAGCCTTTTCGACCTATCTCTATAGATCTTTAATCCCAATATGTACTCAGCCTCTCCTAGGTCTTTCATAGAGAAACAATTTTTAAGCCATTCCTTGACTGACTCAAGCATGGTCTTATCATTTCCTATGAGAAGTATGTCATCCACATACAAGACCAGAAAAGTAATACTACTCCCACTTAACTTCTTGTATACACAAGATTCCTCTTCATTTCTGAGAAAGCGAAATTTCTTGACTGCCTCATCAAATCTGAGGTTCCAACTCCTTGATGCTTGCTTTAGTCCATAAATGGACTTCTTAAGCTTGCATACCCTCCCTGGATTTTCTAGATCTTCAAAACCTTGAGGTTGTGTCATGTACACATCCTCTTTCAAGAACCCATTCAAGAAAGCGGTTTTGACATCCATCTGCCATATTTCATAGTCATGAAAGGCAGCAATCGCAAGAATTATCCTAATGGACTTCAGCATGGCTACTGGTGAGAAGGTTTCATCATAGTCAATACCATGAATTTGTTTGAAACCTTTCGCCACCAACCTTGCTTTGAAAACACTAATGTTTCCATCCTTGTCTGTTTTCAACTTGAAAATCCATTTGCATCCAATGGGTTTTACCCCATCAGGCAAATCAACCAAGTCTCATACTTGATTTTCAGACATGGAATCCATTTCAGATTTCATGGCCTCAAGCCATCTTTCGGAGTCTTGACTATCCAAAGCATCTTTGTAGCTAGTAGGCTCTTCTGATTCTAAAATCGTTATTTCAGAACTTTCAGTCAAAAGGAAATCAATGTATCTCTTTGACGGAATGATGGTCCTACTAGACCTACGTTGTGGAACAACAGAAGAAGTTTCTACCTCACTAGGTTGAGTGACTTCGCATGGAGTATCTCCAAGTGGGACGGTAGGAGGTACGTGTTTTTGCACCACCTCCTGAGCATTTTCATGCCGGGCCGCCTCTGATGAGATGTTAACCTCATCCATTTGTTGCTCATCTCGAACTTCTTCGAGATATACATTTCTCCCACTTGTTTTTCTGGAAATAAACTCCTTTTCCAGAAAGACACCATTAAGAGCAACAAACACTTTGTTTTCGCTTTGGTTGTAGAAGTAGTATCCCTTAGTCTCTTTTGGGTAACCCACAAAAAGACTTTTATCGGATTTGGGTGAAAGCTTATCAGAAAGTAAACGTTTTACATAAGCTTCACAACCCCATATCCTTAGAAAAGACAATTTTGGAACGTTTCCTGTCCACATTTCATATGGTGTCTTTTCCACTACTTTGGATGGTGCTCTGTTAAGTGTGAATGCCGCTGTTTCAAGCGCAAATCCCCATAATGAAATAGGAAGATCAGCAAGACTCATCATGGATCGAACCATATCAAGTAGAGTTCGATTCCTTCTTTCAGAAACGTCATTTAACTGTGGTGTTCCTGGCGGAGTCCATTGTGAAAGTATTCCACAATCCTTCAAATGATCACCAAATTCTTGAGATAAATATTCACCACCACGATCGGATCGTAATGCCTTAATTTTCTTCCCAAGTTGGTTTTGTACTTCGTTCTGGAATTCCTTAAATTTTTCAAAGGATTCCGACTTATGCCGCATGAGGTAAACATATCCAAATCTGCTCACATCATCGGTAAAAGTAATGAAGTAACTGTACCCTCCCCTAGCCAACGTACTCATAGGTCCACACACATCCGTATGTGTGAGGGCTAAAAGGTCATTGGCCCTTTCACTTGAATCTGTGAAAGGAGACTTTGTCATTTTCCCCATCAAGCAAAACTCACAAGTATCAAATGATTCGAAATCAAATGATTTGAGAATTCCATCTTTATGAAGTTTCTCAATGCGCTTTGAGCTTATGTGGCCTAATCGACAATGCCATAGGTATGTAGGGTTTGAATCATTTGCTTTATGTTTCTTGTTGTCTATGTTATAGATGTGGGTTTCTAAGTCTAGCACATATAAACCATTTGATAACTTAGCGGAGACATAGAACATATCATTCAAATACGCAGAACAACAATTGTTCTTTATTGTAAATGAATAACCTTCGGAATCCAAAACAGGAATCGAAATAATGTTCTTTGTGATAGCAGGAACATAATAACAATTATTAACTTCTAAAACTAATCCTGAAGGTAAAAGTAGACTATATACGCCCACTGCCAATGTAGCAACTCGTGCTCCATTGCCAACGCGAAGATCTACTTCTCCCTTTCCCAATGTTCTACTTCTTTTGAGGCCTTGCATATTACAAATAATGTGCGAACCACAAGCGGTATCAAATACCCAAGAAGCAGAAGTTGCTAAGTTAACTTCTATAACATACATATCTGAACTAGAAACTCTTTTCTTTTGATCCTTCAGATACTTGGGGAAATTACTTTTCCAATGAGCAACCTTGTTACAGATGTAACAATAGTGCTCATCAGCAACTTTTGGTTTTGGTGTAACGATTCCCATATCCCTTTCAATTGCAATGAAGCGTTCAGCATTCAATTTGTCCTTCGAAAGGACGGAGCGCAAATTACAAGTAGAATTGTTGGTGTTGATATTGTTGTTACAAGACATAATTACTACAACAAATAATAAAGCAAGATTCAATCAATGTTTATCAAGAAAGCAATAATTAAACAAATTTTAATTACTACTACCCTTTATTCAAAATGAAAGTCCCCTATTGAATAAAGAAATAACCAAGATCCCCTCCCACTACAATCAAACGGACTTTGGCCCTGCCTTCAATTTATAGTAGTTGAGGTAAGTAAACACTTTACTAATTATTTCGGATCAAGATTATTTCGGACCGGATTCGGACCGGACAGGATCGTTTTGGATTCGGATCAAGGTTCGGACCCAGATCAGACTACGGATCGGATATTTCGGACCGGATTTTCGTATCAGGACCAACTTTGCCAGGTCTATTGATATTCCAACAATTCTAAGTTGGATACCAAACAACTCGGTTTACGTATAAGGTATGTGGTTTGGGGTTATAGGGTAAAGGGTTAGAAGTTAGTGAAAAAGTGGTGGGAAATCTCCCTCCAAAAGAAGTGTTGTCTTTCTTCCCTAGCCTCTTTCCTTCTCCTGAGTTTCGGCCGACTAGCCTCCATGGCTCCATCCTTTGGGTCCTCGTCCAATCGTCAACAAGTTGAATCAGTAAGTACGTATCAATGTATTATACGATGAATTCGATCTTCCCTCGACAAATCACAACTTTAATTTCTTCCCTCTTCAATTTGATTTGCTCTAAATTTCATGTATTATGCCATTTTGTTAAAATTAAAGCCAAGATATATTTTTTTGTATGAACTTCGTCTTTGAATTTCATGTGTTATACAATTTCGTCTTTTCGATTGTATCTCCTCTCTAATATAATTTTCATGGGGTGTGAATTTTTGTGGGGTTATGTGGTAGTGAATCATATGAGCCCTATTTCTTGATTGAGTAGTTCATTTGCCTAGTTAATTGCAATCAAGGAAGGAATTTGGTTGCTTGACTAATCTCAATAATTCAATATTTGGGCTTTTAGAGGAAGAAATTCCGCTATAATTGAAGCTTCACGAACATTACAGATTCACAAATCGCAATTAATTGACCAGGCATGTCGTTCATCAATTTCACTTATTATTATTTTTGAAAGCTGCAATACTTCAATTTCAATTGTTATGGAGCTTTTAGGATTGTTGTTCATCAATTCTTTGAATTTTACAAGCAAGAGTGAAATTTTTTCGAAATTTTCAATGATAGTATATAGTTTTTATGATGAACCACAATACAAGAAAACGCAGAAGTTTCTCTAGGAGAATATACTAGTCCTAATTGATTCTATACTAAAATGAAGAAATATCTGGGAATAAGAGATTACTACCCCATGAAAGAACGACGTCTAGATTTTTTAGGTTCCTTCTCAGGCACCTTACTGAGTCGTTCCAATGACATACGTCTAGTTGGAGGTACATGTTCTGAATTTTTCCTCATTTGAGAATGTAATTTGTCTTTATCATCAGCACCACCTCATTTTTTTAGAATGGCCGATTCCCTGATTCTCTTAGTGCCGGAGGCCTTTTCAGCATACAGTAGCTCATTTACTAAACTGGTTGCCATGTCTTTCTAGCAGGCTGCAAAGTAATAATATTCACATGCATCATGGCTCATGCATTGCAACATGAATGCATCGTTTATTCCACCGGATCAAGTAATATTTACAGATGAATATCTTGTAGAGATAATAATATGTTTTAGGATAATCCTATTAGTATTTGCATTAAAAGAATATGATCACTTGAAGTTTATTATGATATGGAAGGTCTTTTGGCGGCCCACACAGTTTATGACGTTAACTGAGTGTCCTCTGCTTCTTGGAAAATATGAAGTATATGGTAATTAAGCCATTTTTTTCTCGAAATTATCAGAGCTTATTTATTGAGTATGTATTAAAGAACTTTCTGAAAATAAGTTCATCTTGTCGAGTAGGTTAACTCAGTCATCACCACACCAATTACTTGCATGTTCAGGAATATATAGAGAGAGAGAATCACATGAGAAACATATTTGACTATATAAACTGATGTATGCTCCTTCGTGGCTTGTGTTGCTGCCTTGTCTTTTTGTCTTTGATATCATATGATCTATTTCTATCTTATATTACCTCTTTGCTTAACTTTTTTATTTTCTTGACTTTTCATTTGAGTCGATACTAAGAATTGCCTTGATATTATATACTTTGCTTTTCCATTTTGCCTCTTATGACTCATTTATGAACTACTGAACTTATGATTTTTTTTCCCCTTTATGCTATATGCGAGCTCTTGCCAGCCCTTTCCTACTTGATAACTCTTTGGAAGAGATGAGCGACTCTTGTTTAAGAGATAATTCAAGTAAATGTAAAGGTTATCATTCGGTAGAAAAATGGAAATGCTTTTTTTATGTTGCTTCTTATTTTCTTTAAAGCTAATATCACCAATTTTGATAGCTTACAAACACATTTTGAATCTTTTTGTGAGGTTGTGAACATAATCTAAGTTTCTCTTTGCTAATTGTTGCCAATAAGAAAGAGCATGCACTTTCTGAACAAGGCAGTCGTGATTATAGCTATTAATGTCTTAGAGACCTGGATCATGTGGCAGCAAATAGGTTACATCCAAATGATCATAGAAATGTAAGTTCATATTTGATGCCATTATGAAATTGCTATGCCGTTTTTGTTATGGTTTGCTGTTATGATGTTTTAACATATAACTCTAAGGTGGCAAGTTACTTTTTATTTTTCCTTTGTGCAGCTACTGAATCTCCTAACAGGGAACTAAGTCGGACCCTTGTATTACTAAGGGATATGCACTTTCCATGCTACTGGTGCAGAGTTGCTGCTTTAAGCTGTTACATAAAGGTAAATGTTGTAATTTTTGCTGCTGCTGATCTGTTGATCCTGTTCTGCTAATGTATTTGTTGTTGTTCTGATGTCTTATAATACCCTTGTGCTACTGTTTTGCAGTTTTCATTGGTGTTGCTCATTGGTATTGGTTGGTGTGCTCCCGCTTATTTGCACTTGTAGCTGTGTGGTCTGCAACTTGTTATGTTATTTTAGACCAACATTGACTTGGTTTGAGCAATTGTTTTTCTTAGTGGTTTTTGTTAGTTTGGAGCTTGTAGGTTGTTGCAAGGCCTAGAATGTTTTATTTGGTTGAGATTGTACAACAATTTGATTACTTTTTGTTGATAATTTTACTTCAAGTTAATAAATCTTCGATTTCCATGAAATTTGTTGGATTACTTTAGCAATTTTTTTATATGGTTACTTCTTATATGTAATCATGCTTGGAAATGTTTAACATAATAGCTAGAATATTTTCGGGCATCTAAATACCTCTTATGATAGTTTCAAATAGCATCTAAATATAATTATTTGAAAAATAAGGCGTTGCCTCTAATAGTATTTTGAGTTAAATTAAACGGTTGCCCCTAAATACGTGACTTTTAAAAACAAGATTTATATTGCCTCTAATTATATTTCGAGGCAAATTTATATGGTTGCCCCTAAATATATGTAGTTTTTAGAAGTAACTTTTTATGTTGCCTCTAATTCTATTTTGAATCAAGTATATATGGTTGCCTCTAAATGTAAAGCCTTTTAGAAGCAACAAGTTATATTGCCTCAAAAGAGACTTTTAGAGGCAACCATTAATTAGCGACGGACTTATTAGAGGCAACCACTAATTTGCTTCAAAAAGTAATTAGAGGCTACATCTTTGTTTTCAGAGGCAAATCTACCTTGCCTCTATAAGCGATTTTTCTTGTATTGTAATTATAACTAATTATAATTCTTGGTAGACAGGTTAACAACTCCTTGTTTACTCCTATCTCTTAGCTTCAAAACCCAAAACTTTGTCTTTTGATGATTTTGTTGAGTTAAACCAAACATTAACATGTAAGTTTCAAAAACCTACCCTACTATCCCCGGAACTATGAGCAACACCCTGCTTTGGCAGAACCTATTACTCATGATCTAAGGCTTTATAGGTGTTGTTTGGAAAAGCAATTGAACTCAATATTACTTTTGGGGACCTAAGTTTACTAATATGGTCAATTAATAGTGAACACATGAATCAATTAACCACAAACAAACTTAGAAGCAAGCATTTAAACAAGATAAATGCAAGAGAATTACTATAAGCAATAACTAAATGATCTAGTATGGCCCCTATACTTAGGAAAATAACTAATCTTCATGAATCCTCCCTTGAATCTCCATGGATCACCATCCTTGAAACTCCTTGAATCCTCATGCTTGATTACATAATTTGAATTAAATAAATAACTAAAATTTAAAGTTACAAAAATACAAACGATTCGCAGATCGTATTTAATTTTACATTCAAATTTAACGATTCGTAGATCGTATTTACTATCCTAATTTGGGCCATACTAGTCATATCATGCAAAATATAATATCATACATATTACATTAAACATCCACGCATTTATAAATAAAATAACCACAAACTATTTACTTATTAACAATTAATAAGCAAATACAACTTTCCATAATAATTATAAAACTTAACAAATTTAAGCTAGAAATTATTTAGGAAACTATATTATTTTAATTCAATTATTTATTCACATATGGCATTAATCAATATTAATCACAAACTTGCAAACTAGGAAACTTTTGGATTTATGCTCAATTATGGAAAATCAGATTTTCCTCAAAAACAAATTTTTTTTTTTTAAAATGAGGTTGACTTGTTGACTGTTGACCAGCAGTACAAGGCTGCCAGTCAACAGCCAACCAATATTACATGAACCCCCGCTGGAAATCGAAACACCAGCAACAACCAGCAGCAGGCGCTGCCTTCACCGCACACACACCACTAAAACTACCGGCTAGCAGCGAGAATCGCCGGCCAATCCCCGCGCGTCACACACCGCCGCAGCCGACAGCACAAAACCACCAGGGAGCTAGGCCAGCAGCAGCGTGAGCCACCGCACGTCAAACGTGCGTGGTTCCGCCGCTGCTCAGCCGCCGCGGTCCCCTTTTTCTGCCTCGCTGACCCAAAACGCCCTCCACCGTGGCTCCACCAGCGCAGGTGGGGCCACCCAGTCATGGTGGGCAATCCCTTTTGAATTTTTGCAACAATTTACAAAATCTCAATTAATCTTTAATAAACAATTAATTTAAAGATTTAGGATTTAATTAGGTTATAAAAATTCGAAAATTTGTAGCAGAATATTTGAATCAGTCAACAAATCTTAAACAAATTTTAAGTTTATTGAGATTAGATTTCAATGTATAATCTTTATTAACATTAAATCCAACAAGAATTCAAATTTAGGGTAAAATAAAATTATATCCAAAAAATTCAGAAAATTAACAATTAATATCCGAAAATAATTTTTTTTAGGATGATCTACTGAATTATCATAACAAATAAAATCAAATATTTTAATTGTTATCCTTAAATTATATGAATAATCAAATTAAACATAAAATTTAACCAAAATTCATAAATAATATGATAAAATTCGAAAATTAGTGGGAAAAATAATCAAATTATGTTCAGCCATCATATTATTCTAGATCTATGTGGCTGATGAACATTAGATTTATTTAACAAATTAAAAATCAAATCTTTAATTGTTAACAAATTATTTCAATGATTAATCGAATTAAACATAAATAATTTTAAATCTAACAAAAAAAATTTATAAAAATCCGAAAATTTTAGAGTGAATTAAACAATTTATTTCGTCCATAATATAATAAAATCGGAACTTTATAAAATTATTTGAGCATAAATCACAATTAAATCAATCATTTACAATTTCCAATCAATTAATATCAAATATCAATTATGCAAATTCAAGCCATAAATAAATCCTCCCTTAATTAAATAAAAATAATAACTTTGCATACAATTACATGATCATATGAATATTATGAATTAGGCAAAACTTATACCACTGTAAGAATATATATAGATGCATATAGTGGAATTTCAGGAAACAATTTCCTAACATCTATCATAGGATCGCAAACATAATCAAACATATGAATCATTCAATAGGGATTAAATATCAAACCTTTGTAGCGTGATTTCCCTGTTGTATGCAAGCTTTGAAGATCCGAGAGCCCCAAGAGTTGCTCCTCTAATCAGTCCACGAGCACCAGTTGAACACCAACGTTTGCTAGAACGGAAGAGAAGAAAATCCTCTTGCTTTTGATGGTATAGGCGCCGTTTTAGGGAATAGGTCTAGGGTTTCTCTTTCTCTCTCTACTGAAAAGAAACTGACTAATCAATTGATTACCTAAACCCTAATATTATATCCTATATATAATAGAAGAGTCATAGGTTAGTTAGGAGAACTAATTCTCCTCCTATTCCCCTTTGGACCGGCCCAATCCTAATCCTAAATGGATTTGGATTGCTTTGTCCAACTTGTGCTACAATGTGTGACCTCATAGGATTAATCTATTTTAGTTATAGGCCCAATCAATATTGTCCTATTAATCATATTTTTTCTCTAGCAAGTAAATACGATTACTAAAATAATTAACTTTATTATCTTCATAATAACATTCCTATTTATATTTAGTAATTGTCGGAATGTCTAAGGACATATTCCTTCATGACCAAACTTATTGGACTGGCTGCTACAACGTGTCCAGAAGAATCACGAATGATGATTCTAACAAAAGCAGATGAGCCAATGATGGAGTCACCAAAATTAAGTTGAAAACAACCTGGAGGTGGAGGATGCCATTGAACATAATATAAGGAGTCGGGGTGTGCAAAAATATATGATCCAAACAATCCGATCCATTTATCCGTCGATCCAATCCGAAATTTTGGATATCCCATACGGTTTTTAAGTTTTGGATTATTCGGATCGGATATCTGAAAAAAAATCGGATACGGATCGGATTTTTTCGATGTCAGATAATCTAAAAAATTTACTTATTTATTTTTTTATTTTACTGAAATGTGCTTTAGTTAAATAAATTGTCGGATAGGATTCGGATTTTCGAATCGAATTCGGATTTTCGGATCGGATAAAATAGGAGAAAGATTAATTAAGTGTCAACTTGCTTTAGAATTTTTTTAAAGAAAGATTTCGGATAGGATATCGGATCGGATCAGATCCGAAAATTTCGAATATCCGGATTTTCTGAATCGAATCCAGATCGCTTTTTTCCATTTCGAATTTTCGAATACCCATATTTTCGGATTGGATCCGATCCGGTATCTAAAAATGCACACCCCTAATAGGGAGGGAGACTTGCAAGAAGGTAAAGTAGATATAGTGAAGGAGATATCTGCCATTGTACGAGCTACCTAAACTCTATAGTAGATGCGGTCAATGTTGATCAAAGTATTTTTAAAAACAGTAGAATTATGTTGTTTCCAAATACTCCAAAGGCTATAACCAACCAAATTAATAACTTTAGGATGAGAACGGAAGGAATTCAAACATCGTTTGACATCAATAGGAACATTATGATTGATTTTTGGACTTATATGAGCATAATTCCAAAAGTGGCGAATATGAGAACAAGAGAAAACTAAGTAGTTTATGGTCTCATTACCCGAGTGACAAACAAGACACTGGGAATTATTAGAATTCGTCTTTTTTTCTAAATTCGACATTAAAGGGAGACCATTATGAAGAAGTTGCCATATGAAAGTTTTTATTTTGGGGGGCAACTTCAAGTTTCCAAATATAATGAAAAGGCCAGGGGTGACTGAAGTTGAAATGAAATCATAGGCAAGCCAAGTCGCTGATTTGACTGGAAAATCACCTGAACTAGTAAGACCCGAACAAGGTTTATCTGGGAAATCATGTGTAGGAATGGGGACACCTAAAATTCTTTGTACAATATTAGCAGACAATAATTGGTGTAACATTGGAATATTCCATTCTTGAGAAGGTAGACTAATATTACTAACAGTAAATTCAATATCATCAATATTTGAGGGGTTAATTTTAAGAGTTTCAGTAAGATTTTTTCAGTACACCAATTGTCAATCCAAAAATAAATCTTTTCACTTGTACTTATCTTCCATCGAGTACCTTTTCGTAAAAGATCGCGACTCTGGAGAATAGATTTTCAAATATGAGAATTCGAAGGTTTGGATCTATATTAAAAAAAATATGTGTTTCGAAGATATAATTGTCGCATAAGAGTTGGCCAAATATTCTTTTGATCAGTCAATATTCGCTAGCCCAATTTAGCCAGATAAGCATTATTAACATAAATCATTTTTCGAAAATTTAAACCCCTGTATATTTTAGGTCGAGAAAGTTTTAACCAGGCTAATAACGAAAGCCGCAAGAATTAGAAGATGATCTCCAAAAAGTTTACGATGAATAGCATCAATCGTAAAGCAAGGTTTTGTTAGAACCTTGGTGTTAGCCATAAGATAGGTTGGGGAGATTCAAGATGACTTTGAATAAGGATTGATTTTTATATTTTAGAAAAAAATGGTTATGCCCAGAATTGATTTTATTATCGACTTTGCGAATTCACGAGTGGAAGTCATTAGGAAGTATCTTATAATTGGAAAAAATAACTCCCAGATATCGACCAAAAAGTGATTTATGGGTAATGTTGAAATTATTAGCAATAGAGTATTTATATCACCCTTGTCAACTGAGAGCACTTAGGGGGTGTTTGGTTTATGAATGGGAAAGTAAAAAGAGTTTAAGAAAGAGAAACAAGGAGAATGGAAAGTTGAACCCTTTGATTAAAAATGTTGTTTGGTCAGGGTAAATCTTTTTCTCCTCTGAACATTAATCCACCATATATATCCTCCCTCTCTCTTCTAGTGACCATTGCCACCACCTCGCCGTTGCCGCCATCGCCTCATCACCGCCCCACCCCTCCCCTTTGATGTCGTCCGACTCCTTTTTGTTGCCGCCGCCGGTGTCTTCTTGCCGCCTTCTTTTTCTCTTTTCCTTCACAACCATAAAAGCTCAAATTTGAGGGTTCAAAGGTCAATTTCGACCATAAAACTTCAGATTTGAAGTTTTCATGGACGAATTTGACCATCTAAAGCCATAATTAAGGATAACAAAGTGTAATTTCATATTACTGTTGTTTTTTTTTTTTAGTTTTTGGGTTTGCTTGGTGTGGTGTAGGGATGACAATGGATCCTGGACCCGGCCTGGATCCGTGGACCCGGATTCGTTTTATTAGATTTGCATCCTAAAATTTCAGACCAGTCGGATCCGGGTCCCATTGTCAGATTACAGATCCGGCACTAGTACAAAAACACATGATTTGCGTCCGTTATTAGATCCCTATTTGCGTCGGATTTGGGTCTGACGCAACAGGTCTCAACGCAAATTGCACTAAAACTATCTAAGTCGGTTTAATGTTCGACGCAAATGTTGAGCCATGTGCATTGGTTGTTGTTCACCAACCGACGCAAATGATGTTTTCCAAAGATTAAAAAAACACAAAATCATCTGCGTCGTTTATATACTATCATCCAATACAAATGCTGATTTCCTAAAGCAAAATAAAAATTCATTAGCCCCTCTGCACACATTTAATACAAATGGCCATATGAATCACTGAATAGTAATAATTACAAGTCCCCTTTAAATATTAGCATTTGCATAACATCACTGAACAACTAATCTATCTAACAATATAAAACTATATATACACAAATAGACCAATTTCAGAAGGGAAAAAAAGCCAGATTAATCCAGAGAAATTTCGAGAAAAGCAAAAGTAACACTTTTAACTCGAACAATACAAGAGAATTCCTTAACTACACCAATTTGAGGAGTCATACCCTTCATTGCGTTTTCTACACATGTTTTCATCCACCTTAAAAAAATTCAAACAAGAAAATCTTTAGTTAAATTCAATAATTATAAAAAAAAAATCAAACAGTAAAAAATGAACAAGAAAGCTACATCTCGGAGTAGGGAATAAGCGAATAGCAGAGGAAGGAGGAAAAAAGATTAAGAAATCGCCATTTCTCTAAGCAACAATAACACTGCAAAAAGGAATTAATAAGTTTGAGCTTAATCACATTCAAAATAAAATTACATGTAAAGAGGTAGGAGAGAATATATACACTACTTAAGACTATAATTAGCTAAAATCAAGATAATAAAGCTCAAATTTGCAAATAACTGATGTCAAAAAAACAATTGCAAATAACAGAACCAAATTTGAAAGACAATGTAACAGAAACGCAGACCTTCTCATCGGCGGTCGTTTCTTCAGCCATTGCTGCCGAATTGCAATATTACTTCTTCCTCGAATCCCTTTTTCGCTTAAGTCTATCAACGCTAATAATTTCTCTCTCTCCAAATTCAGCTACAAAGTAGATTTTTTTTTTAATGTTTTTGACCTAATCTCTCTCTAACACCACCCCATCCTCTAATGCTATGACCACTAGAATCGCCCTCATCTCCTATAGAGCCATCGGTGAAAACGCTGATTTCAATCTGCCGACGTGCTACTAATTTGCCAGGAATTAATTTTTATACAAAAAACGGCGGAGCAAGAAATTGCACTAAATATATTTTAAAAAAACAAAAACCTAAATCGCCAAATTTCAGGACTCTCGGCGGATTTCTGGTGCTCAAGAACTTCAATATGCCGATGATGCTACCTTCATCTTCTTTCTGATTCTCCCAGATCTAATTCTTCTGCCTTCGGCAAGGTTTCTTCTCTAAATCCATTTGTTAAAGGAAAAATTGGTGCAAATAGCACCAACTATTGGTTTGGTGCACAAAACAGCACGAACTAAACAAGGTGTGATGCACAACACGAACTTTATGGCATGAGTGCATGAATCAACATAAACAAGGATTTTGGCATGGTTCCACAACACAATCTTTAAGGCTTGGGTAAACGAATCTCTGGCCAAAATCATCATGTATGTTGATTCGCGCACCTATGCCATAAAGTTTGTGTTGTGCATCACACCTCGTTTAGTTCGCGCTGTTTTATGCACCAAACCAATAGTTGGTGCTGTTCGCACCAATTTTTCCTAATTTAAAAGCTCCCCCATTTAAATTTGATAAAATATGGACAACCCGAAAGGATTTTGATGTTTTAATTAAGAAAACTTGGTGTCAAAAGTTTCATGGTTCGAACATGTATTGTTTAACAAGGAAGTGCAAACTCTTAAAGGAAAAGGCTAAAACTTGGGTCAATACTAGATTTGGCAATATAGCTAGACAATTAAGTAACGTTGAAGGAAAGCTGGCTAGAATTCAAAAACAATTACCAGAGCATAATGATTGCCCCCAATTAACTAAACAACAAGATTTGTTTTTGGCTAAGCAAACAAAATTGTTGGATTTTCAAGACTCTTATTGGAAAATCAAGGCTAAGTATAATAATTTAAAGTTTGGGGATGCAAACACAAAGTATTATCATGCGTGCGCCTCGATTATACGAAATCGTAATTTAATTACTTCTATTAAAGATCCGTTAGATCATTTAGTTACTCAACCAAAATTAGTAGAAGAATGTATGACTAATGCGTTTAAGAAAAGATTTACTAAGAATATGGATTGTTGTTTCAGTTTTGACTCTGTTCTTTCGCTAAGTGCATAATTTCTGAAAATGATAATATACTTATGTGCTGATATATCGATAGAATAAGTCAAATCTGCTCTATTTGACCTAGCGCCGGATAAACCCCCGGGTCTAGATGGTTTTACTCCTTTTTTCTATCAAAAGTATTGGACTCTTGTGGGAAACTCAGTGTATAGGGCTATTAAAGCCTTTTTCACTCAGGAAAAATTCAGAAAGAAATTAATCATACTTTCATCACTTTAATTCCTAAAATTGAAGCTCCTTCTAACCCAAATCATTTTCGACCTATTCGTCTTTGTTCAACTATTTATAAAATTATTTCAAAAATTATGGCTAATAGATTGAAAGTTGTGTTGGGTCGGATTATTCATCCTCTACAAGGGGCTTTTGTCCCTGAAAGACTAATACAAGATAATATTTTATTAGCTCATGAAGTGTTTCACTCTTTTAAAAATAAAAAAGGAAGAGAAGAGTGGTTAGCGATTAAATTAGATATGGAAAAAGCTTATGATAGACTAGAATGTAGCTTTATTTTTGCAACTTTTAAAAAATTGGGCTTTTGTGAAAAATGGATTAATTGGCTCCATCAATGTATTACAACTGTGTCTTTTTCAGTTTTAGTAAATGGTATTCCTGGAGATATGTTCTTTCCTTCCATAGGTATTCGTCACGGAGATCCTCTTTCTCCGTACATTTTTATTCCATGTGCAGAAATTTTAGCTCGCCAATTGTTTCAAGCCAGTTCAATAGATTATAGATTGATAGGGGTCACTCTTGGTTATTCTAGAGTTAACATTCCTTTTTTAACTTTTGCGGATGATACAATGATTTTTGCAAAAGCTAAAGTAGAAAGGTGTCATGCTATAAAATCTATTCTTAACAAATACTGCTCAATGTCAGGCCACCTTGTCAATTTCCATAAGTCTGCATTTCAATGTACTACAAATATCTCAGCAGAATTATTAGGGGTTTTTCAGAATATTCTCCACATGGAAAATTCTCTATCACTAGGTAACTATTTGGGTTGCCCAATCATTAGTAGCAAGGTCACAAATGCAACTTTTAGTTATATTCAAGAAAAAGTCTCTTCTCAACTTACCAAGTGGAGAGTCAATTCTCTATCTCAAGCAGGTAGAACTATTTTAATTTAGTCTAATCTCGCTTCTAAAGCTAGTTTTCAACTGCAAAGTTTTAGTCTCCCTCCTCATATCCTCTCGTCTCTGGATAAAAACTATAGGAATTTTCTTTGGAATAAAGATCCAAATTCTAAAGCTCCGAACTTGATAGGTTGGGATAAGATTTTTAAACCCAAAAATTTGGAGGACTGGGATTGAGAAAAGCTAAAATTAATAATTTAGCTCTTCAGATTAAACTTCTTTGGAAAATAATTAGGATGCCTAATAATTTATGGGTCAAACTTGTTAAACACAAATATTTAAAACACGACAACTTATTCTCGTATAAAACTAAAGCTAATGTCTCTTAGCAATGGCGTAAACTAATGACGCTTCGTACGCCTTTTAAGCAAGGTCTTAGATGGATGGTGGGGAATGGTGAGAATATCTCTTTTTGGAATGACAATTGGGTGTTTAATTACACTATTTAAAAAAGTACTTGCCTATTATTGGGTCAGAGGAGTTGATGGTTAATTTTTTCATTACAGATGCTGCTCAATGGAATAAAGAGCTTCTCTTAAATTATGTTCCGATTAATGTTGTAGAAGCTATTCTAAAAATCTTTATTCCTTCTAATGAAATGGCAGATAGGATGTTTTTGGGGTCTTACTGCAGATGGAGAATACTCGGTTAAATCGGGTGCTGCTCTGCTGCAAGGGTATGGCTTAGATCCGCCCATCCAGGTTAGATTTGCTTGGATTTGGGGTTTGTCCATTCCTCCTAAGATTAAATTCTTTTTGTGGAAAATTTGTCAGAATGGTCTTCCTACTAAAAAGAGGTTAGAAATGAGTCATATTTTCCTTCCTATAGAGTGTGTTTTTTGTAACTTCCACTCTGAAGATGACCATCACTTATTTCTTGACTGTCCTTTTATGCATGATGTTTTAGAGATAATTAATGTCAATGGGGTTTTTTCCCCCCTTCCTATTGATGATAACGATCTCTCTTTCATTGAGTATTTTGCAATCTTAAGTCTTGTTTGACTCTTAAAAATGTCAACTTCTATGCTATTGTTTGGTGGTTCATTTGGTATGCTAGAAATAGTATCACCTTTCGTCAGGAAAGCTTTTCTCCAGTCAAACTTGGGGCTATGATTAAAGCTTATATGCATAATCTAGATTGTTCCCGTTCTAACTCTTCCTATTTTGGTCATAGTCAACAAGTTGTTAAAGAAACTAAGAAGCCTAGGCATAACATTATTTGGTCCCCCCTTCCTCTTGATTTTGTTAAACTTAATTTTGATGGGTCCAAGTTGCAGAATGGTAGCACAGCTTATGGTTTTGTTATTAGAGATTCTATGGGGAATCTTTTGCTTAGTGGTGCTAACGCCATTGCTGATAATAATTCTATTTTAGCTGCTGAGGCCTCGGGTCTAAGAGAAGGTATTAGGGGAGCTCTTTTTCTGGGGGGGCTCATAATATTATTATTGAGGGTGATAATCTTTCGGTTATTCAAGCTATCAAAAGAATCTAGAAATTCCTTGGTCTATTAATGTTCTTATTAATGATGCAACGGAGGATCTGAGAAAATTTGATAATTATAAGATTCTGCATGTGTTTAGAGAAGCTAATTATGCTTCCGACTGGATGGCAAATCGTGGTCATTCCACTACTAATCTCTGTTATTGGTTTGAATCTCCTGATATTACTTTTTCCAAAATCATCCGTAAGGATGCTTTAGGGTGGCCTGTTAATTGGGTTCCTCCCTAGTTTCTTTCTTTCTGGCTAAAAATAAAAAAAATAAATAAAATAAACTAAAACGAAAAAAAAATTGATTCTATACACTTGCTGGCTGCCGTGAGTTTGCTGGCAAACCATTTTTTTCCCAGTTTGGATTTTCTTAAAATATTTACCTATGTTTATTGTTTGTTTTAAAGAAGCACTTGGACTTGGGCCCAAAATCTTTTTGGGCTACAATTTATTTTAAAGATTCATAATATTTTTCAAAAGTCTTTTTAGTAATTAAAATCTTTTTAAAAATACAAATATTGATTAACTAAAAAATATGGAGTATTACAATCAAACACATTCTTGATTGGCCACGTAACACTTTAGAGCAAAGGAACTAAAGCATTTGTCTCATCCGCACTACCGAGCGGAATGTCGCTTGTTCGTGCAAGACCTTGCACAACCATGCAGAAAGTTGCTCGACCATGCGAGCTGCTTTCAAGGTCCCACAACTTTATTTATTTCTTTTTCTTTTAGTATTATAAAGTATAATTAGGTTTACAAAACTTAATTTTCAGCAGCTTTTCATTATCAGAGGACATTGCATTAGAGTAGAGACTTCTTAGAGAGGTTTAGAGAGAACTACATTATTGAACTTCTAGTTCTTGAATTTGGCTATCTTGGATCATCTTCATTCAAGTAAAAGACTAATTTTTTTCTACTTTCCTCTCTTTATTTGTTGTCATGTCTATTTGTTTATCTTTGTTAATTGCTTTGTTAAGTCAATTATAATTGAGTACTCCTATAATCTAGGGTTAAGTTGAACCCTAGTAATGATTAGTGCATGAATTCTCCCCTAATCCTGGTTTAATTTGATTAATGATTCTTACTTTATTGAATTGTGTTTATTTTCATTACCATACTAGGATATATGGTATTGATTTGATTCCTTATGTCTTGATCATAATGAGAATTATATCTAGATGGATTTATCGATTCAATCAAGAGTACGAATATCTCCATGGGAATAAGTAGATAGCATAGTTAGGAAATTATTGGTTATGCTATGCTTAATGTATCTTTCTTGCATGATTCCACGAAAATAGGTATGATTGCTGGTTTAGAGTAGTCATAGGTACTCGAAAGAGGTTTGTGGTTTTTTTTAGGGCGCATTACTCCGTTCGAACTATTTATATCATTAATTGGGATGGGAACTATTAATGTACGTGTTACTCGTGCTAGCGAGGATGGTTAATTTTAAATGCTTTCATTAATTGAGTTTATGATACCTCCATATATTTATATTAGTTTAGTGTTAGTTCAATATCCTCTTGATGATAACCTTTTGTTTGTCACTTGTTTAGTTGAATTAGTCAAACTTATCTAGTGTTTGGTATCCTTGTAACTATGGAATCGACCTTGACTTATCCTGCTACATACTCTCTCCGCTTTTTTTTATTTGCTACGTTTTTATTTTAGGAAATCAAACTACCAACTTTGACCGATTATTTTGATTATTTTATAAGTAAAAATATAGTCATATGTGCTTTTGTTAGATTCGTCTCGATGTGTAGATTCATAATATCAAATTTTTATAATTGTTACTTAAAAGGAATAAGATATATTATGGGTTAAAAACTTCTTGAAAACTGCGCAAAAACAATGTACCAAATAAAAAAAAGTCAAGGGATCAGTTAGGAGGTTAGTTAGGATTTGTCTTTGTTAGGTGCGCAACACGCCTATCACTTCACACTTCATTTCTCAAGGCTAACGAATGCTCCCTCCAACGTATGTAATCTAAGACTTTTCATGATGTAAGAATTAAATTGCAATTGCATGATCACATATATTTTTGCTAAATCAGAACTACAAATTAGTTAAATCACGCCTAATAAGATGAATTGGACAACCAATTTAGGAACTCAATAACCTTGTGATTTAATAAAGTGATACCAATAATTAAATATTTTGTATTAAATAACAGATCTTTAACATTGTTTGTCTTGTTATGCAACTAATTGAATTATGTGCATTTACAATTTAGATATTCTATTGAATGAAGTAAGGAAATTCACCCTAACTCAAAATCTCTTTCGTTTTTTGGTTTATTAGTTTTTCCTAAAAACTGATTGACAACACTATTATGAACGAAAACATTAAACATTGTGTAGGCTAAAACAAATTATTTTACACGCCTACACATACTCAATTAAATTTTTGGTTATTCATTGGAAAAAATAACTTAAAATTTCAAACTCATTAAATGATACATGTGTTACTCATTTGTCATATTCATACTCATTGAAAAAAATACAGACTCATTTGATCTAATACATACTAATTTAAAAGATACACACTTATTTAACCTTAGATGTAAATAGAGCTATATACACCCAAAATTACGGTATAATTTGCGGTGAAAATGTTCCCCATCCTTCCCATGACTTTATTTAAGTGGGGTATCTTGAAAATTTCCATCATAATCACTTAGGATTGAATATTTTACAATAGACAACAACATTTTCAAAGCATCTGAAAGGTGTATACGTGACTAATTGACTATTGTCAATTTCATGAAAGAGTAGTTATGAATTAGGGGAAAAAATTGCTTACAACTAAACCGTCTTGTATCCAGCCTTTACTAGTGCTGACTGCTGAACTGCATATTGCGTTGTTTGTTTTTCATGGGCATCAACACTCAACTGACGAGAATGAGGAACCCCAAGCACATACTAAAAGCTTGGAGTATGAGTGATGGTACACCACGTATACCATCATCCGTATCGTTCCCTACATTACCACAGAATTTATAGAGTATGAATGCATGGTATCATTGAGATCCTAAAATTTTAGGTAAGTTTTGAATATCACAAATTCACAATCACCATAATATTTTAGCAATTAAATAAGCTGATACTTACGTTTATTAAAATATTATCCATGCATAATACATTTGTGAATATATTATCAATATCAATATCAATTTATATTAATCAAACATGTGAGCAAGAATTATAAAACTACTAGTTTTAAAACTCGTGCAATGCACATATTTTTTTTTTTAAAAAAATTTGATAGTATTTCCTCCGTTCTTTTTGAATTGCAACATTTTGACTTTTCGACTATTCACAATTCACACTTTAACTGTATATAATGATCAATACACAAGGATAAACATAGTCATATGAGATCTTATTTGATTCGTCTTAATGTGTAGTTTTTTAATATCTCATTTGCATAATTTTTACAAATACATAACTAAAGTTATTTGTGGTCAAAATTATGTCTCGATAATTGTGAAAATGCAAATGTTGTAATTAAAAAAGAACGGAGGAAGTATTATTTTTATAATTAATGTTCGCAGAGAAGCTCAAAATGTTTTATAATTATTTTTCCTATAATGGAATATGAAAATTATCCGTTATGATTGGATCTTGGTAACAGTAAATATAAGAGTGCGTCTTGGGTGTAACATGACCATGTTACGCCATAACTTACGTGTAACAACATTTTACACCTTTGAATTAATTCATATAATTATTATATTACTCATTTTTATGGCAGTATTAGCGTATTTCATATCATTTTGGAGATGTATCATGTCATTTTTTTTATAAATTTATTTCATGTCATTTATAAAACTATTTCATGTTATTATTAACAAACTTATGCCATTTTGGAGTTGTTTCATGCCATTTTTCCGTATATTGTTATTACGGTTTTTTCACCATATACCCCTGACAAATTTTTTTTTGCACCATATACCCTTTCAACTTTTGAAATTCACCATATACCCTCAACGTTTTAAAAAATACATCAACCTACCCTTATGACTAACGGAAGTCTAACACCATTAGTCATTTATCCCTAATCCCCCCCTCTAACCCTAATTAACTAACCTAAACCAAACCAAACTCCAACCCTAATCCTAATCTAATATCCCAACACTAACCACCCACCCACCACTCCTCCCCCACCACACCCATTTCCCCCACCAACCACCCACCACCCATTCCCCCACCCTACCAACCTACTAGCCCCTTCCCCCACCGCCCACCCACCACCCCCTCCCCCCCCCCCCGATCGCAGCGACCCCCACCCTCCCCTTCCCCTTGATTGCGCGACCCCATCCCTTCCCCTTCCCTTTCTCCTGCAATCGCCCAACCCCCTTCCCTTCCTCGCAAAGGTCGCGCAACCGTCGCCCTGCCCCCTGTAGTCGCTCGCCTACCCTTGAAACCACCCTCTTGGTTCGATTTTTTGAATTTTCGAATTCTGGGTGTTTTCGGTTTTTTTTTTTCATTTCAGGGGAAGGGGAGGGGGTTGCGCGACGGTTGTCGGGGAAGGGGAAGGGAGGGGGTTGGTGGGGGAAATGGGTGGGGTGGGGGAGAAGTGGTGGGTGGGTGGTTAGTGTTAGGATATTAGATTAGGATTAGGGTTAGAGTTAGGTTTAGTTGAGGTTAGTAATTAGGGTTAGAGGGGGGATTAGGGATTAATGACTAACGGTGTTAGACTTTCGTTAGTCATAAGGGTAGGTTGATGTATTTTTAAAACGTCGAGGGTATATGGTGAATTTCAAAAGTTGAAAGGGTATATGGTGCAAAAAAAAATTGTTAGGGGTATATGGTGAAAAAACCGTTATTATTATTTGTCAACTTCTTATCTACCATGCCATTATTAATCATTTTTGTGTTATTTTTATTCATTTTTAAGTCATTTTTTTAGCAAACTAGTATTGTTTTCACCTATTTTATTATTATTTGTCAACTTCATATGTACCATAACATTATTACTCATCTTTATATCATTTTTCAGTAAACTTGTATCATTTTCCTCTATTTTATTATCATTTGCCAATTTTTTATAGAACTTATCATTATTACACAAACTGATATCGTTTTAAGAGAATGATATGATATTACTAATCTTTATGTCATTTCATAGCAAACTTGTATCATTTAGGTCATTCATCGCAATTCACCTCCCTAAACTCCCCTCTCCCTCTCTCTCTCTCCTCCACCTCCCTTTCTCCTCCTCCACTCCCCTTCCCCCTCCATCATCAAATTGGCACCTTCGCAATCCCTCCCCAAACATCCACGTTCCCACCAGCACTGCCTCCACGTCCACTCTCTCTTCTCCCGGAAAAACACGCCCGGATATGATCAATTAACATCATCATTTTGGTCAGCAATTTGGTCGCAGAAGAAGACAAGGAGAGAGAAAATGGAAGCAGAGATGAGAAGGTCGAGGTCACCACCTCGCCGGACAGGCCAACATAAGTTGTTCCGGTTACCTGTTGCCGCATGACGAGAGGAGAGAAAAAGAACTACCAATGCGAATTTCACGCTCTTCAATTCAGACCCTAACACGTTCAGGCGGCCACTATCACCCGCGCTCTGTGGTCAGGTTTTGATTCTTAGACTACATGGATCTTGCGATATTGCGATGTAGGTTAATTTTATGATCTTAGCGATGTAATATAATTTTACGATCTAGCTAGAAATCTCATAATATAGGAAGTAAATTGATTTTAGAATCTAATTTCCACCAAAATGATCTTCAGAAATCTGATAATCTTTGATTCTAATCACCAGATATGATTGATGGCGATGATGTTTGGATAAGCGTTGGTGGAGGGATTTCTGATTGAGGTTCGGGAGGAGATAGAGAGTGGATTTGGGGTGGAGAAAGAAAATAGAAGGGAGGTGGTTGCGATAGTGGAGATGGCGGTAGTTATGGAGGAGAGGAAGGGGCCGGGAAAAGTGAGAAATGAAGGGGAAAGAAGGGTAATTTCACACGTGTGAATATTTGTTACAAAATACATTATCGTATAACAGTTACTTTTAAGACTTTATGTAAAAATAAGATAGAAATAATTAATCATTTATTATCAATGTAAACTTTTTTTTGTTTTGGTTTTTAGTGTATTACTACCTCCACTCCATAATTCATTCAACACTTGTAATTTTATGGTCTCCAGTAATGCACTACTTTAACCAATATCTTCAATTCTATATTATTATAAATTATGAAGCATTGACATATATTTGAAACTACACATAGAGATATGAAACTAACATTATAATATGCTTTCACATGACCCTTTTTTCCTTGTAATAAAAGTGACAATTTGTGGTTGAAGATTAAGAAGTTTGATTATGAATTATTAAGTGTTGATAAATTATAAAACAGATGAAGTATAAGTAAAAGGATCCTCTACTACATTTGTCATTCCATTTTCTTTTGAGAGTGTTTTGATGGTGACTTTTAGTTTCTTGCTCCTCGGTCTGGACCGGTTAACTCGGCATCAGATGGAGCTGAACCGAGTCTGCTTGGCCGAGGCGACTTGGACTGAGTGAGATGAAGGCGGAGACTGGAGGGCAACAGGTGATGAAGGGGAAGAGCCGAAGAGGCCTTTGAAGGAGGAGAGAGAAAGTGAGTCGGTATGCGTTGGCCGGAGAGAGAAGATAAGAGAATGTCTTGCAGTGGAAGCCATGGTTATGGAGATTTTTGAGATTTTGTTTCATCATCTGATCATCATCATATTTTTGAGATTTTGTCTCATCAAGTCCTTTATTATGGTCGCCACTCGCCAACGACATGTAAAAAATGTCCACTTTTCTGAGATTTTGTCTTATCATCATCATATTCACCATACTTAACCCAGTCAATAACGAAGAACTCGATAAAAAAAACAGAGGATACGAAGTAAAATCAATGTTTTCCACACAAAATTTAGAGGGGATTTAATCGGATTCATGAAATGAGTAAATCACAACAAAAATTTCTCATAAAAATTGAACATCCGATCAAATCGAGGAGAGAGAAAGACTTTTCATTAACAATTTTTAGAGTTCTTCATATTTCGAGAAAAAAAAAAAGAGGGTACAACAATGAGAGACGAGAGGAGATAGAGTATTGAAGAGAGAGAATGAATCAATTAAAACATTAAATAGAGTGGTTTTAATTAGGGATATGGCTGGAATAAAAAAAATTGTATGAAGTTAATTTTGTCCAAAATGTAGGCTTTATATGGGAAGATTCAAAATAAGAAGATCAATATGAAATTTTCCAACGAGGAATACAAGAAGAACAAAAGAGATCGGGGGAAATATTCAAAAGATGAAGATAAGACCATTCTTACTACTCTTGTGTCTTTGCCTAAGAAGTACAATAGCTAGTGTCATTAGTTTATCAAATTGTTGGTATGGAAAAAAGAGTCAGATATCATGAATAGTACGGTTGTCTTTCTTCTAGATTCCAAGACGGATGTCTGATGATGCATCATCTGATGAAGCTTTTATAGCGAAAACGTGTGGCAACAAGGAGAAAAGGGTAAGAGCTAGCTATTCTGTGTTGAAATGTCATTACAGTAACGAGGTTGGACATTTTTTATAGCAATATCAAAAGGCAAAAAGAGAATGAAGATGGTGAAAGAGTCCAAAGCCAGGGAAATTGTTGCTACCACCATTTATGAGGAGGAAGAAGAAGACGACCAAGCTCTTTTCCTACGTTCAAGGCTATCAAAAACATAATGATGTAACACTGGAAGAGAAGATGTGGTCTTGGCCCAGCAGAGTTGGTATATGATGTTAGGGTGGTAGCCGAAGCTACAAGCCTACTGGAAGAGAAGATGTGGTCTTGGCCCAGCAGAGTTGGTATATGATAATAGGGTGGTAGCCGAAGCTACAAGCCTACAATGGCCGTGCTTGATATGGTAATGGCCATGTTTGATATGCTAATTGCCATATAAGGGGTGTTGAGTATGACATTTTGGATATCAATTGTCCAATTCATTAGCTCTTTGAATCCACATTTTACTCTAGTAAAATGTAAACAAGTATTACCTAATTTGTTTAACTCTAGCGAACTGCAATCTAAAAAGGTGAATAGATACAGACAAAATAGTATAATTTTAATAATTCAACAAAATTAGGTTGCAAACTACGTTTTTTACCAATTTTCATACTGCGATTAGGTAACATTAGTTCGTATTGACAGTAGTAGCTTGTCTAGATGTTTTAAGTCTTGCAATTGGAACTTTCCAAAAAAAAAAGGAAACATAGCTGCACATTACATGACACACTTAACTCCCTATACCCTTTGAATATTGTACTGGAACAATTTGTGTATCTGGATTAATAAACTAACCCCCCCTCAGGATTCTTAAAAAAATTTTAAACAATGTAAGGTAAATTTTGGGGACAGAAATTAATAGAAATGAAATAAATTAGGACACAAGAGCAAGCAATAAGAATAACATACCACATTGTCTTGTAGAGTTGTTAGAATCAGGGCAAAGGCAGAGCAAGGCTTCAGTCTCAACATCAAACCCACAACTCCCACCAGATTTAGTACACCTCTCACACCCCATATCCGGCACACTGTAGCTAAATTTCAACCCATACGACCAATCCATAGGCCCCACACCTCTCAACTTATCCACCTCATAAAAACTTGTAAAATGCGTACAATCCAATATATCCATGCTCATCACCTTCAATGTACTATACCCTGTAAAACAACATGGGGGCGGGGGCACTCCGCTACCCCCAGCTGGCATCCCTGCCCCCATATTATTATTATTATTATTATTATTATTATTACTACTACCAGTAACACCAGTACTGAAACCAGTATTGTTGTTATTATTAAAATTATTTCCCCCGGCATAAAAATAGCCAGCAGGACCAGTGCTGTTACTTATGCCGGGGTTAACCAACCCATTGGTGAAAACTCGGAAGGAGTTGCAGGAAGAGTAGAGCTCATCACACTTATGGCCGGTAAACTCGAAGCAAAGGGAGCTAAAACGGTGGAGAATGGGGGAGTCGACGGAGCAGTTTAGGAGGGCGAAGACGGTGTCAGGAGAAGGGGGGATGATGGCGTACTGGAGGTCGGAGAGGTGGAGGTCATGGTGAGGTTGAAGAACAGTACAAGTGGACATATCAGGGTCGTAAACTGTAAGAGTTTGAGACTTGTAATCTATGGACTGAACTTTGTAGTTGCCATTTGGGGTGATGAAGAAGAGAGAAAGGGAAGAGGCGTTGCATGTGAACATGTTGCGGAACTGTGGGGCTCCGCAACCGTCGTCGATGCTGAAGGGGTAGTGGATTGGGGTTGTGCCGCATTGCGCGCGGCAGTCGGAGGAGGAAGGGAATGGAAGGTGGAGGAAGGTGAGGAGGAGGAGGGAAAGGTGGAGGAAAGAAGTGGGTTTTGAGAGAGGATACATTTTCATTTTACTTTGTTTAGGTTGTTATGAAAAGATAGTGTGAAATGTATGATATGTATTAAGACTTAAGAGATCATTGTATTAGCCAACTGTAGAGCAGGCAACAAGGGTACTTTTTGAATTTGGAAGTGTGTTTCGTGATGGTAAATAATCTTGTTCGTAAAAAATTTAAAAATATAATGTAGTATTTAAAAATAATATTGAATTTTTGGAGTGGTATTATCTGTATGAATTGATGGGTATGAACAACCCAAAAACCTAGTAGAAGCTATAGAAAAAGTTGCAATTTAGTACTTGGATTCATGTTGAATTTTTGTTTTTCTTGTCGTGCAATTGGACTACAGCAATAATATCATTATGTGTTTGCTTTGAGTTTTGTGAAAGTTTTGTCTTTTGATTGAGTGTTACTTTCTTCCCCAAGCTACGGTTGTGGTGTGGGGCTAGGAGGGATAATTAGTACTTATTTCTTGGATAAATATTTTTAAAAAATAAATAAATTCGTGTTTTTGAAAAAATGAAAAATTTTGACTTTGTATTGTTTTCACACGATATTGTGGCTAGAATATTTGGAAATTTGTTGTTTTTTTCCTCTTATTAAAGACGAAGATAAATAATCTATAAAAAAAACTTAAATGGGCCTGGTGCACACTAAGTGAGTTTTATAGAGATATAATGAACTTATATACAATATAGTGGTTTTTAGTAAAGGAAAACATATAGTGAAATTATATGCAATGTAGTGAAGGATTTAATTTAAATGTTTTAACATGCAGGAAGATGTAGGTTGTGTAGTATATACAGTGACACGTGCTTTAACATATAGAAAGATATAGTTTTTGCGTGATATAGTGAGTGTCTGAATGATATAGTGAATTTTTACATGATATAGTGAGTGTCCGAATGACATAGTGGATTGTTCAGAAATGATGTACTTTTTGCATGATATAGTATGCTTCTGAATGATATAATGAGTTTCTTCATGATATAGTGGGTTTATGAATGACATAATGGATTATTTAGAAATGATGTAGTTTATGCATGATATAGTATGTTTCTGAACGATACAGTGAGTTTCTGCATGATATAGTGGGTTCTGCATGATATAGTTGGGTTTCTTAATGATATAGTGGATTGTTCAGAAATTATATGTGCTTTTGGCCTGGTGCACACTAATGTTAACGTGATTCGGGTCCACGCAAGTCAGATTGAATAATCTAAATAAATTTCAACCCTTATTATTGTTTGATTCAATTTAGAGTGCATCTTAGGTGTAACATGTTACATCATAGCATATTGTGTAACAAAGTCTCACATGTGTGAACTAATATATATGTCTCATGTCATTATAAAACTATTTCGTGTCATTATTGGTGTATTTCATGTCATTTTTAAATCCATTTAATGTCTAGGAAACTCTTTTATGTCATTGGTATACTTCATATCATTTTTGAACTGTTTTATGTCTTTGTTAAACTCTTTCATGTCATTGTTGATATCAGTTTTATTGACTTTTGTATCATTTCATTTCTTTTATGTGTGTATCATTATTGTTGCATGTCATGTCATTTTGAGCAAAGTTTATGTCATATATACATATGTTTGTATCATTTTACCATAGACTTGTAACACTAATAAATTTGACATTAATCTGTATCAATTTTGTTGAATTTTGTATCTGTATTGTCAGTTTACGTGTCATTACGAGAGGAAGAAGGCGAGGATCGCGATGAGGGTGGTTGTAAGGACGACGATGAGAGCGACCATTAGAGGAGAGATGCAAGATATGAGAGAGGTAGGAGAAGAGGGTGGTGACAATGAGAGAGAAGTAAAAATTGGGTTGTTTTCATGAGGATGTGAAAGGGGATGAGGAGATAGAAAAAAGGAGGTTTCGGGTTAAAGGTTTCACACGTATAAATGAGTTGTTACACAATCTCTTATGGTGTAACACTTACAACAAAGAATTTTTGTTCAATTTATGTGGCCTTCACGTGCAGAAATGGGAAAAAGTGAAGGAAATTTCATCCTGAAGGGGGCGTTTGGTTTGGGGTTTCTAGAGAAGGGTAAGGGACTCAAGTAAGTTGATTTCATTACTTGTTTGTTACAACAATTAAATTATTCTATTTACCTCTTCCTTTCCTCCAACGTCCTCTACTTCCATACCCTACTTGTAGATACATAATTGTGTCTCCCAATTTTAGAACCCATGATGAAACATACCGTCATCCTACTTGGGCCTATTCAAAGGAAGAGCAATCCAAACACCTAAGCCCAAAATCGTTTTAAGAGCATAAAGTTTATTTATTTATTTCAAACCTAGTTTTAAAAGCCTAATTAATTATTCATAATAATTAATTTTATTTCTAAGCCCATTTTAGAAAAGTCCAATTAATTATTCCTAATATTTAATTGTATTTTTAATAAATATTAAATATTATAAAAGATATTATGAAAATTAAATCTTATTCCTTGATATAACTTATATCCGAATCCAAAGGATATTATTTAATCAAAGATAGAAGAAATATTTTAACAAACAAAATCTGGTCAAATCTACGGTTGTATGGCGAGCAGCCGGATGCGCCAAGCGCACTAGGATGCGTGCGCGCAACATCGGGACAGTCAATGGACCATGGAAACGCAGAAGCACTCGCGCTGACGTAAGTAATCAGCGTCAAGCGCATGATGGTCCGTATCTTTTCCACGTGATTTTAAGGAATTGTTTGCTCATAAATAGCCTCCTGTTCTACTCGGTTTTTCACGCTTTCCTGCGCCTACATAATACAAAATAAGCTCCAAATACTCTCTCAAATTAAATACTACAAACACATAATCAAACACTTTCAATCTCCATCCAAGCTTCATATTGCTCCTCCTACAGGATCGTTATACAAGACCCACGAAAGTCTAGAGGGTTGTCTCCTGTATAGAGATTTCCTTCCCTTCTCACATATGCAGCCTGTCTCTGGTTTGGTTTTCCCTTAGGGTTTTTGAACCAATCTAGATATCCCACTAGCTTGAAGCATTCTTCCTTGGTGACGAAGGAATAATTCCTGATGGTACATTCTAATTTAATTCTTATTATACTAATAATCTAATTTTCATGGTGTAGTTCCTTAAAGGATTCATGCTTTTTGTATATTCTATGTCTCTAATCTCTTCTTTTCTTTTTTATATTTCTTTGTATTATATCCATATGCTTCCTCACATGTTTATTGCTTTCATCATCGCACATTCTTATTATTACTAATTACAATACCTAAATAAATGTTCTAATACTAGATTCAGATTATTTGGACAATGTTAGGATCCCTGTAATTTGATTACATAAATAACATATCACCAAAAATTAGTATTTTCAGTGTTTAATGGACCAACATAGATTAATTTTATATTGCATGAACATATTGCTTGGTTATTCATTGGCGTAAAACTAGAACATGAATCGTATTAAGTAGAGGCCGACAATGGGCGAATTTAATTCCTGATCATATTCATATCCTCACCCCCGAACTCAATCATTGATTCATTGACCAATTATGAAGTCATGGGAAAATATACATTGGGGAAGTTCCTAAAATGTCCCTATGGTAGGGCTGACAATCAGGTCAGTTTGGGTCGGGTTTGTGTTCGGGTCGATAATAAATGGGTCAAAAATCCCTCAACTCAAACCTAACCCATTTAATAAACAGGTTGAAAAACTCAACCCTGACACGACCCATTTAATAAACGGGTTACCCATATAACCCGTTTAACCCATTTAACCATAATTAATATTATATTGAAAAATAATTATTTTCATAAAAGCTACATGAGCAAGTCCACTATTGAAAGTATGCATGTTTAGAGTTTTTTGGAATGATTATGACCTATTTTAGAGAAATTATACTTTTTTTAAACCAAATTATAGATTTATTAATATATGTTTTCGAGATTTTCTGTATGTTTAAGTTAATAAGGTCAAAGCAGGTCATTTTCAGGTCGGAAATGTCAACCTGAACCTAACCCGTTTAATTAAAAGTGTAATACCCCTCATGATTGCTTTAAATGGATTTAATATACTACTCATTCCAACAAGATGCATCTTTCTTTTTAGGAGCTAATTTCCTTAGTTACTCCACAGTTAAGCGTGCTTAGTTGGGAGTAGTCTTGGGATGGGTGACCTCCTGGGAAGTTTCTCAGGGTACGCATGAGTGAGGACAAAAATGCGCCAGAAGAACTTGTGTTGGTTATTGAGGACAGCTGTTGGCCTTGATGCGTATTGGTGACAATTTACTCGACCCCGGATAGGTCGGGTGTTACAAATGGCATCTGAGCAACCCTGCGACATTGCGCTGATCATGTGGATAATTACTCCAAGGTTAGTCTCCTAGTAGGGGAGGACTCTAGGGCTATATCACCGGCTGCGTGTCGAATATGTGATTAGTTTCCAGGCTGGGGCTACCCATAGGTCGTTGTGGCCGAATATGTGGAGTCCTCAAGCGCAACGATGTCGTTGCTGTCCTCAACTGCGGGTGTATGTAATACCCCTCATGATTGCTTTAAATGGACTTAACATACTACTGATTCCAACAAGATACATCTCTCTTTTAGGGAGCTCATTTCCTTAGTTACTCCACACTTAAGCGTGCTTGGCAATTTACTCGACCCCGGATAGGTCGGGTGTTACAAAATGGGTTAATCGTGTCAACCCATTTACTTAAATGGGTCAAAAATTGTAACACCCCGACAATTCTCTATTTTTCAAAATACCTTTTTCATGTAAAACTTAGAGAATTACCAAAGTATTATCTCCCGTGTGATAACGTATCGGCTTATTTAGAATTTTTCAGCGGAAATAAATAATAACTTTGAAAATATAAATAACTTAGTCAATCATAAGGTCAACTCCAAAAAAGTCGACTATTCAAACCACAACTAAATCAAAACTATAAAGTATAAAGAACTAAACACAAGCTCTCCACGAAAACCTGAACCCATGATGCATCATCTTCAGACCTGGAATGATCAATGCTATATTGATCCTGATAGACTGCTCACCAAATGCCAAATGGGTCATCACAGGATCAATAAGGCACAGCCATGATCGACATACACAAAAGCAAGTAATCAGCAGAGCTGAGTACTACATACTAAGTAAAATATAAAACCTAACATGATATTAATAAACATTAACTCAGTGATAAATAATAACATAAATAATAACAGATTGACTATACTGCACTAGACTCCATAATCAATGGATTAATTATAATTAAATTGAATAGGCAATGGATAGAGTTGTCCAAACCAAACCAGTCTTCAATTTAGAAGACGAAGTACGGGTGCGACTCCGTACTCCCACGACCAACGATATTGGGGTACTAATTAAATAAAATAGGACACATGATCAATCCGGTCCCAGGAAAGGCCATGGGCTACCAGCCTACCACCATGTACTCCAACTCACACTAGTCCAATACTTCAGACGTGCACAAGTCTAAAACTTATTGCTATTCACTTTCCACTTTAAGTTATTAACAGATTATTTATTTACTTGTGTGACTCACAAAGTAAGACAACCAACATAAATATCATGGATACACAAAATTTTCTTTTTTATCTTAGGATTAGATAAGGTGATCAACAACTCAAATAATCCAAGAATGATTCCAATACTTAGTTTGATAACCAACCAATATTTATTTGTTGTTTTAAGTCAACAATCAACCAACCTTTCCATAGGTGAATATCCAACTTACCAAATAAACGGTCCTCATAAAGTAAGTATAATAAATAATCTAAAGCGAACAACATGATCCAATTCATGATCCAATAAACAACATAAATATTAATCCCTCATGTAAATTAATAAAATGAAGTTCCCAATCCCACATATGAATTAATAAAATAAAGTTCCCAATCCCACATGCTTGCATCAACCATCCATACAAACATATTATAACCAATATAGGCAACATGACATAAAACATGCAATTCCGCTTGAATATAAACCACATATGAACTATAAAAAGTTCCTTATACATGATACTACATCAATCCTACTCTTAGGACATGATACTAGTCTACTAACACATAGGTATGTATGTGCCTAGTGTAGACAAAACGAGAGGCTACTTTCACAACCTTAGAAGTCACCTAAAGAATATTCTTCGCCTACCAAATACCAAAATACTTTAAACCCTCATTTAAAAACCTTTTTTTAAACATTAAAACTTCAACTATTAATGTCTCATAGTATAATACTACCATATTAGTCATTAAAAATCCCCAAAATCCATACTTTGATATTTAAAACTCCATCATAAACATACTAATAAAAACTCCAGCAACTTATAACATGTTTAAAACTCTTTAAAAGTCACTCTAACATAATCATAAACATTATAACACTCAATTTTCATAAATTATAATATAGTACTACAATTTCCAACTATTAGAACATTAAAAATTCATGCTTTTGATGCTTAAAACCCTAACTTAAACATATTAAATAAATCTGAATTTTAATTACTTTGCTACACTAAACATATATTTTGAAATCTATATTTAAATCATAAAAGTTACAGACTTTAATAATGAAAACATTAAAACAATACATAAATCATAAACCTAACATAAAAATAATATAGAGGAGGAAGAAAAATAAACCAAAGAAGAGAGGGAGAAGGACACGGCGCTGAGGAAGGAGAAAGACGGCGGCTGGTGGTGCTGCGGTGGCCCGTTGATGGCTGCTGCGGTCGAGAAAGAACCGAAGGGGAGAGAGAGAAAATCGAGGGAGAGAGGAGGAGGAGAGAGTCGTGGGACGGAGATAGAGAATAGAAAATTAGGGTGAGTTTTTAGTGTGGCAAAATTGTTTAGTGAAGGGGTATTTATAGGTTCCCCCATTACGGGTCTAATAGTACTTTGGCCTTTGATGGGTTAGTTTATTGAAGATGCTCATGAAAACATTATAAAAGTTTGGGCTCCTCTTCCCAATGATTAAAGTCTTTTGTACTTCTACTCAACTAATTCAATATAAAATAACTTTCAAAGTATAACTCAAGAAAATATTTGATTATTTAAAAACATTAAATAATTCCTTTAACTTTAAAATAGTCAACACTTTAAGAAATTTATTATTTAAATACTAAAATATATATAAATATACATTAAATATATTTATAAAATTCATAAAAATGTGGGGGATTACAAAAATCCAAAGCCTAACCCGCTTATTTCGGGTTAGGTATGAGTCGGGTTGTCGAGTTAGGTCAGCTTTTGCCAGCCCTACCCTATGGTTTCCCAAAAATCCAATTAGGTTTATGAGTATTCCTTTAAAGACTTGTTGGTGACTTATTTTTCAAAATATTTTCGAAATTAAAACCTTTACAATGAGATAGTCAAATTCGCATTTATCCTGTGTAGGCAGAAAAAACATGCCTACACTACCACCCTCCAAGGTTTCACTTATCCTTTCCCTCCTCTAATCCTTGGTCACCTTGAACCAATGTTGACCATCACTCAAGCTACCCCAACCACCATTCTAATAACTAAACCACCACAACAGCCACCGAACCACCACCTAGCCACCCCTTGCAACCACCTATCCACCACAAAACGAACACCCACCACCATCCAACCACCCCACGATACATACAACCACCACAAAACTAACACCCCACCATCACGAAACCACCTCACGAAACAAGCAGCCATCCCGCGAAACCACCTAGACACACGAAACCAACATCGAACCACCACCACCACCACCACAGCCACTCAATCGCCACACCACTACATGGGGATGGCAACGAGTCGGATCCCGGTCCTTATAGACCCGGATCCAAATCCTTTTTTAGAGACAGGAGCTGTAATACCCTTCATGATTGCTTTGAAGGGATTCAGGCTACTCATTCCAACAAGATCCATCTTTCTTTTAGGAAGCTTATTTCCTTAGTTACTCCACAGTTAAGCGTGCTTGGGTGGGAGTAGTCCAGGGATGGGTGACCTCCTGGGAAGTTTCTCAGGGTGCTCATGAGTGAGGACAAAATGTATCGGGAGAACTTGTGTTGGTTATTGAGGATAGTTGTTGGCCATGGAAGCGCATTGGTGATGATATACTCGACTCCGTATGGGTCGGGTGTTACAAATGGTATCAGAGCAACCCTGCGACCGCGTGCTGATCGTGTGGATAATTAATTCAAGGTTAGTCGCCTAGCGGGGGAAGATTCTGGGGCTAATCACAGGTTACGTGTCGAATATATGATTAGTTTCCAGGCTGGGGCGACCCACATTTCGTTGTGGTCGAATATGTGGAGTGCTCAGGCGCAATGAGGGCTTTGTTGTTCTCAAGTGGGGGTATATGTATACTCTTCATGATTGCTTTACAGGGATTTAGCAGGCTACTCATTCCAACAAGATGCATACATTTTCTTTTAGAGAGCTTATTTCCTTAGTTACTCCACAGTTAAGCGTGCTTGGCTTGGAGTAGTTCAGGGATCCAAATCCTCCCCGGATCCGGCGGTTCTGAAAAAAGAGGACACAGATCTAGATATTGTGGATCTTACGGATCCGGGTCCAAAACGGACACATTCATAATTTTTGCTCACTAGTAGAATAAATGCTTATTGCTGCGGTCATTAAGTGGCCTATTGCGGCGGTTTTGGCCGCGCAGCAATTAAGGGCGCATCAATAGGTAATTAAACTATTGCTGCGGTTTGTAACCGCAACAATATTACAACATATTGCTGCGGTTTATGGGACAAACCGCAGCAATATGTTACACCTATTGCTGCGGTCCTTAGCCAAAACCGCAGCAATATGTTACACCTATTGCTGCGGTTTCTAGCCAAAACCGCAGCAATAGGTACAAGTACAGTTAAAAAAAATTTTTTTTTTTTAACTTTTTCATTAGATTTTAAGGAAAATAATGTAGGAACAAAATAAAACACTACTGATTCAAAATAATGACAAATAATGCTTATACAAAATTCAAAAACATAAAAGATACAAAAAATCCAACACATATAAGAAAAGAGATTCAAAAGAAAAATATAAAAAAAATCTAAAAATCAGAATCCCTAGAATCTTTACAAAAAAATGAAGAAAAAAAAAACGAAGACTAGATCTGGCGACCGGCGACCGAGTTTGGCGCGAGTTCTTGTTCCTGCTCCAACAAGGTAGACGCATAACCAAGAATATCAATCAATAAATATACATGAATATCAATCAATTTACACCTATAAATCTTTACAGCCATGAATATCAATCAATAAATATCCAATTATCTCATCAAACCCCAATATTAACAAAGATGATGAACTATCCAATTTACAAATTATATCAATTATCTCAAAATGAACATACTAAAACTCTTAAACAGAAATCAATTATCCTCAAAATGTCTCGAATCGATAAACATACTCGAATTCTAGCTGAAAATCGAAAAATAATCACTTTTAAAAATTGATTAAACTAAACATGAAATAATCAATAAACATACTCGAATCAATAAACATACTCGAATTTGATCCTGCCCAGACTCAAGCAAGTAGGCAATAATCATTTTTAATAATCGAAAATCGAAATATAAGCCAAATAAAAAAATGAAACTTGTGAAAATTAAACAGATCTAAGTAACAAAAAATGAAATAGAAGACGAAAAAAGTGGCGAGTTGAAGAAACCTGTGAAAATGAAGTCTTGCGGTCGACGAACTCCGGACTGGAAACTTGCGGTCGACGAACGGCAGAGTGGCGACTTGCGGTCGACGAAGTACGGACTGGCGACGAACGAAACAGAAGGGAAAGAAGCGACGACGGAGGTTGAGTCGACGACTAAGGACCGATGACGAGTGAGGACCGGCGAAGAGTGAGAGAGATGCGTGAGAGAAAGGGAGGCGTGAGAGAGAGAGAAAATCAGTGGGTTATGACCTTATGAGGGCTGAAAACGGCGCTCAATAAGGCTCCCCTATTTAAAAAAAAAAAACCCTAATGACCCTATTGCTGCGGTTTTTTGTAAAAACCGCAGCAATATATTAAAATATTATTTTTTTAATATTATTTTAATATATTGCTGCGGTTTTTACAAAAAACCGCAGCAAATATCTTGTCAAAAAGTTAACTTTTTTCAAAAAATTTAACCGTTGAAACCATATTGCTGCGGTTTTTGGCCGAAACCGCAGCAATATCTTTATTTTATATTTTACCTTTTCTTTTTAAGTGATATATTGCTGCGTATGGGTAAAACCGTAGCAATATCACCGCAGCAATAAGCAATTATTCTACTAGTGGCTATTCTACCTAGTTTTTCATACAAAAATATTTTATAAACTATTTTTTCACTTTTCCAGTTTATGCAAGATCAATTTCGTTACAAGTAATTAGGAAACTATAAAAACCAATAAAATAACATAATGCCAACATAAAAAGTACATCCTTTCCATGGCGTTCTTCTTCCAATTCCCACTCCATACTTACATATCTCATTTTCCTCTACTTTCTTCTCTTCCTTCTCGAATCTTTTGTGTTGCCTCTAGTCCGTATCAAATTTCAAATTAAATGAGTTTTTCGAATTAATCTACCAATATTGCGAGCTGGCAAGAGAGAAGGCCTGCAGAGAGAAATGGTAATGAAACCCCCAAATAATCAACAATCTTTAAAATAGCGTTCCTCCGTGCACGCGCCACCCTACTAACCACCCTCTACGAATCCACAACATCTAACTCCACCACAACATCAAACCCTCATATTCTCGTAGCGGGGGCAAGTGGGCGTCGCATGACGGCGCCCGATAGGGGATGGTAGGCGTCGCTGGATATGGGGCGGTGAAGGTTGTTAGGTATATGGAGGACAGGGAGAAGGAGAGAAGGGGGAGGCGTGGTGGGAGTTAGGGTTTTAGGGAGTTTAGGAGTTAGGACTAGTGCGTATTACGTGACAAAATGATTCATTTTCAAAAGTTTAGATTTTGGACTTTTAAAGGAAAGTTCGAGCCCAAACCACCTATTATATATATAAAAAAAGGGATATGCGGATCCGGGTTAGAGTCTTGGGTTAGATCCGGACCCACACTAGTAGAAAAAAGCAAATTTGCGTCGAATTACATAGCAATCGACACAGATGGCTGGGGTAAAGCCTTTTGTGTCGGCTCCCCATCATAGCCGACGTAAATGTTCCATCATTTGCGTCGGTTGTATGAAAACGATGCAAATGATGATCTCATTTGCCAAAATTAATAAATATGCCAGTTTGTATACCAAACCGATGCAGATCAATAGGGCCCAAAATTTTTAATGACATGATTTTCGTCGAATGCAAGCTCACAAAGGACGTAAATATACGTGATCTGCGTCGTTTCTATTTGGTCAATCGATGCAAGTGGTCGATCAGCACTATTTCCCCCTAATATATTAAATGTTCCCCAAACTTCCAAACCTTATTTTTCTCCAAACCCTAAACTCCCTAATAGCCGCTTCTCTTGTTCTTCTCTCTCCCAACTCCTTTCCTCCAATCTGAACATGAATCGTCTTCCTCGACGCCATTAAAGCAAAATGAAGATTTATATCCACCCAAAAGATTGGGTTTTTCGTTTCTCTCTCCTCTCGCAGCAATTTAACAAAGGAAAAATTGGTGCGAACAGCACCAACTATTGGTTTGGTGCATAAAACAGCGCGAACTAAACGAGGTGTGATGCACAACACAAACTTTATGGCATAGGTGCGCGAATCAACATACCTGATGATTTTGGCCTGAGATTCGTTTACCCAAGCCTTAAAGATTGTGTTGTGGAACCATGCCAAAATCCTTGTTTATGTTGATTCATGCACTCATGCCATAAAGTTCGTGTTGTGCATCACACCTTGTTTAGTTCGTGCTGTTTTGTGCACCAAACCAATAGTTGGTGCTATTTGCACCAATTTTTCCTTTAAATTATTGAAATTTTCCAAAAGTTACCTCTTGAGTGAGTTTATTTCATTTATGCCTTTATATGGCTAAGTTAACTGAAGAATTATTATCCCTTTTAAAAGACAAATTATATCTAGAGGAGCTTTATTAGTTATATGATCTTTCATGATCACATTTATAAAGAGGCTGTAGCTTGTTAATTATTAACAAGAAGGGTAGTTATGTATTTACCCAGACAACGACCTATTATTTATTAGCAAGAACGATAGCTATTATTTATTTATCCATATAATTCTTGTAGTAAGTTATATGGACAAGGTAGTAACCCCTCGACATAGACTCATTAAGAAATACTAAACTTAGGGGCTGTGCACACTTTCGAAAAGGTACCTAGGCAACGAAAAAGGAATTTTTAATAAAGTTATACACACTATATTATACAAGTATTATTAAGCATTCAAGGAAGGCTTTTCAAAATTAAATATTTTGAATGTTTAATTATATAAAGTGTTTAGTATCTTGCATGTACATCATGTACTCAGTATTAAACTGACAGGCTTTTATATTTGTTTTGTTTTGTTTTTGGTTTTGTTCTTGTGATGACCCTATATTGGCGAGCAGAGATTACAAGTTGATATACTGCATACTTCTGATGGGGGAGTTAGCGAGGAATAATAATTGGTTTAGGAGTTGTTATTTTATTTTCACAAACTCCATTATTATCATAGTTGAACAATAAATTTTTTTTTTGAGGGGAAAAGAGCAATGCATTAATCAAGAGATAAAGTGTCCATGAGTACATACGGAGTTACTACTGTTGGACAGTGATTCTCCCAACACTGTTCAACACCAAAAGGCACTACTCTAGCAAGATTGTGGGCAACATTATTCCCATCTCTCTTAACATGCATAAAGTTAACAGAAATAAAATCCCTACACAAAGCAAGAACATAAATTTTTTTTATTTCAATAATGAGTCAGTTATTTCGCTGCATTAGTTTAAACTAAAGTTCAGTTCTTAATTAGTTTGTTAAGCCTTTAACGTTATCACGTGGCAGTAACACTCTCAAGTTTCTCAAGAGTTTTATATAAACATATGTTTTCTAAAAAGAGAGAAATTTGGAGGTGTTACAAAGTGGTATGAAGAGCCTTTAGGTTTAAATTAATGTAAGTATGGGTTAGTTTAGGTAGGGTATATAAGATAGAGTTTCGCAGAATTGTGCATAGATTTTTGGGAAATTTCCAATGGTAGACTCCAATTCTTAAGAGTTCCCAACGATAGATTCAACTTATTTTTTTCCCATTGCTAGGCCTCAGTTTTCCTAATTTACCCAAAAGTAGCATTAATGAGGCTTAAAAGTTGATTTCATGTTTAGTTTTAATACTTCTGTTAAGTTTTGCTTGACCCCTACTAACCATGCATGGTTTATTTAGGTCTATACTCCTAAATTCCGGCAAATTTGGATCTCAAATTTTTCCAATGACCTCCACAATTTTGCACTTTCTACGAGCCCGTGATGATGTGAGGTCGTTTTTTTTGTCACGGATAAGAACTCTATAGTCTCACGGTGCATAATGATGTGATTATGTGAAACCCTTAAATCATATATAAGGATCAATACTTAAACTATATCTAAGTAATCATTCCAGAACTGTCAAAACTACAGAAATTGTGATGCTTGTGGCTATATTTATTCTTCAGCTACTCACTCACTAGATGAATCTGTAAATGAAAAAAAACCTGGATCTTCTTTCTTTGTAAACTACAATCCGTGTAGATTTATGGCTATCATTGTTCAATTTACACTACTAACACTAGAGGAAAAAAACCCAAGGGCTGCGGTCAAAAAGGGTCCAAGGGCTGCGTTTTTTGACCGCAGCCATTAGGCTAGCAGCCCTTGGCATTTAAGAAGGGCTGCGGTTTTTAACCGCAGCCCTTAGCGCATTAAGGGCTGCGGTCAGGGGAAAAACCGCAGCCCTTGGTGGATTAAGGGATGCGGTTAAGGGTCAAAACCGCAGCCCTTGGTGAGTTAAGGGCTGCGGTTTTGGCCCTTAGCCGCAGCCCTTAACCCACCAAGGGTCTGCGGTTTTTGCCCGAACCACTGACCCTTGTGACCCAAAAAAATATAAAAAAAAAAAAATTTTTTTTTTTTTGCATTTTTTTGTCCTAAATGTTCCCAAACAATTATATATATATATAAGTATCATTTTTCATTACAAATTATGTTTTTTACACAAATATAGAGAAAATAATAACTGAATTACATTAGTTCTAGACTGAATTACAACTCCACTAAGACTAGCATCCGGATCCCTCAAAAGCAACTTCTTTGGAGATGATAGAACCTGGCAAATAAAACCAAAATCGCTATAATTTGGAGGTAAACCGGGGGGGTGTAGCGGTTGGGGGAGGAGGAGGAGGGCGGCGGGGGGTCTTTGGGTGGGGTGGGGGTCTTGGCGGGGGGAAGGGGCGACGGGGGGTGCTAGGGTGGGGTGGGGGTCCTGGCGGGGGGAGGGGTGCTTTGGGATGGGGTGGGGAGTCTTGGCGGGGGGCGCTAGGCGGTTGGGGGCTGCGGGGGTGTAGCAGGGGCGGGGCGGGGTGGGGGTGTAAGTGGGGGGGGGCGGCGGGGGGTCTTTGGGTGGGGTGGGGAGTCTTTGGGGGGGGAGGGGGCAACGCAGGGGGGTCTTTGGGCTAGGGTGGGGGGAGTCTTTGGCAGGGGAGTCTTGGGCTAAGGGTGGGGGTCTTGGCGGGGGGGTAGGGGGGTCTTGGGTGGGGTGGGGGGGTCTTTGGTAGGGGCTTTGGGCGGTTGGGGGGAGGTCTTTGGGCTGGGGTGAGGAGTCTTTGGGGGGGGCTGCTGGGCGGTTGGAATGGGGGCTGTAGGGGGTGTAGCGGGGGCGGGGCTGGGGTGGGGGTGTAGCGAGGGGGGGGGGCGGCAAGGGGGGTCTTGAGTGGGGTGGGGGGTGTGGCGGGGGGAGGGCGGCAGGGGGTGCTAGGCGGTTGGGGGGCTGCAGGGGTGTAGCAGGGGGGGCATCCAAGTCCCAAGTCCCAACATACTAATCAAGTCCCAACATACTCCTTGAAGAAAACCCGTAGAAAATGGGTAAAATAAATCAAATTACACATAAATTTAGAAGCAAAAATTAGAAGATTAAATCCATATTAGCCCATCAAAGGAAGTTGACAACAAAATGATGGTGGTGGGCGGCTAATTCGGAAGGGTTAGGTTTTTATGGGTTTGCAAAGTTGAGACAGGGGACAAATTTTGGTTCACTTCGAAGGATAAACTATATTACCTTTTCAAATTCACAAAAATATATATCAAGATCTCAATTGGTTTAATTTACACAGTAACATCCATATCTTCGAGGTAATGCTTAAAAAATTCAAATTGATACTCTTTTTTAACCAGCTCATACAAAGCATATATATAGCAAGTCATGGAAAGGAACAACTTGAAGTCTAGAAATATGTAATATATTACGAAGCTCCACAAATTGAATGAACACAAGTGGCCTTGTCAAAGGCTCAAAGCCAAAACAAAGAGGAACAGGGGAAGAGAGGTGAGAGTAGTGAGAAGAGAAGAATAAAAAGGTTAACTTCTCGAAAATAGAGTTCAAATACCCGAACAAGATTCTGAGCATGAGTGCAACAACTTAAATATGGAAATCGGAAAACATATGAAATCAAGGAGAGCTGTGAGTAGGTCCGTATAATTCATAGCACAACACAAGCATCTTTTCCGGAAATGGAGAAGTAGAAGCTCTAGCCAACATGAGGAGGAAAACTAGGAAAGGTATATCAATTCTTGTTCTTGAGAGATCTAAATAAGTTCATCTCATATCAACGCATTATGCATATATACTAAATAATTTCACATTAGAGGGAATCCTATCCATCTCCAACTAATTCCACCAGCACATAAACACACATAAAACCAAAGGCTCATTCATGGCCTCTCCGAAAACTTCACATGATAAGTCCAATTCTAAAAATCCTAAAACAAGGGTTTTAGTGCATTACCTGAACACAATCAATCAAACCTTCAAAGCTAATCCAATGTTCATAACGTCATAGTCATCATTCACCAATTAGCTACTGCAACAAATTATATTGAATTAATAACAATAAATATAACAATAATAAGTCAATAATATAACAATAAATTTACAACAAAATCATAGACAGTAGTAGTAAGTTCTAGATTAATTTTAAACAAAACAATCACTTATCACTATGCAAATTCAGCACTTCCACAGTCCAAACAGAATTCATTGAACATACCAATTCCAAAAAAAAAAAAGTGCTTTCCTACCAAAATATAACATTTCATATTTCAACACAATCCAGTAACTAAAGGAGAAGAACGAGGGAAACTAGAATAATTCAATCTAGAACTTATTGCATTCCAACAAAATGACCAATTTAAGTGACGTAGGAAGGTTAGCGAACAAGTTCGACGAAGAAGTTCGACAAAAGTCTTGAAATGATTTCCACTAATTAGACCTCCGGAGTCCGATTGCTTATTGTGATACCTTTCTGGAAGCCGGAACGGGCCAACGAGTCAAACTCTTCGCTATGCCATGACGTACATGTGCTTTTTAAGCCATCCGAGGTCGTTTAGGGCCCGAAAACAAGCATTTTAAGTATTTCCGGATTTTATTATTTCCTTATTTTCGTATTAGGGTTTTGTTTTGAGTATTTAAACAACTTTAGGTCATTATTTGGAGGCGTTTTTGACTTTTAATAATATTTCGAGTTTTACTCTTTGTCTCGGTGGATTCCGGATTTTCTACAGATTTATCGCTTGTAAATCTGTCTGTTCTTGACTGAGATTAGCGCTTGTTTTTCTCTTAGATTTTCCGACTGCGTCATTAAGTATCAACAATTCAAGCCTCACAATCACAATCCACAGCAAACACATCGTCGAGACCGCATATCAACACACACGTGAGCATATTCAAGACTAGGGGGGATGGGCAGGGGGGATGGGCGGGGGTCCGGGGGATGGCAAGGGGGGCTGGGAAGGGTGTGCAGGGGCTGGGGGGACTGGGCAAGTGGAAAGATCTTTTATCGACAATTTGACACATGGGTAAATATGATGGTTTGCATGCAGAAAATTATTAACTATCCCAAGTCCCTACATGTTTGTTGTACTCTAATCTCCTCAAAGTTTACCTTAGAATCATTTGTTGACGGAATTATGATGCCAGGCATATCCATAGGAGTTGGGTTCAGTTGAAACCCTAAAACAAAAGGATCCATGTAAAACACAACACCCACTTGCACTAAGATTCTTGGTCATGTCTGCAATGCCTGTTTGATGGTGGAGACTCCTAGCACAAAACGTCTTGAATAGCTTACGATCAAAAGGTTTCCAAAGAACATGTTCTGGATTTAAAACACTGGCATCTTGACATTCCCCAACGTACATGTCATTCGGTGCAGCAGTGTCGTTGCATAAAGCATGTGCAGCAGAGATCAACTTATACACAGTATCATTTGTTCCTGCTGTGGACCAAACAAACAACCAAGACCAACAAATGAGTAACCCAACTTTCAAGGCTCAATATTCATAGAGATGGCCGAGATGAAACGAGAACCGAATAAAAAAAGAGAAATATTGTACACTAATGCAGGCCAGAAGCAAACTACAAGTTACTAAAGTCTAAATCTTCACAATCAGCAGTTACAAGTCTGTAGACCAATTATAAATGCATGAAATTCATAGATCATAATCACGCTTGTTTTACCCAATTCTATCCTGGAGAAATTTATTGCACTTCAAGTCCACCTTCTCCAGCTAAAAATCATCGACCAAGACCAAATTATAGAAAGTTGCACAATCTTCGTGATAAGAAAGATTTCAATTTTGAAATCTTAGCTATACAGAACTAAGCACCACTTATCCTCAAAATAACACGAAGGGAAACGAGAAATACCCACACGCACATGCACATAAGTGGTAGGTCTGTAATGCTGAGCCCCCTAAAACGGGCCGGCTCACTTAACTTGAAAGCTAGACACACTTGCCATACCATGTACAAGAATTTTCTACGGACATTCTAGAATAAACAAAGAACTCATTGAGAAACAAAACCACAGGCGTATTTCTTCACTTTATCCCCGTCGAAAACAACATAATAAACCAAAAGGTCCATTAAACCATTAGAGAGGTCATGCGGGCTCAACTCTCGCCCAAGTATCTAAAACACCCACCTCAACTACTGTTTTAAGTTGTAACACCTCCACACCAGCACCCCCATATTTCCCCTCTATTGACCTCAGTGAATTCGTATTGCTAGCTTCCTATTACTACCTATAATTAGAGTATAGATTAAATCACTAACCAGCAGCCACCACCTCCTTCAATCGATAATACCGTGCTCACCCCTATTATGGTACTTCTAACCCACCAGCGAGAGAAGAAGCCAACTTAGCACCACCCACCACCCCCTCCTAGCCGCCCGGGGTATAGTTCTAGAGACTAAATATACAATCCACGGGACGGGGAGAATGAAACGCATGATGTTAAAATAAACCATGCACATTCACTAAACCACAATCCAAGAAAAGAAGAATTCTTAACAAGCGCTTACAATCACCACAATGCTACCAAAATCAAATTCGATTTGCCTAAAACAAGTGAGAAAAACAAGATTTTCATAGCGCTTATAGCCATCTAAGACGGGAGAAATAATGAAATTGCTTTAACACAAAGCTTAGCCATCAACAATAAAGTAAGGGATGGGGTATGTATAATCAACACACCACAAAATATGAAAAGATTGACAAGATAACACCATTACATAAAAGGCCCCTGTCAAATCTAAAATCTCAAACCCTAGGAGAGTCAAAAAGCTTCCTTCATCCTCATTTCGAGGTAAATCAATATAATCATACTACATAATTCTGAGCAGCTACTTGATAATTCACTTAAATCGCGAAATCAAATCAGTTACTACATAACAATTTTACAAATTGAAAATTTACAATTCACAATATCAAATGATTTCCAACTTACCAGTGATAATGATAGCTTTAACATCATTTATATTCAAAGCTTCATCATATAACTCTTTCAATCCATCAATTAATACCAAAAAAAAAACAAAACAGAAAGAAAAAAAGTGTAATTCGCATTTGAAATTGAAAATTAAACTAAATTCAATTACGAAAAATGAGAAACAAACTCGGAATCGCCAAGGAATTAACAGGAGGATTTGAAAGAGTGATAAGAGCAACTCCATCGTTTCCGACCTCCATTGAAACTCGACGTTTCGCCATTTTTACACTTCGAAATTAGGTATTTTTCTTCGTAGATTTTGCAGAGATATCATTCATACTTTACAGATCAACACAATAATCTTAATTCAAAACAAAAAAAAAGAGAGAGAAACCTTGTTTGTGCACAGTTCATCTTGTTCAACGGCAATGAGGAAAGAGAGAGAAAACCAAGACCGAACGAAGGAGAAAGAGTGAGAGAGCAGCATGACGAGGGCCGAGGGGGAGGTGGAGCACCGCGCAGCCGAAGGGGAGGTAGCGCGCCAGGCGAAGAGAAAGAAACGGGGTGGGGGAGAAGAAGAGGGGTAGGGTTTGCGTGACCACGCGAGAGAGAGAGAATGAGGAGAGGGGTGAGTAAATGGGGCTGTGGCCTGGGAGAATAAACGTGAGGATTAATTAGGCCCAAGGGGGCTGCGGTTAGCCCAAAAACCGCAGCCCTTTAGTGTGAAGGGCTGCGGTTTTGGGCTAACCGCAGCCCTTTAGTATGAAGGGCTGCGGTTTTAAGATAACCGCAGCCCTTGTATCGCAGCCCTTGCCTTTTTTTCCACTAGTGTAATATATTAGTAATATATACTTCCATGACTTTTCACTACCACCCGTATAGATTTATGAAATTTTTTGTTAGCCCGTTAGGAGTCTAGACCTAGATAAACCATGACTAGTACGGGTCAGACAAAACTTAACAAAAGTATTAAAACTGAACATTATATTCATGTTTAAGCCTCATTAATGCTACTTTTGGGTAAATTAGGAAAATTGAGGCCTAACAATGGGAAAAAAAAGAAGTTGAATCTACCATTGGGAATTCTCAAGAATAGTAGTCTACCATTGAGAATTTCCCTAGATTTTTTTTTTCATTTTTTTATATGCATACTTTTTTTCCATCATATTCTACCTAAAATATTATATTTACAAGTATAAATATTTTACAATTTATATTTTGAAGAGCATAATATGTGTGTGGAATAAAAGTTCTGTCTAGGAAAAACTTGATACTTAATTTGGTCGTTTGTGTTGCACCTCTCTTTCCTGGGAACTCACTCAAATAATTATTTATATACTATTAAAGTATCCAATTAACGGTTCGAAATATCTTTTGAATGATTCCAAAGTATCCAGTCAATGGTACTAAAGTATCGTTTGAATGATACCAAAATATGTTGTCAATAGTACCAAAATCCTATCAAACCACTAGTGGAAAAAAGCCCATATGATCTGGTCAAAATCGGGCTTATAGATCTGGTTTTGGTCTGAATCGGGTGGACCCGGAGTGGCTCTCCGGTATTAACTGATCCAGTCCAAAATCGGATCAGTTAAAAACTTACTGATCTGGTTATTTGCGAAAACTAGATCAGTTCACAACTAACCGACCCTTTTTTTTTTGTGAAAACCGAATCAGTTAGTTGTAAACTGATCTGGTTTTCACAAATAACCGTATCAGTTAGTTCTGCGTAATGGTAAAAAAAATTGGCAATTTCCACAAGCGGTGACAAGCCCACAACATACAAAAGCAACAATAAACAACAACCAACACTGTGCTTTGTACTCAGCTTTCCAAGTTTTGTACCAATAATATTTTATTTTTGCTTAACTTCCATCAAGATCAACCAAATTTCCAAATTATTATTCAAACAATTAAAAGACCTAACAATCAAAATTAAACATATTAACGATTGGAAAAAACAACAAAAATGAGACTACAACGAACTAAGGCAAAAAAATAGAACTAAAAAGAAATTACAACGAACAAAAATAAAACCAAAAATCGAGAAATTAAAGCAAAAATATTTGCTCAAAACCTTCGGCATTACAACACTAAAAAATTCGAAGACTAAACAAAATTGTATACAATATGGACGAAATTAACTAAATGATGAAACCTAAAATCGAAAAATTAAAGCAAAAAAAGCTAAATAAATTACAACTCTAAAAGATTCGAAATTAAATCATAATTCTAAAAAAAAAAAAAAACTAAACCTTGAACTAAGCCTAGATCTGGAATGATGGCGAGAGAGGAGCAACTTAACAACGTTGAGTGGAGGGGACGAAATATGGTGACTGGGCGACGGTGAATTGGCGACGAGGATGCGAAATGTGGTGGCATGAGCAACGACAATGAGGAGACAAAATCTTCGTTCATTGAATGACGTTTGAGGAGAGGAGACAAAATCTTCGTTCGCTGGTGCCTGGTGGTGTTCGTTGACGTGAGAAACGAAGCGGCGGAGAGGATGGGTGCCTAACTAGTGTTCGTTGAAGGGGAGAGAAGAGAGATATTAGAGGAGATGAAGAGAGAAGAGGAGATGATCGACGAAAATGGAGAGAGGAGATGAGAGGTCAATAGAGGAAATGAAAATGGAGAAAGGAGATGGGGGCTATGGTTCAGCAGATGACTGGTGAATTGGGGGAGGGGGAACCCTAAATGATTTTTGTAACAAGCTAAGGGAGGAGGGAGAGGCGTACTGGACTGCTTGTTTTATAAAGCCGAGCCCAAACTGATCAGGGCTTAATCCCAATCGGATCAGTTCTCCTCACTTGTGGAACGCTGGTTACAAAAGCCCACCCAAACTGATCCGGGCTTTATCTAAACCGGATCAATTCACCTTAACTGATCCGATTTTAGATAAACCGGATTAGTTTTGTTGTGTCATTTCGTGGTTTTTACACTAGTGAGGATACCTAAGTGCCCTTTGAATGAAGAGTACCAATGTATTGTTTGAATGATGCCATCAATGTAATTTTTTCAACGATATCAAATTATCTAATTAAGGGTACCAAAGTATCATTTGAATGATATCAAACTATATTTAGTCATGTGTTACAGTTTGTATTTTATATTCAAAAAAAAATTCTTTTATTTTTTCGTATATTTGCACAAACATGTTTTAATGAAAGTTTATTTAGTAGAATATTATAGAGGATGATTATAAAAATAAATTTAGTTTATGTGGCCAAAAAACATGACATTATTACAAAATACGAGTTAAAATTTATATGTGAAATAAATTATGTAAATAAGTACGATTAAAGTATTAAAATTTTGTAAAAATATTTTCAGAACGACAAACTAACTATATTATTCTTAATCCAATCTAAAATTACTTAAAAGTTCAAATTTCATTTATGCGAAAAACACTTCTTATAAATCAGCTTATTCAAACTTTTAAATATCATGTAGAAATTGATTTGCCATATTGATGACAATTTTATATACATTTATATGAAAATTTATAATAGAAAAAAATATTAGCTTCTCATGGTCCTTTCATACTAACAGAAAGTTCCTCCTCAATTTAAATGTGAGGATTAGTGACGGGACATCTTTTAAGCCTCTATAGCCAAACTTTATCCAACATTGTCTACTAGTTGCTATCTCATCATGGTATGAGGGGGTAATGGAGTAAAATCTATAGGATTTTTGGGTGTCCTAATTTCTGAATTTTGTGAAGAAGGCATACTGGAGAACTTGGATGGGCATAATCTAGTCAAATGGAGGTCGCCTTCTAAGTCCTAAGTAACAACAACAAATATGTTAGTTGATTGTAAAGCATCTTGTGATGGTAGCTTTACCCCTAGCTAGCCTCTTCGGTAATTGAATTCTTTGGGAGAATAAGACATGCAGGCCCGGCCCTGAGGGTAGGCGGGGAGTGCCACCGCCCAGGGCCCACAAGCGTGAGGGGCCCAAAAAAAGAAATTAACTACTCTCTTCGTCCCATAATATAAGTCCCCTTTCCTTTTAAAGTGTCCCAAAATATAAGTCTTGTTTCTATTTTCAATCAATAATTATGTCCAAAATACCCTCATGAAAATTATTTAATTTCCAAAAAAGTCCTTATAATTACAGCTTCCAGTGCACCATTATTAATGATAAAATGGAATCTTTTACCCCATTGAACTCATCTACACATTAAACCATGCAACATTAATGTTCAGTTTTTATTTTTTGTTAAAAAGAAAAAACCAATATAGGCGTTTCCCAATAAAAAAAATCTTTTTAAGATTCCACTTTACCTTAATTCCCGTGTAAAAACAGAATCAGGACTTATATTATGGGACGGAGGGAGTATGATATTGCTGCGCGTATAACTTATTCTTCCATATTCCCGTTATCAAACTTCATTACTGCTTCATTAACTGCTGCTTCAATCCACAAATCATCCATCAATTTCGCTACTTCCAATGATGTTCAATAATTGAAAATTGTTTGACTTCTCCAATTCAGTTTTTAATTACCAAATTCTAAATTTCCGATTTCCAAATTTCAAATTTTAAACAACACGAAAAATATTATCTTAGTTATATTATGGCAAGTGAAAGGAAAATAGGAAGATAGAGAGCCCAATCTCCGTCAATAGTTGACAACATTTGCTTCTTGATAGGTGATAACAATATGCAGTGAGTTCATCTTGTTTTTTTTCTTTCTGTAAACTTGTGCAGAAGATTATAGTTTTAGGTACGAAGGCCTTAATCAGTCTTTTGTTATATGACCTATAGAATATTAGGATCGACTCATATAGGGGCCTTTATTTTTACGTCCGCCTAGGGCCCATAAATTATCAGGAACGACCCTGAAGATATGGCCTAGAAACAAGTTCACTTGGCAGTGAGATGAAAATTTCACGACATTGTGGAGTTTTAGTGCTCTGAGTATTTGACAGAAACAATATCTAGATTTCAAAGCCAGACGCCGTAGTTGAATTTCTAGTCTTTTTTAGCCTATTGTGAAAATGATACTCTCGGCCCTCCATCCGAAATTAATAGTCAGATATGCAATTTTAAGATGTGTGGAAAAAGTTCTTACCTACCCAAAAACATTTGTAATGTTCCCATAAAAAACATAGTAGTAATTGTTGTGTGGTAAATTCCGGTTTGTATTTGACTAGCGTTGGCGACATGTCCAGGAGTAAGACATGTCCTGATTTTGTTTAAATGATCGTCAAGCACGTGTTTATATTCCGTGTTAAATGAAGCCAGCATTCGTCAAGCAGTTGAGAGAATAATGGTCAAAGCTCGCCATGAAACAAGGGATCTTCAGCAAAAATATCTAGTATTTCCAATAAACAATAACGGCAACTAATCTAGGATTGTTTAGCTGTAAATAGATAAATATGTAGCCAAAATAAGGCATCAGATTCAAGCTCAGTCTTTACTTATTACTTTTTCTCCTTCTTCTCAATACTCTCTTATGTTCTTATTATAACATCAGCAATAATCCAGACGCTAAATGCTTTTATTTATATCTTCTTGAGCACTTAGATTGATTGCCCGATCCTCTTGATAGATTAATAATCCTCCTTGGTAAAATTTATCCAAAACAATTTGGCGCCCATCGTGGGGCATTCAATCTAAAAAGTACTTTTGCAAATCTCACTATTCAAAAATCACCATGGCCAGTACCATTCCTTCTTCTATGGAAGTGCCTCAATGAGAAAATCGTTATTCTCCATAAAGAAAACGATATCCCGCTTGTCCAACTTTAGTCCGTCATCTCTATGGCGACCTCATCCTCTCGCCACCAGGCGTTTTGCAACCTCGAAAGCGCGACAAACCGATTGGATATGGATACCATCACTCCTTCCCGGAGTCAACCTGTGCCTAAGACCTCTCAGGTTTTCACTCAGTCATCTCACAAATTATGACACCTCAAATGTCGCGCCCAACTCCAACCTCTCCGGACAGTGATTTCATACTGGTAGAGGACGAAACTCATCTGATCAGTTCCAATCCTTTCCAAACACCGTCAACTTTTCCAACCTTTGGCTCGTCATTGCGACCAGTGCCAAATGCTCCTCCTCGCCCAAACTCCTCAAGAAACGTTACCGTGTCCAATAATCCTAACCAGACTTGTGTCACTTTCCCCGAAATTCTGCCTCCTCCTCCTCCTAGAACACCTTCTGTCACTTTCACTCAAAATATGCCTCATATGAGTCAACATGTCAACTTGCTTGTCACCCAAAGGATAATCGACTTATCGTCGCATGTCCAGCCAAACACTAATCTGCCGCCATGAATGGACTTTCTCCAATATGTCCTTGGTACCATAAACGAAACCATATAGCATAAATTTGCTATACTGCAAGAAATGATTTACAAAATCCTGAGGATGACTCCTGCCATAGCAGAGGCCAAATCAAACAGCTATGATGATTCACCGTATGCAGACCATATCGACAATATTGACATCCCCAAGAGGTTTAGTGCACAAAACATCTAGCTATATGACGGCACCACTGATCTAAGTGAGTACATCAAGCAATACAAGCAATGGATGATGACTATTCCTATTCCTCGCGATATGAGAGAAGCCAGCTTGTGCAAAGGGTTCAGGTTCACTCTCTAAGGCCCTGCCCTAGACTGGTTAACCAATCTACCAAATGGATGCATCACCTCGTTCACAGAGCTACAAAACATGTTCAATCAGTGATTCGCCAGCAGCAAGGTCCAGAAGCAGATAAGTGACTTGTATCGTGTCGTACAACGTTACTAATAATTCTTGAGGACCCTTGAATAATACCTAAGCCGCATAGGTATAATTCCTGAGGACCCTTGAATAATTCCTTTATTTATATTATATTGAAGTTACTAATAATTTATTGTCATGATGTAGATATCCAATTATATAATCGCGTTTATTGTATATTCTTACCTCTTTTCCTATTATTTCGCATATAATATTCATATTATTATGATTGTCCAGCATGATTTTTGTCACCCACATGTTATTATTGATAAACAAGACCTAAAGAATTGTTCTTACTAATTCAGATAATTTGGACAACTGCTAGGTACCTTGTAATATTATTGCATAATAACTTGTCGCTAAAAAATAGTCTTTTATGTGTTTACTGAACCAACTTAGACTAAATATTTTTAGGGTGTATAAAATATTATGTAATTATTCTTTGGCATAAAATTTGTTGTGAATCGATATTTAATAGAGGCCAGCAACGGGCAACATGGTTCCTGACTGTGTTGTACCCTCACCCCCCAACTCAATATTTGGTTCATTTTGACCATTTATGGAGTCAGGATGGGGAAATCTACATTGGATAAGTCCCTAAGATGTCTTTACAATTTTCAATATCCAATTAGGTTTACAAGTCTTCCTTTAAAGACTTGTTGGCGACTTCAAAACAATTTTCAATTAAACCTTTACAATGGGGTAGTCAAATCTAATACGTGCTCATCCCGCGTAAGCGAAATAAAAACACGCCTACAATTACCCTGACTGGCTAGCCAATGTAATGGTTGTCAATAAGAATAACGATAAGTGGAGGTTATTTATTGATTTCAATGAACTGAATAAAGCATGTCCTAAAGATCCCTTCCCTGTCCCTTATATTGATGCCATGATCGATGCTACTACTGGCAATGAAACGTTGACCATGTTGGATGCGTTAAGTGGTTATAACCAAATCTTGATGCATCTAGAAGATCAAGAGAAAAATGCGTTCATGACGGTCAGGGGAATCTGTTGTTATAAGGTTATGTCTTTTGGATAGAAAAATGCTGGGGGTAACATATTAGAGACTGGTCAACAAGATGTTCGAGAAGAAAATAGGTCGAACCAGCATGGAAGTCTACATAGACAACATGTTAGTCAATTTTGTAAAAGCCATCAACCATGTCGGACATCTAGAAGAGCCTTCCAAGTCATGAAGAAGTACAACATGAAGCTGAATCCCTCCAAATGTTCATTCGGCGTTTCGTCAGGTAAGTTTCAGGGCTACATAGTAACCCAAAAAGGGATCGAGGCAAGTCCAGAACAGATCCGAGCAGTTCTAAACCTTCAGTCACCTTGATGTCCTAAAGATGTATTGAAGCTGATCGGACGAGTCGCCACTCTAAACAGGTTCATTTCTAAATCGTCAGATAAATGCCACCTTTTTTATGATATTCTCAGGAAAAACACAAAATTCAAGTGGACTGCAAAACATGAGCAAGCATTACAAGATCTAAAGACATACTTGACTCACCCTCCCTTGTTGTCCAAACTAACCACAAGAAAAATTGCAACTCTACCTCTCAGTTTATGAAACTGTGGTCAGTGCAGTCCTAGCAAAGGAAGAGGATCATCAGCAACTCCCTGCCCATTATGTTAGCAATTCCCCACTTCACGCTGAAACTGGGTACCGCTTATCTAAAAATTTAATACTTGCAGTACTAGTCATGTCCTCCATAATATTACGTCCTTATTTTGAATCTCATCCGATAATTGTGAAGACTAACTATTCGATTAAGATTGTTTTGAGAAAACCAGAACTAATAGGGCGAATGGCAAAATGGTCCATACAACTTAGTGCCTATGACATACAATACGAACCCAGGACAACCATTAAATCACAGGCCCTGGCTGACTTTGTATATGACTTTACACGTGGACTAAAATCCCTTGCCAAGCGAGAGGTCAACATGCTTGAAGATAACGAAAGTAACAAAACTTGGATGCTTTACACTAACGGGGCATCCAATGTTCGAGGCATTGGTCTTGGAATCATGCTCGTATCCCCATAAGGTGATGAGATTGTGCAAGTAGTCTAATGTGACTTTCGAGCCACCAATAATGAATCCGAGTATAAAGCACTCTTCATCGGACTTATGACAGCCAGAGATCTACAGGTAAGACGTCTTGAGGTAAGATGCAACTCTCTACTTATTGTTCGTCAAATTAACGGCGATTATGCTGCTAAAAATGCCAAAATGAACTCCTATCTAGATGTCGTTCAACCCCTAACAAAAGTTTGTGAGTGTTACAACATAAGACAGGTACCCAGGGAGCAAAATTTCCAAGCAGACGAATTGGCCAACTTGGGGTCTTCCCTCAAAGGCTCTAAACTGACCAATGTGCCTATTGTCCACTTCGCATATCCCACTATTGAACAGGTGATCTTCGCGATTGATGATGGACATGAAGGAGACACGTCATCAACATCGCCTGCACCTGTTGAAGGGTGGACTTCACCATTAATTGCATGGTTCAAACATGGCACCATCCCACCTGCAGAAGATGTCAGGGCATTTCGCATGAAAGCGTCCCATTATGTACTAATACAAGATGTCCAATTTAAAGTATATGTTTTAGGTGTCAATCTTAGATGTTTGGAAGCTGAGGAAGCACGACAAGTCCTTAAAGAAACTCATCGTGGCACTGGGGGGTAACCATTCCGCAGGTAGAAGCCTCTCTACGAAAGTCCACCTGATGAGTTACTGCTAGCCAACCATGCGTCAGGATGCCATAGACGTCGCCAAAAAGTGTGATGCTTGTCAACGTCATGCAATAGTCCAGCATCAACGTAACCATCTGAAATCCTGCATCCCACTTTGACGCCATGGCCATTCATGAAGTAGGGCATAGACATAGTGGGCAAGTTGCCTCAAGCACATGGCCAGGAAGCCTTCATGCTAGCCATGACGGATTACTTCTCAAAGTGGATAGAAGCTAAACCTTCAAACAGGTAAGAGACAAAGAAGTTATTTCATTTATAAAACATAACATACTGTGCAGGTACGGTGTCCCCTTGGACATAGTGTGTGATAATGGCTTCCAGTTCATAAGTGACAAGACAAAGGCTTTCTGCAACAAATAGAAGATTGGGTTACACACGTCCACTCCCAAATACCCATAAGACAATAGTTAAGCAGAATCCAACAATAAGATCGTGATAAACCAGCTAAAACGTCGCTTAGAAGCCGCTAAAGGCAAATGGGTAGAGCAACTTCCACTCGTACGGTGGGCAGATCGGACTACTCCAAAAAATGCAACTGGTCACACCTCTTTATCCATAATTTATGGATGCGAAGCTGTTATTCCAACAGAGATCAAAGTCCCCTCAGTAAGGTATGGTTGGATAATTGAAGATAGAAATGATGTTAAACTAACCCATGATGTAGATACAATTGATGAACTAAGGGAGAAGGCCAGGATCAGAATGTCAGCCTATCAACAAGGCGTGGCACGCAGCTATAACAAAAACATAAGGATCAAAACATTTCAGGTAGGTGACTGGGTCCTTAGGAAAGTCTTCCAAAACACGAAGGATCCCAATGATGGTAAGTTAGGCCCTACTTGGGAAGGACTTTACCAAATAAGCAAGATAGTCTGGCAAGGGGCATATTCCCTTGTTAAGCAGGATGAGACACCTATCCCAAGAAGTTAGGATGCCACACATCTGAAAGGTATCATTTCTAATCACATGCTTTATTGTCTTTTGACCATCAAAGGTGACGTGTCATGGAGGTATGTCTTCTTAACCCTAAACTTTGTCCATTCGCTTATTTTCTAAAAACCATTACTGACTTACGCATCGGAGGGTCGTTGGCGCAACGCTTCTAACCTTTTGTTTTGTAGAGCTATTGTGTGGACAACAACAAACAGCAAGATGACCTTAACTTTCTACGAGACGATAACAAAGCATCAAGTTCACAGCTTCCTACGTCATGTATTCAAGACGTGACCATTTTTTACCATTGGCACATTGCTCAAGGTTTGAATTACAACTGTACAATTTGTCAACTGTACAACTTCACAACTCTACACCCTGACAACTCTACAACTTGACAGCTCTACAACTTGACAACTCTACAATTAAACAACTTTGCAAAATGAAAAATCAACAAATTGTACAAACTATAACTGCAATTTTATATGACAAAACACAACTTAGAAATTAGCAAAGATGACAAAAATTCATCAAACACAAAATGCAATCTGATTAAAAGCCCCATCAAAACAACAGGGCATAAGGGAAATATTCAAAGTTACATTCAAACCTGCTTGTTCCCATTAGGGGTGTAAATGAGACAAGATAACTCGCGAGCTACTCGAGATCGACTCGGTCAATACTCGGTCAAAACTCGACACGAGTGAGCTCGACTCGAGCTCAAACTCGACTCGAGATGTTGACGAGTCGAGTTGAGCAACTTGATACTGGACTTGAAAACTCGTGAGAAGCTCGAAAACCCAATTATCAATAGCAAAATACCTAACTTTAATATTTTTCTATCTGAGGGTTGCTTTTAACATGAGACACTTACAAGCTACTCGAAATCTACTCGGCCAAAACTCGACTCAGTCAAAGCTCGGTCAAACTCCACTCGAGTGAGCTCGACTCGAAAGGCTAACGAGTCGAGTCGAGCTAGCTTAAACTCGAACTCGACTCGCATCATTTACACATCTAGTTCCCATGAACAGGACAGTAAAACTATTGTTCAAGCATACCAAAAGCAGAAAAGGTAAAAATTGTTTCAAAGTTATCTAAACGTCGATTAAGTTATCTGTTTTCTTCTCAGGATTAGCCTCAGACGCCACCTGGTCGCCACTCTAGTCCACCACTGAGGCGTTTTAGTCACGTTCTCCAGCAGGGTGACCACCCTGGTTAACCTAGTCCCCTTTAGTCTTCTTGGAGGTGACTTCTCCTTCTTCAGAGTAGCAGTGAGCAAAGTCTTCTATGGCCTGGACAGGTTCCCAAGTCATGGCCTTTCCATCCTTATACTCCTTCATCAGCTCTGCAGTAGTCTTCATGGCATTGTAGGTGGCGCTATCAACCAGTTCTTCTTCCTTCTTCTTCAGCTCCTCTTCTTTAGCGGTCAAGGTCCTGTTGACCTCCTTAAGCTCATCCGTCTTCTCCTCCTTCTCTTTCTTTAGGGCAACAATGTCAGCCTCCAGGCGCCCCTTGTCATTCTTTCAGGAATTCTCCTTGTCCTTCAGCTTGTTTTGGGCAGTGGTCAACTCCCCAGTCATCCTCTCCAATTCCTTATGATAAGCAAGGATGTTCTTGATTGCCTAGGGTGGCTTGGATAGCCCATCCCAAAAACAATAACAGGTAAGAGGAAATTAAGAACGGTGCTATTTCATCTTGTTTGTTACATGACCATGCAAATGATTAGTACCTGGAAGGCGCATTATACAGCTTCCCTAACTTTTATTCTCAGGCTTGGCTTTGTTGTGGTGTGCCATGCTCACAGGAAACCACATCCGGTCTATGAAGGGTCATAGGGCAGTGGCATGCTTGGGCTCACCATTGTCTCTTGGGAACATCATCTTGATCATTAGCATTTTCGTACCAGTAGCAGTAGTTCAAGTCTGAGGAGAAGGTGTCGTGGAGCTTGACAGTGGAGGTATGCTTTTTGGCGTTGATCCAGGGTCAGCAGGCTTAAGGTTCTTGGCAGCAGGAGCATTGTGCGTCGTCTTAGCTCTCTTGGCAGCCCTGAGTTGGATTATCTCTCGAGTTGAGAGTTCCTTGAGGCTCTTGGTTCTTTTGAGGTGTCCGTTCATATAAGGCAAATAATGTCAGTCCCTATCTCAGTCATCTAAACCCATAGTTTATGGACGAGTACTGGACGGAGTTACCTGAAGATATGTCGGTTGTGGAAGGCTCATTGGGTTGGTTGTCTTCTGTTTCAATCAAGGTAATTGGCGTCAGGGGATACTCGCGTGCTTCTTCACCAAGGTCCAGAATAGCCTTCGTCTTTTTCTTGGCTGACTCCTCGTCAATCTCTACATTCTCTACAAAATTCCCTGTAGAAAAATAAGTAGTGAGAAGTTAATCAAACATCAGAACCCAAATTCCAAATCACAAACCCTTACCCTTGACTTTTCATTCAGAAAGAAGCCATCCGCTGTCGTCACCCAGAGATGCAATCTCCACAAAAAAGTACATAGTCATCCACCCCCTATCATGCCTGTCTGCTTTCAAGATGAGAGTATGACGTTTCTGTTTAATTGACAGGCTAACCCTGCCTTTTCCCCAATTTTGTATAGCATATGTGTAGGCCAGGTCCCCTAAAGTAAACTCAAACCCTAATTTTTTTGCCGGCTAAGATGTCAGCATAAATTAGAACTCTCCAAACCAAAGGCATTAACTGGCAGGGAGTGACTCCTAGGTGAGTAAGGAAGGATTTGGTTAGGGAAGAGAAGGGATTTGAAGCACCATTCAAGAAAGGGTATCATAGAAGCAGGTCCATCCTGCCTTGGTCTAATCGGCCCTCTCGTTTTCATTAGGAATCAAGAAAATGGTGGTAAAAGGAAGAATCCCAGATTCAACCAGTTTTTCGACATCGGTGGTTGAAAGAGAATTTGGCTTGGAATTTGAGGCATCCAGAACATCAGAAGGGAGGAAATTGTGTCCACTTTTGTCGGAAGAGGAAGTGGAAGAGGTGACTACTTGGGCTCTCTTCTTAGTGGCAGTACTTTTATTTCCCATCTTGGAGAAAGTACAAGAATGACAACTAAAAGAAAAACTGTAAAATCGAAGAAGGCGAAATTGAAAAGTTACAGAACTTAACTAGGGTTGTTTAGCTATAAATAGATAAATATATAGCCAAGATAAGGCATCAGATTCAAGCTCAGTCTTTACTTATTACTTTTTCTCCTTTTTCTCAATATTCTCTTATGTTCTTATTTTAACACCTGCAATAATACAAATGCTAAATACTTTTATTTATATCTTCTTGAGCACTTAGATTGATTGCCCGATCCTCTTGATAGATTAATCCTCCTTGGTGAAATTTAACCAAAACAGTAATGTTCCCCCTCCCCCCTCCCAAAAAAAAAGAGTAGATAACATACACCTCACAATTATTGAATTCGGTAAGTGGTAAACAAATAGAAAACTCACAATTACATTCCATTATCCCAAAATGACAATTTCATATCTTAAAACACAAACCATAAATAATTGACTTCTTTAATCTTTTGCATGAGTAACGTTCTTTTCCAATGACTATCAATTATACGTTTATCTTCCAAGTTTCATCATCATGTTAAATTAAAAATTTTGACTATATTTGCTAGGTTAGTAACAAAAAAATGGATACAGTCTAAGGTACACGTGCCTTTTTAACTACAATTCTACAAGTGCATCAAATAATTGACTTACCATCATTTTTTTTTTTTGTTATTGAAAGGTTTTAGTTTGGCTTTAACCAAAAATTAATAAATAAAGGTTTCAGTTTGGTGATTCTCTCCCGTAAAATTAGGACCCGATTTCTCTTAGTCATGGAAGATGGTTAATTTGTTCAAGTTAATCTATTACACTGCTGCGACTATCACAAAATATGATTTTTCAGGATTATTTTAAAATGGTAAAAAAAATCTAATCTCACATATTAGTAAATAAAATGATTTGGGTAATTGCTCGGCCCAACAACTAGTTATTGGTTTAAATTACTTTGAGAACTATAATTCTTGACTTTATTTTAAATGTTAGAGAGGATAGTGAAAATGAAGATGCTTGCCGATTGACTTAGCCGCAATTGTGGTCATCCAGTGCATCTTTGAGATTGTCTGGAAATTATATTGCTAATAAAGAAGTCGAATACCGCGTAAATCATGTCTCTCTTTTTTGCAATTTAATTTAGTTTTTTGAAAATGATATGATCTGAATATTACTCAAATTTAATAGGGCTAGATCCTAATTTCATCCACAATCTAAAATAACCTGACCCAAGATTATCCTCATCCGATTCTGATCAGACCGAACTCAACTAGAGTCTGATTATGACTCGATTTAAGAATGATATGATCGCAATAAATCCATCATGATAAGTACATATCATAAACTTCAACCGGAATCGAGAGCAACTCTACTAAGATGACGCAAAATCCGATTCCGACCCGATACGAAGTCAACCGATCCCCAAATAACTTGGCCTAAGACGACTCGAAGCTGATTATTATCCGACCTGAAATCAAACCTAACTCTAAGTAAGTCGCTTTAACCCGTTTACATCCCAAATTGAATTGACCAAAACTGGCGTGACCCGACCCGTATAAGACATGACTAGGCAAGTAAAATATCAATTGGTCGAACCTATAGTAACGCGACCCGAACTGACCGTCAAGTCAAATTGACCCATTTCAATGCAATCAGTTTTAACCCGGCCTGATAAGTACCGACCTAGAACTAACACCTCTAGTTTACAAGTACTAAAAAAAAATGGTTTTTTCACAATATACCCCTGACAAAAAAATTTATTCACCAGATACCGCTACTTTTTTCAGGATTCACCAGATACACCTCAATTTCTTGAAAATACATTAGAATGTCCTTAATGATTGACGGTGGTTAACTCCTTTAGTCATTAACTCTAATTAATCCTAATTGACCCCAATTAACCCTAATTAACCCTAATTCTCTCTCCCTAACCACCAACACTCAACCATCACCACCTAACCCCCACCCCAGCCCCACCAGCCAACCTCCCCCCCACCCCTCTGCAGTCCCCACAATTTGGGAGGAATATCTAGAGTCCAAAAAAGGAATTTAAAGAGTAGATAACATACACCTCACAATTATTGAACTCAGTAACTGGTAAACAAACAGAAAACTCACAATTACATCCCATTATCCCAAAATGACAAGTTCATATCTTAAAAGAAAAAAACAAATAATTGACTTCTTTAATCTCTTGCAAGATTACCGTTCTTTTCTAATGACTATCAATTATATATATGCTTAGCTTTCAAGTTTCATCATCATGTTTAATTAAAATTTTAACTATATTTGCTAGGTAAGTAACAAAATGGATACAGTCTAAGCTATATGTGCGTTTTTAACTACAATTCTACAAATGGGTATCAAATAATTGACTTATCGTCATTTCTTTGTTGTTGAAAGGTTTTAGTTTGGCTCTAACAAAAAAGGTTTTAGTTTGGTGATTCTCCAATAAAATTAGGACCCGATTTCTCTTAGTAATGCAAGATGGCTAATTGGTTCAAGTTAATCTATTATACTACTGCAACTATCACAAAATATGATATTTCAAGATTATTTTAAAATGGTATTAAATCTAATCTCACACATTAGTTAATAAAATTATCCGGGGAATCGCCCGAACCAACAACTAGTTATTAGTTAAATTACTTTGAGAAACTATAATTGCTGAGTTTGTTGTAATTGTTAGAGAGGATAGTGAAGATGAAGATGTTTGCCAATTGAGTTAGCCACAATTGTGGTCATCCAGTGCATCTTTGAGATTGTCTGGAAATGATATTAGCTTGTCTCGCTCTTTCAATTTAATTAAGTTTTTCGAAAATGATGTGATCCATATATGACCCAAATTTGATAGGGCTAGATCCTAATTTCAACCATAATATAAAGTAACCTGACCCAAGATAATCCCCATCCTATTCTGACCAGACCTGAACTCAACTCAAATTTGATTATCATCCGATTCAAGAATGACATGATTGCAATAAATCCAACCTGATAATTACTTATCACAAATTTCAACCGAAATCGAGAGTGACTCTATTAAGATGACCCGAATCAATTCTGATATGATCTGAAGTCAACCGATCTTAAAATAACTTGACCCAAGACGACCCAATACTGATTTATTATCCGACCTGAAGTCAAACTGAACTCTAAATACGCCGCTTTAACTCACTAACAACCAAATTGAATTGACCCGAACCGACATGACACGAACCGTTTAAGACCTAACTAGGCAAGCAAAATAGATCCTTTTCGATCAATCCGAACCTATAGTTCGCGACCCGAACTGAGCATCAAGTCAAATTGAGCATTTCAAACAACCAATTTTAATCCGGCCTGATAAGTACCTACCTAGAACTTAACTGTGTATCCTTACTAACACCTCTAGTCTATCTATACTAATATATTAAAAGGCGTTACTAAATAAGGATTGGTGCCTGTGTCGTTCTCCCTACGGGCGTTTTACTTCATATATTCCACATACAATAATTCCTAAACAAGGATTGGTGCCACGTGGCGCTCTCCATACGGACGTTTTACTCCATGTATTCCACATACAATGAAATATAGAAATTGCATAATATTGGGTTTGATCATGCGACTTCAAGTTTATATACTAAAGTCTTAACCATTAGACCAAGTGATATTTAGTGTTATCATGTTCAAGTATAATTTTAATAAATGAAGATTTTCCTTACCCGTGGCATAACCCGAACCTAATAACTAGTTACAAGTATTTAAAAAATGGATGGGAAGTAGCACAAGATATATGAGATATTATTACGAGGGTCGTAGCAACTGAGAAACTCTTGGCGTCTCATTGTGAGAGGCCAAAATAGCCTCTCACGGGGGTATCTCCGTCATTGTGCGCTACAAGACAAAATGCCACGCTGGATGGTTGCTCAATGAACGCCAAGTCAGCAAGTACCTCGTGGAGAGAGAAAAGGTACCTCTAGAGAGAGAAAAAAACCCAGGTAAAAAAAAGTTGGCGGGAGAAAAAGTGGCAAATTTTTTGGGTGAAAGACGAAGGAGAAAAATCTTTGTGAAGCCATTATTTCCGATTATATCCGGAGAATTAGTGGTGTTGGAGTTTTGCGAAGATTATGATGGACTTCAATGTTGCATTTGTGGACATGGGAGAAAGCTCAAACGGTGTTGCCGCTGCCATGAGCGGTGGTGAAAGTGTTGAGGTAAGTAGTATATAGTGAATTTCTTATTAAATTAAATTGAAAAGCTTGAAGCGCATATTTAGTGAAGTAATGCAAGCTATATTAGTGAAGTAATTAAAGCTAATTTGTGCATTACAGTAGTAATATTTTACATCTGTTGATTTTAATGTTTCACATAAATTAAATAAATGTTGATTTTGATTGGGAATTATACAGTAAATATGTATGAACTATTGATTTCTGTGACATTAATTGTGAAGTGTTGAGTATATATCTGAGAGTTATGTAATTAATTGTCATTATTTATAGATTTAGTTGCTTTTTCCAATGTAAAGTAGTTCCGCATCATATTTTTCTATATGAACTCTATATGAAGTGTGTGAGAGTGGGTGTGTTTGGTACCCTGGCACCAGTAGTTTGGTAGTTAATGTGATTCAGTTAGATTGTAGTTGATTGGTTGGGTGGTCGAACGCTAATTCATTATTTTTGTTGTTTGTTGCAATGTTTAACTTGCTACACTGAAGGTTCACTAGTGGAAAAAAACGCAAGGGCTGACCGCAACCCTTTTAGTGAAGGGTTGCGGTCAGCCCTAAAACCGCAGCCCTTCATACCCAAAGGGTTGCAGTTTTTGGGCTAACCACATCCCTTCACTTTTCATCCCAAATTTCAGATCTAAATTATTACGTGCATACACAATAAACCATCCCAAATTTCCCTCCCTTAAAAAAATTTCATGAGCGAAACCCTCATAAGCTTGCGCGCATACACCACAACTCCTCCTTGCGCGAAACCCTAACTCCGGCTTCTGCACCACTAGAGCCGCCACCTTGCGCACCACCATAACTCCTCCTTGCGCACCACCACAACTCCTCCTTCTCTTCTCTCCTCCACTGCATTGCTTCTTCTTTTATTTTTAGCGGGTTTAATTTAAGGCAGCACCACCACCACCACGACATTGATGTACCACCACCACGACATTATCTCACGCACCACCACCACACCATTCTCTCCTTCTCTTCCGGTAATTCCCCTATCTCACTTTCTCTCCTCTTTTTCATTTCTTTGTAACTTTCCATTGCATAGTTTGTTAATTTCTTCTAATTAATTTGTTCAATTTCATTGCATTTTGAATTCAACTTCTATTTTTTGTTGTAAAATGTGCTTGTATTAGCTGAAACTAGTGATTGTAGGGGCGGGGGGGAGGGGCGGGGGGGTGGGGAGGGTTGGGGAGTCTAGGAAGGGGTGGAGGAGGGGGCTGGGGATGCTTGGGTAAGGGTTGGGGGAGGGTTGGGGAGGCTGGGAAGGGGGGGGGGGGGGCGGCAAGGGGTAGGGGAAGCTAGGGACGCTTCGTGCGGGGGGTGGGGGTGGGATGGGGATCTTTGGGCGAGGTCGTGGGGGGAGGGGCTGGAAGGGGGGTGGGGGGGAGGGCGACGGGGGGTGGGGGAGGGTTGGGGAGGCTGGACAGGGGGTAGGGGGGCTATGGAGGGCTCACAGGGGGTGGGCACATTATCAATTTTGTGTAGTTTATGGTGAATTAATCTAGGTTTTCAGTTAGTTTTGCTTTTCTTAATTGAATTATGTGATTAATGTGCCGTGTGTGATTTGTTAATTGTAGGAAAAAGAAGCTAAGGAAGGCAAATAAACTATCTCTTTGCTCGTAATTGTTCCTCGTTGGTGTTGAGAGGTAATTAGCCTAATTTTCTTGTTTTATGTTGGATGTTGATGAGGAAAAATTGTCATGTGTTCCAATTTGAGTAAGATATGATAATGTATGTATATTTCTTGATATGAGATTGTATGAAAATAATGTAATTTAGCTATGAAATCTACAAGTTATTTGAATCATCATCATATGCCTAGATACCCGTTCAAGACTTACTCATTAGGAGTAAGTCTTGAATAGTCCCCAATTTGGGACTGTTCTTGGACGTTTGATCTCACTTAAGTGGTGAATGTGTGTCTTCTTTTCAATTATGAGGAAAGTCTTGGCTTATCGTTTCTCTACATTGTTCTCTAGGTCATACGCAGATAAGCAATTATCTACATTGTGTACTTGGAGAACTATAGGGAAATGCTGCCGGATTTTCGAAAAGTTGGCATATATTCACTAGTGAGATTAGACCTTCGGCTACATGCATACATTTGAACATGTCACTATCTTAGCTTGCATGTGTATGTGTGTGATTTGAATATGTGACTTTCTTGCATGTGTATGTACTTAAATAATGATTGATACATTATAATTATTGGTTTTGTTTAATTATTGTGGTATCCAATTTTTTACTGTCTTAATTGACGGTCTGAATCCCACGAAAGTCTCTCATTGGACTATGAGTTTTTGAAAACTTGGAAGTTGCCACCCTATTAATATCTGAATAGGGATAGATTTATTTAATAAATTATTTTAAAATAAATTTTAAGAAATATCATTTAAAACGATGATGACTTCATATGGATAAGGCTTTTTGAAAATTGGTCTTTCATACCATGAGATAAGGTTCGGGGTTTAGGTTAAGAGGTGCGAACGTCTGGAACTCGTCCCCTCTTCCGTTCTACAGAACGGGATCTTACTAAATGCGTTATTTTCCGTTTTAATGTAACCATAGCTATTCAAAAGAAATAAAATCACATAATTTGCACATGTATACATCAACCATTTTTATTTAGGACCAATATATCATTTGTACATGGTAGGTTTGAGCACTGAAGTTGCACTACATACCAATCATTGCGGGATTGGAATCCACTCATGGATCAAAACCATCGTAGTTCAATCTTATATCTCACCCTAAATGGCCAATTCCATTGAGGAAATAAAAGGAAATAGATTATGAATAACTCACCTTTAGAATTAAACAAATCTATTAGGAATAAGGTAATCACTCCAATTAGTGATTAAAATGGGGTAAGATAATCACTTTAATTAGTGACTAAATATGAAGGAGGATCAAGATAATCACCTTAATTAGCGATTAAAAATGGAAGTTAAGATAAGCACCCTAGTTAGTGATTATTCAAGGCTTAAGATAATCACTCTAATTAGTGATTACATGAGGAAAATAATCGTCCCAATTAACGATCATTAAGATTTAAGATAATCACTCTAATTACTGATTAAATGAGGAAAATAATCGTCCTAACTAACGATCATTAAGGTTTAAGATAATCACTCTAATTAGTGATTGAAATGAGGAAAATAATCGCCCTAATAATTAATGATTATTAACGTTTAAGATAACCACTCTAATTAGTGAGTAAATATGAAAAGGATTAAGTTAATCACCTTGATTAGCGATTAAAAGGAAGGTTAGGATAATCACCTTAATTAGTGATTAAACATGATGAAAGTTTAAGCTAATCACCCTAATTAGTGATTAACCAAGGTTTAAGATAAGCACCTTAATTAGTGATTAAATGAAGAGTTTGAGTCAATCACCCTAATTAGCGATTAATCAAGGATTGAAATAACCACCTTAGTTAGTGATCACGTTTATGATTTTCAAGAGGTCTTAGAAGTTTGCTTCCTAATTGAAGGCTTTTGAGAAATAATCTTAATTGAAGATTATTAAGTCATTTGGAGAGAAATGATCAATTTGAGATCGAATTTGAAGATTTGTGTTTGGCTAATTGGAATTTGACCATTTAAAGCGAGACACGTGAAACGGCCTAAAATTAATTCGGAGATCATAATTACCAATCTAATTATGTCAAATTATATGATTAATCCATTTGAATATGGAGAACACATTTTTAAAATGTAAGATGGATCATCATACAATTTAACTTAGTTAGATTTGCAATTTTTCCTCTTAATTGAGATTGGGTCATTTGATTCATATACTATGATATATTGGCCCAACATGCAATATTTGTAACATTGGTTGCTCAAAAAGAGTTGTGGAATTATTTATGAAAATTATGCATAAACATCTCCATGTTTTTCATTAATTGAGTGATGTAATAACTATTTTACAAAAAAAAATATTACAACAATATGTACAAATTCTATGATCTATACAAAGTCTTCAATCTTGATCTTCACCATGATGCTCCTTGATCTTCCTTTCCTTGAATGGGCTTTGGAATTCATGTTTATTTGTAAACATGTGAAAAATTAGAGATTAATTAATCTTTTTTATTTTGATTTTTTATGACAATTTTTATTGATTTTTTATTTAAATGATAAAATGAATTTTAAGAGAAAATTAAAATTTCATGATTTTTAATTAACATTTTCGTATGAAAAGAAAACATTTTTTATGAAAGTTGAGTTAATCACTTTATTTCATTTTTCAGATTGCACTTTTGTTCTTGTACTGACTTACAAAAATCACAACTTTCTTTAGAAAGTGTTAAACTGAGAATATGATACATCTATGGATAGATCAATGAGTTATTTATATTGTGTAAAAATTTCACAAGCTTTTAGTAAATACTCAAATTATGGTGAATTTTATGCCAAAACGGGTCAAAACAGAACATTTATTCAATTTGTTCTTTAAAACCTAACTTATTGAACTTATTCTTAAGTGAATTTTGGCATGAACATTGTAGACACCTTTGGCATGAACATTCTAGACACCTTTAAAGACTATACTTGAAATTTTCACTTGAATTGGATATTTTTAAGACCATTTTTATTTATTATCTTAACAGAAGAGAAAACCAGTTTTCTGGAATTTAGTGATTTACATAAACGTTTTTGTAAAAATGATGTAAAATTGTATAAAATTCATATAAACATGATTTTTATATTTTTGAAAAGCCACTGATGTTTTATTTAAACTTAATTTTTTTTTATTTTGGTCTAAATGATTTTATTTTTAAACTTTATTAACAAGACAAACTTAGGTGGTACTGGACAAAATCAGTTTTGCACAACAAAGTTGTATGATATTTAATTATTTGTAAAAAAATCGTTTTTTAGAAATTCCAAACCCTAGTTTCTGGAAACATCTTGCACTTTATAGGAAAAATATAAAATCCTATAAAATATTTAGTTAACGCAGACGAAAAAATTGAAATAAAGTACGCAATTAAAACTGACCATAATTACAGCATCACATTTTTTTTATGGAGATGTTTATGCACAACTTTTCTTGAATTTTTTATGAAAACATTTTTTAGTGATGAATAAAAACTTGATTAAGGAAAATTACATATTCACATTGTTTCCTAAGAGTCTCCCCATTAGAGTTGACTATTCTAGGCGGGGTGATTTAAGGTTGGGAACCTATTAGGACTTCCACATACCCAACTCCAAAGGTTAAAAATTGATAAGAAGAAAACAAGGAGAAACTTAGTAGATGATTAAGAAGATAATCAAAATAACAAGAGTTTCAACTTTACCTTGCTAGCTCAATGATGCACTTCCTGTTTGCAAATTTTTCTACCTTTTTTCTGATTTTCTTAATTTCTAAATGAGTTTCTAAATCCACTAACTGAAACTCTTTTTTTTTTGTGTTTTTTTCCTTCTTTTGATGAACTTCTTTACTTACTAATTATCTTACTAACTTTTACTTTCTTTTCCTTAAGTGAGATTTTTACAGAAAAGGAGTAGAGAAGATGAGAGAAGTAGTAAATTAAGCTGATTTTTTTTTCAACTTGGTTTTGAAGTGAAAAAGGAGGGTATTTATAGAGAGAGGTGAACTAGGGTTTCAACGAAGTAGAAAATCAGATTTTTCACCTAAAAAATCTGATTTGCTTCATCCTTAATCACCCTAATGACATCACTCTTATGACCTCACCCTAATGACATCATCAAATCTCTTTGGAAACAAAAATATTCTTATTCTTTTTGGATTTTCTCATCAATGAGGCAAAATCAGATTCTCAGAAAATATTATTCCCTAAACATCCTAATACGTAAAAAAAAGCATCGAAAAACGTGCCAACAAAACTGATTAGGATGCTGCGCCAAACGCAAGAACCTGTGCCAGGCCACTTTCTACCTTCCATGGAGGTATCTAAGGCAAATTGGTTGGAAGCAGCAACATATTCCTGCCCTCCGGATTCTTCCATTTTGTACCACTTATGAGGCTGGTATGAGTGGTATTTAGAGAATGCCTACTATATGGCAGGGAACAAAAATTATATCAGCGCTACGGGAACCTTCCTTTCCATTGATTGATGAAGATTACCTTCAATGGCTTCTAGCGGATATTGGTCAAGACAATGATTCAGACGGGCCTACCATGAAGACGAGAACGGTTTGAGAGATATATCACGTTGTTTTTCCCATGTTGTTTTTTTTAGTATTTTTTTTCCTTTTTTTCGAGTTTGTAGGAAATGAAGGCTTTATGTCTTTTTATGTATGAAATGAAGTACCCCAGTTGGGATGAATAAAAAAGATCTGTTTGTGAGAATTATCTGCTTGTGAGAAATTCAATGTCCATACAATTCTAAACACACGCACTTTAACATTAAATATGACATGCAAATCATAATTAATTAATCATATGACACATAAAAGCATAAGACATAAACCTTAACAAGAAAAAAAACATCCTTGCATGTTTCATCATTTTCTCTTCCTCCTTTTTTTTCTTTCTTTATTTTCGTTTTTTTCCCCTTTTTTTTCGTTTTTTCGTTTTTTCGTTTTTCCCTTTTTTTTTTTTTTTTTTTTTTTTGCATACATTATATGAATATCTAGAAACACATGATATATTTATTAAGAATAACTAGACAGGATACAAAATCCCCAAATTGCTTGGTTACTTGACCATGACAATCACAATTACTTTGATGCCTAAGCGAAATATTTCTTCAACTGATCAAGATTAGTGAAATGAGTGAATTCATTCCCATCAAAATCCATTAGCTAAACTGCTCCAGCCGTAGTGACATGCTTGACTAGGAATGGCCCAGACTAGTTAGGCTTGAATTTTCCTCGAGGATCATGCAATGAAGCTCTATTTTCCTTTAAGACTAGATCACCTTCTTGAATGTCTCTATCTCGAACCCTTTTGTTAAATGCACGAGCAATTCTCCGTTGATAGAATTGAATGTTATGCAATGCTTGTAGACGACGCTCATCTGCAAATGCAAGCTCATTATAACGAGTTTTATACCATTGGTCTTCTGAGATTTCACTTTCTGCTATGACCTTGAGAGATTATATCTCCACTTCAACCAGTAGGACTAGCTCCATCCGATAAACCAAAGAATACGGGGTTGTTCCTGTTGGAGTCCTAATTGATATCATATATCCCCAAAGGGAATACGGGAGTTTGTCATGCCATTCCCTAGTCTTTTCAGTCATCTTGGCGACAATAGTCTTGATTGTCTTATTGGCCGCTTCCATCGCTCCATTTGTTTGGGGACGATAAGGTGAGGACTGATGATGCTTGATTGCATATATTTGCGAGAGTGGTCTTCAGACGACCCTCAATTTGTGATCCATTATCAGAGATGATTTCAAAAGGTATGACATACCGACAGATAATGTTGTTAATCACAAATTTTGAGACTTGCTTTGCCCCTAGCTTTGAAAAGGATGCAGCTTCAACCCACTTTGAAAAATAATCAATTGCTACAAGAATATACTGATGCCCATTTGAAGCCTTTGGATGAATTTGTCCGATTATGTCTATGCCCCAACTCGAAAATGGCCAAGGAGAGGTCATATTATGTAGTGACACAGGTGGCATATGATTGAGGTTAGCAAATATCTGACATTGCTTGCAGGCGCGGACCAAGCTGATGCAATCACCTTCTAGAGTGCTCCAATAGAAACCTGCTCGTAAAATTTTACGAGCCATAATTCTTCCATTCATATGGGGTCCACGTTCTCCTCCATGAACTTCTTCCATGATGGCTTGCTTTTTACTATCATTCACGCCAAGTTGCAGAGTACCATGAAACCATTTGTGATATAGTCTACCCTTTAGTATGAGAAAATGAGCAGCTAGCCTTCTGATGGCTATGCCGTCCTTCTTGCCACTTCCCTCTGGATATTGCCTTATTTCTAGAAAATTCTTGACATCCTTGTACCAAACATCATCATCATCTGGTTGAACCAGCATGGAGACAACTTGTGCTATCGTCACTGTAGGCCCCTTCTTTTCTTCAATTAAAATCGACTGGATTTTTGTACCATTTTCCCATGTTAAATTAACAGCGGGATTGGCTAAAGCATCAGTGAAACTATTTTGCTCCCAAGGAAGATGTTTGAAGCTGATATAATCAAAATAAGGGATCAATTCTTGAAGATACTTTGTGTAGAGTTGAAGTATCTCATCTCTAACCCTCCAAATTCCTATTGTCTGAGATATGATGAGATTAGAATATCCATACACAGTGAGATGTCTTGCCCCTGCTACCAAGGCAGCCTTTACTCCATATATGCAGGCTTCATACTCAGCTGTATTGTTTGTTGTTAGGAAATCCAGCTTGACATCAAATGCAATATGGACTCCATCAGGATCTACTAACAAAACCCCTGCTCCATTACATTTTCTATTAGAAGCTCCATCAAAATACATGCACCATTGTGGATTGTCAATGAATAATAAGTACTCATCGGGTTATGCATCATCATACCCATCTCCTGGCACTGGTCCTTCCGCTAGGGCTTCATATATGGCTCTTTCTTTGACAGATTTCTGGCTGACACATTGAATATCAAACTCAGAAAGCATAGCATGCCATCTTGCCAATCTTTCACTAAGAATGGGTTTTTCGAACAGATACTTGATTGGATCAAGTCTTGAGATTAGATAGGTGGTATGAGCTTGAAGGTGATGCCTCAACTTCTTTGTGGCATAGACCAAGGAAACACATGTCTTTTCCAGTGGGGTATATCTTATCTAATACTGCAGGAATTTCTTGTTGAGAAAGTATATGGCAACTTCCTTCTTTGTTCCTTCTTGATATTAGGCTAAGAGAGCTCCCATAGCCGTTTTTGTAATAGTGAGGTACAAAATCAGGGGTTCTCCTGGTCTAGGTGGCATTAGAACAGTCGGATTTGAAAGGTACTATTTCATGGAATCAAAGCTTCTTGACATTCCTCGTTCCACTCATGGGATGCCCCTTTTCTGAGTAGCTTAAATATATGGTCACATCTCATAGTGAGTTGTGAGATGAACCTGCAGATATATTGAATTATGCCGAAAAATCCTCTTACTTCTTTTTCTGTTTTTGGAGTAGGCAATTCTTGAATGGCCTTTACCTTTTTAGAGTCCACATTGATGCCGTCTTTACTGACAATGAATCCCAATAACTTCCCCGAAGTGACGCCAAACACACACTTTTGAGGATTTATCTTAGATTGTACTTCCTGATTCTTTCAAAGAAGGACCTTAGTGCAGGAATATGCCCCTCACGATCTTCACTTTTCACAATCATATCATCTACATAGACCTCCACAAATGTTCAGGATGAGGTCATGAAGGATAGTGGTTGCAGCCCTTTGATATGTGGCTCCGGCATTTTTGAGACTAAAAGGCATAACTCGGTAACAGAAGGTGCCCCATGGAGTGATGAAAGATGTCTTTGTCATATCTTCTTGAGCCATGAGTATTTGATTATACCCTAAAAATCCATCCATGAAGGAAAACATTGCATGACCGACCGTACTATCCACGAGAACATCGATGTGGGGTAGAGGAAAGCAATCTTTTGGTGATGCAGCATTCAAATCTCGAAAATCAATGCATACCCGAACTCTCCCATCCTTTTTAGGTACGACCACTATATTGGCGAGCCAACTCGGATGCTTTACAACTTGGATGAATTTGGCATCAAGCAGTTTCTGGATTTCTTCTTTCACTTTCAGACTAATCTCTGGTTTCATTCGGCGGAGCTTTTGCTGCTTAGTCTTGCTTTCAGGATGTAACAGAATGCGATGTTTCGTAATCTCTCTATTGAGACCAGGCATATCAACATAAGACCATGCGAACACATCTGCATACTCTTTTAACAATGCAATAAACTTAGACTGTTCAGTTGGGGAGAGGGATGAACCTATTTTGACTTCTTTTACAACATTTTCCGTACCAATATTAATTACAATGGACTCTTCCATGGGTTTTATATATGTTTCAGTTGTATCAAGTGATTCATCATTATTAAATTCATTATCAGAAATAACAACTTGCATGCAAATGTATTTAGATAAAGGTTCGCATTCAATTTCCTCACTATCAGAATCTTCTGACTGTGTATGCAAGGTAGATTGGCTGGAAGAAGAGTTATCGGCATGATATCCATTTGAAAGGGGTGAAAAGGTATTTTCATGATATGGATGTGGAGGGTGGTTTCCTAAAAACATTGTAAATTCTATAGGCCCGTCTTTTGCCTGACACTCAATACTCCACTTATGTTCAATACCTTCGCCAAAAGGTATCACCAAAGACACCGGGTCAAAATCCCCTTCCTCAGAGGACTCAGAATTGAAAAGTTTCTTAAGGACTCCATGTTCCAGATTATCCACCAAGCCATTTTCTTTTTTCATATTTTATTTTTGGACAAACCAACTTTTGATTAAGTCCAGATTTCTAACCTCATTGAAGAATATCTCCAATCCCGGTAAAATCTTCTGGTCCTTCCTACTAAGCCAAGGTTTTGGAAACTCATAGTATAGCTCAGTATCTCCTTGCAGGATGAACTGGCCGTTGAGGGTAAAAGAATGTTTTTGATGTTGTGAGAAGTGTTGCCCGGATCATATCCTAACCCATGTCGATTTTGCTTGTCAACTATGGGGATTGGCTGCTTTATTCCCCTACCATCACGCCCTAATCTGGTTCGTTGAGTATAACCCATCTTCATCATGATTTGAAATCCTTTGGACAGAGGTTGCATGGCAAACCCTACAGGCCCTTTGACCGCATTTGTGGATACGGCTGAGATGTTTGTTTTCTAATGGTAATTGGTCATCCTTAGAGAAGGGCAAAATTTCTTCTCTTTGGACCTCAAGGTAGAGAAAAAGAATTAAAAGAAGAGAGAGGAAAACTACATAATGCAGAATGTATTGCAGAATAAAGAAAATTTTTGAAAACGATTTTGCCATATTTTGACTGGAATGGTCCACCTTTACAATTTTGGTTTTTAGTTTTTATTTTTTTATTTTGACTCTCTTGAATGATCTTACTGTCATTGGGGTTGAAAACATATGTTTTTTTTTTATTCTTCCCTTCCCTGTTTTAGTATTTAACAAAGACAGTAAATATAGAGATTAGGGCTTGTATCCCCATTGATGTGTCAATTCAGCATTCTGAAATTGCTCCTATGATGACTTGCATCTTGAAATCTGATCACATTGCCTGAAATACAATGGTTAATACATTTGAGTTGAACCCGAAGGTTGCCTACATATCCCCATTGATCCAGGTGCATTTTATGGGGAATCAGACTCAGCGTAGTTCTATTTTTTAGGAACTAAAGTTTTTTATTTAATAAAGCAGCTGCACTCATATTGAGCTACCTACGTACCCCAAGTGTTACATAGGTGGAGTGATCTCACAGTGAAAGTGTACGTGATAATGGGGATTTAAGCTACACGTAGTTCTCTCATACTAACAAACTGGAAGTTTTTTTTTTTTATGGGCTAACCCCTACAAGACTTTTACTGAAGATTTTGTCCTTTATGTGAGATGATCAAGTAGCTTTGCGGTAGACAAGAGCTATGTTGGTGATCTGCTTGATGCGATAGTTGAGAGCGTGACATTGGTTTGTGCCGTGACCATGCAACTGATGATATTGGCAGTACTTGTGAAGATCTGACCCTACGGGATTTGCTCCTGGGCGTCTGGGAAGTGTATGAATCTTACCTTTTTCAACCAGTTTGCGAAAGATATCAACTTGGGATTGCGGTCGCGGACGTGACGACACCATTTTTGCAGGTACTTCTTTGTGGGTTGGACTAATGATGCCTCGATCAATCAGGCCTTGCACTTTGTAGTAAAGGTCAAGGCATCGATCAGTTTCATGCCTAAATTGACGACAATAAGCGCAGAGTTTGCTCATGTCTGTTCCGGGAAGGGGTAAATAGTGCACATGCGCTGGAACTTGAAGTATACCTTGCCTCCGAAGACGATCATACACCATACTTAATGGTTCATCCATCTTAGCATATACCCATGGATTTGTGTTGGGAGTTTCAAGATCTTCCCGAGGTCGTTTTTCTTGCAATTTCAGAGTATCAATGTCAAAGCTATGTTGTTCCATGTGGCTGAGGGAGGTGTATTTGACAGTAACCATGTGACGATAATAGAAATCGTTCCGGTTCCGCAGCAATATGAGCATGAACTCTCGATCAGTAATAGGGACACGAAGCTGAGAGCGAATGTAAGCGCACCTTGAACAAAAGTGCGAGAAAGTTTCCAAGCCGCCTTGACGCAAAGTGACTAGATTGAACTTCTTGACATCAGTCTGTTTATGCTCGAGAGCCCAATTAACAAAGGCTTGACTAGCATTTTCCCAACTAGCTCTATCCACATAATTCAAAGAGTAGTACCAGTCCAAAGCTGGTCCTTCTAAAATCTTGTCAAACAGCATGGGATAATCTTCCTCTAGTATGCCCCATGGATGCAAGGTATTCACAAATCCAACTAAGTGGACAAAAGCATCACCGTTCCCGTCAAATTTCCGAAATTGTGGCAATTCACGATAATGATCTTCGTGTTGATATCCAGGATAGAGAATCAGTGACTTAGTGTGAACCTCTCGGATTGCGCCTACTACATTAAAGTCCAGGTCTAAATCGTCAGTCCTAGATCTCTTCTTTGAGTCATCATCATCATTGTCTTGGGGATTGCCAATACAGGATTTCTCTGGTACTTCAATTGACGTATCATGAGAGTCAATGCTTGGAGCTCCCACTTCTTCCTCGTCATCCTCACTATATTCTGGTTCTGTTTCTTCAACACTTACATCTAGTGTGGCAGCTGGGACCTCATTCATCCATGAATTTTCAGGTGCTGCTAGAATACAGTGGATAGTGTAACCATCCAACATAGTGCCCTCTACTTCGTTCAGATACAATACTGATTTTCCGGTGTTGGAGATGGTCATGATCAAAGTTATTAAAATCGCGATTCAAATCTTAAAGTCTTACGATTTTACGATTCAAAATATGGTAGACAATTCGATTCACGATTCTAGATGATTCTGTACATTTCTATTGACTAGCGAAAACCTCGCAAATTTAAATCATGCTAAGAAAGCAAATAATAAATATATATTGTTAGTTATTACCAATATAGTGGGTAAACAACTACTTTTTCCAATTTTTAGGTCTTTTAACTTATAATTTTAGCATATTCAATGAACATTGAGTGCAATATCTTGATTATACGTGTTTGTAGAATATTACGATTCTACGATTCGATTTTCCGATTCGATTCTAAAGATGGTTTCCGATTCAAACTAGAATCTCGATTTTAACAACTTTGGTCATGATTCTGGATCACCAGAAATAGTCACAGCACCCTGATCAGTGAGAAGCTTCACCTTCTGATGTAGAGTAGAGGCTACTGCTCTATTTTCATGCAGCCATGGTCTTCATAATAAGAGGTTGAAACATGCTTGAATGTCAATGACCATGAATTCCACCTTCCTTGCCATGGGACCACATTCAATGAGGAGGCTGATTAAGCCCAGTACTTATCTCTTAGCATTATCATATGCTCTGACCACTTGGTTGAATGGTACCAGATCTTCTTTTGAATACCCGAGTCTTGTTAGCACACGTAGAGGGCAAACATTGATTGCCGAGCCGTTGTCGATCAACAGCCTAGGTATCTCCCATCCATTACAGCGTATAGTGATGTGCAATGAATTGTTGTGGTTGATATGGTCAGGGAGATCATTGTCTGTGAACATGAGAGTTTGATCTACCCCATGAATGAGCCCCACCATTTGGTCAGGTGTTATGGAAGAGCTTATAGAGGCTTCATTAAGATGCTTTAGAACAACTGCCCTATGAGGTTGGGAATGCATTAACAATTTCCAGATGGAAACATTAGCATTTACTTCTTTCATGCGCTTGATAGCATCATCTTCCTTGTTACTATCCTCTGTCATACCTCCAAAGGATTTTCATCCTCCAAATGGGATGGTTTGAAATGACGACCTGCTCTAGTCAAATGAGAGATATCCACATACTCCTCATCACTAAGATCATCGAGGCATATGGGGTGGTGGAATGTCCTCCAGTGCTTTTCTCCATGATTGTCAAGGCCGAGGAGGCATCGTCATTAGCATCAGAGTCCAAGATGAAGAAAGCACCGTCATAATCCAAAGTTCCACACATGTCAGAGAATGGATCCTTGTTGAGAGTGAAGCTGGGGTCTTTACAAGGCATCATTTTGACTTTTTCTTGAGTGGAATAGTCATAGCCAGGCACTTGTAACCTACGGCTATCGGCATTTCATACATTTGGGGAGTTGCCTTGAGGATTAACTGGATCGGATCGCATCCATCTGAAGCAGCAGAGATGGCATTAATGGCAAATGAGGGTTTATGATTAGGAATGGGGTTTTTTTGTGATGTTGGGCTGATAGTCGTTTGGTTTATTGGAAGTGGATCCTAAAGAGAGTTTTCCATCATCCACAAGGTTTTGAATTTGATGCTGTCGTGCAGCTTTCAGCATTATTCCCCGGACTTTTGTGATACTCACAGTTTTGGTTTGGATCATAACTAGGGTAAGGATTTTTAGGAGGTGGAGGTGGATTCAAATGTTGAATGAGATTGGCCTTTTTTAGCTTGGAGAGTGCTTGGGAATGAGTCATGTTCAAAGGAGTAAAGTTCCTTTGTGGTCGCAACTGGAATGCAGAAGATGCGCCAATGGCATGGATCGCATTAGTTGTCTTAGGAGCTGCTGAATCATTGTTTAGAGTTCTTTTGATATTTCCAAACTTTGCACTATAAGTAGTGCCGCCAGTAGGTTCATCTTTCTTGATGTCCCCCCTTTTCACAGCATCCTCAACTAGAGTTCCTGTAGCAATTAAAGCTTTGAAAGTCGGGAAATATTGGTAGGCTACATGCTTCTAATATACAGGAAGAAGGTTCTTCACAACCATTTGCAACTGTTCCTCCTCATTAGGCCTACTCATCATTTTGGAGGCCTTGTTTCTCCATTGAGTGATGAAAGAAGAAAATGTCTCATTAAGGTTTTGAGAAGTGGTCTCCAGATCCCTTCTAGTAACATCAATTTCTTCATTATATTTGTACTGGTTTGAGAACTCTCAGACTATGTCAGCCCAAGTGGATTTCTGTGTTTTCAAGGTTGAGGAACCAATAATACTGTTGAAAGAATTGAGCCATTAGATACTCTTCCACTCCCCAGGGACTCATTGCCCTTACATACATTTTCAGGAAATCGGTGGGGCTACTAATCCCATCAAACTTTATCAGATTAGGCATCTTGAAACCATGAGGTAATCATGCCTTAGGGAAAAGTGTTAACCCATGAATGTCCATCCATGGTTCAGCCTTAGTCATGCCTTTTAAAACTTGCTTGAGCTTAACTAGTTCTTGCTTGAGCTTAGTGGGAATTTCTCTCTCATTGTTCAGAGGCTCAAGGTGAAAAGGTGAGGCTACCTCCGACTCTGGAGGAGGAGGCGTCTGGGCGCTTTGGCACTTTGGCGCATTATGCCCAACACAGTTTGTTCAATATTATCCTGTCGGTCAAGCATAGCCTGGATAAGTCCTTGGAGGTCAGTCATTGGATCAGGTGGAGGGGTAGAGTTTTGTTGGTGCTCGTTGTTCGGAATTTCAAACATGTTGATGAGACGTGTAGCAGAGAATACAGCTGGTGTAGACAAGGATGACAGTATCACTGACAGAGAACGTTCACTATGGTCAGAACTTCGGCGAATTAGCCTAGATCCTGAGCGGGCCGAGGCAGAGTTCCTGTGAAATGAGATGAAAAGTTAGCACAGAAGTTTGTCCAGACTTTGTTTCTTCTTTTCTCTTTTCTCTTTTTTTTTTCTGCAGGGAATGAAAGAAATGATATCTTAGAAAATTTTTTATTTTACCCCAATTTCAGTTATAATTTATTAAAAGGTGCAAAACCTTGACTCTATAATTTGTTTTGGATTTTTCATTACATTTTTTTGTTTTGTTTTTTTTTTTTGTAGACTTGGACATTTTATTTACATTTTAAACTTCCACTTTTTAGAATCATATATATGTTTTTTTGATAATACACAAATATTTTTCAAAATCAATTTGATGATATCCTTCCATTTCTTGCTGCTACAGAAATAAGAGAAAAGAGGGATAACAAGGTATGTGTCTTATAATGCCCTAGACATCGTTCTTATTGTCGATCTGCATGTATTGGTTGCTTTTAAGCGTTGAAACCATAAAAGAAAATATCAAATGCAAAAGGGGTTGCACCCGAAGGTTGCTTACGTATCTCCATAAGTCAATTTGGATTTGAGGGAAGAAATTTTTCTTGTGATGGATTTTTTTTTTAATGGAGAATCAGGCCCAACGTAGTTCTGATGTATGAATTTTTTTTTTTTTTTTTTTTTTTTGCAGCTGCACTCAGAAAATGAGTTGCCTACGTACCCCTTTTAGTACATTATATAGAAGAGAAACTAAGATAGATGCATACAACATTAGGTTTTTTTTGGGGATCAAGTCGCACGTAGCTCTACCTGCAAAACACAATATAAAAGCGATTAAACGAATCGGGTACATCCTAAACTTTTCAGACTTCAGTTTGCCTGGCGCGAAGCCATATGTTCTCCCGTTTGAAGACGTCTGTCCCACCTTTCTTTCTTCTTCTTGACATATAAGGGGTTGTCTTCTCAGCTGAGGAGTCATGATGCCCATGTCTTGCACACCAGCATGCAAGAGGCTCTTGTTTCATAATCAATTTCATCAAGGAATATATAGGGTTCCATGATATATTGGATGGCGGCAACTTTGTGTGCTGTACTTTCTTCTCCCTCACGCTGAACGGCCCAGCTCTCTTTGTATAGTCAATAGAACTTCTCTTTAACTCTCTTAACTTCTCTCATGTCCGGTACCCAATTTGGTTGGTAAAGATCCTCCTCGGTAATTGGCCAGTGGAAATAAGATTTTACCAGTTTGAGGGGCAATATATTTGATGCGGTTCCTTCGGAATCCTTGCCGTTCGGTTCGTGATTTAAGTGACACACATGAGATATGTGAGATTTTTGCATTGCTGCTTCCACGGCTATATCTCATGGGATGGTGATTACTCCATGCGGAGTTACCATTTTTACTTTTTGGTGCAAAGTTGAGATGATAGCATGGTTCTCGTGAAGCCACGGTCGTTCTAACAACATCGTGAAAGGAGCTTCGCAATCGATGATCATAAAGTCAACCTTTCGTATGACAGCTCCAATACACAAGATCATAGTTATTGCCCCTATAATTTCCCGTTTAGAACCATCGTATGCAACCATAGTCCCTATTGAGGTTTCTCCTTGGAGAGGGGGATACCCGAGCCACTTGAGGTTACTAAGGAGACAGAGATTGGCAGAAGCTCTATTATCGACCATTACACTTTTGATATGTCTGACACTGTGATCAACAGAGATGTACAAAGCACTGTTTTGAGTTGGGTTATCGGGGAGATCTTTATCAGAGAAAGTTATGACAGAGGTGGTTTCAGCTTGATCTGTATTGAGAGGTCCTATTGGCATATTCTGAGCACAACAGATGTCAGCATAAGTGATGAGCTGATCAATTGTCATTGGAATAGTGTAAATGGCTTCTGAATTGGATCCTTGGTGTTGCGAGAACCACCCTGAGGACCTGTTTCATCTTCTACTGGCGGTGCGGGGGTGATACGTCTTGGTCGTGTCGGATTCCCATGGATGGTTATCGTTCCTATAGTCCTCCCTGAAGAATTGTCGCATGCTCCCAATACTGTATCAGTAGGGCTTAATAACGTGGTGTTATACCCTAACTCATAAAGAGTTCCTTTGGGCCAAACATTAAGTGCCGATCCATCATCTATCAGTACATTGCCAATTCTCACCCATTGCATTTCAAAGTGATGTATAAAGCTTGATGAGGACCCAGTTCCTTGGGAAGATCAACCTTAGTGAAGGACACAATTGGAGGCGTCCATGATGGAGGAATGGGAATTTTTCCATCTTCTATTAGCTGGTGGACGGCATGCCGAAGGTCAACACACCGGTCTGTTTCGTGTCCATACTAATGGCAAAAGTTGCAATATAATCCCATGTTAACCCCTGGCGGTGGCAAAGTGTAACAGTTATGCTTCGCTTCTAGGAGACCCTGTCTTTTCAGACGATTGTACATGGTTCCCAAAGATTCTTCCGTGTCTGCATAGATTTGATTAATAGACCTCCAACGACCTTTGCCCTTTGCTGAAGCTTTAGTCTGAATTTGCTTTCCGAACTCAAACATTGTGAAATGATGCAAGTTTTAGTTTTCCCTTTTTTTTGATGTGAAGTACTTGAAATGTACACACTAACAATGTTAGTCAATGACTGATGAATTATATATATTTTTTTTTTGCATGAAATGGAAGAATCCCCATTTTTTTTTTAAAACAATTATCCCTTTTTCACACAATTTTTTTTTATCTTTTCTCTCTTTAAAACAATTATCCCTTTTAACACAATTTTTTCTTTTTCTTTTAAACAATTATCCCTTTTGACACAATTCTTTCTTTTTTCTATTTTTAAAACTATTATCCCTTTTGACACTAAAATTTTTAGAGTAGACTTCTCGTGTCTTAGACTATATATTTAAACTACATTCTAATTTATAAACATGACATGTTTTGGACTCGCGATCACGACTCTTTTTCATTTTTCATTTTTCTTTGTTTTTGGGATTATATTTTCGAAACAGGACTTTTTTCTTTTGTTCTAAAAAAAAATCGATTTTGTTTTTGAAAAAGAATTATGAAGTAAATGTGAGTTTTTTTTTTTGTTTTGAAAATGGGTGAACACACACATTTTTTTATGTGACACTTATGATAAATAAACAAGAATACTCTTAATATTTCAATAATCATTTCGGCAGTAATTCAGCTACACTTAATGATTACTGAAATATTGAGCGACTGAAAACAGAATGAGGAATTTTTGAAAATTTTCCACATTATTCAATAACTGAAATAAATAAAGCATATTTGTGCATTGATCCTTGTGTCCTAAAGGTCAACTAAAAGGTGATTCATTTAGGGAGAGATTATGTTAAAGTGGCCTCGAGTCACTTCCATTGTGTCCATCGAGGGTGGACGCTACTAACAGAGCCAGTCACAATAGCTCGCGGATGTAGGTTTTACGCCCTTAATTCATTAATTTGTCATTCTAAAATTCTAACCCTTGCCAATAGATACAAGTATCAGACCTAATAAGAAAATAGTTAAAAAGAGTGCACGTGTACGGATCGATAAACTACCAAGCATACGTAAATTTCACATAAGCATGCTATATACAAAAATTAAATTGTGAATAGCCATGATTAACTTTTTATTTATTATTATATATACATATGGAAAATAACGCATTGTTCAGGTTTAAACCTCATATACTTCAAGTGGAAGTATATCCCCAGTGAAGTTGCTAGCCTGTGGTATCCGATTTTTTACTATCTTAATTGACGGTCTGAATCCCACGAAAGTCTCTCATTGGACTATGAGTTTTTGAAAACTTGGAAGTCGCCACCCTATTAATATCTGAATAAGGACAGATTTACTTAATAAATCATTTTAAAATCAATTTTAAGAAATATCATTTAAAAAGATGATGACTTCATATGGATAAGGCTTTTTGAAAATTGGTCTTTCATACCATGAGATAAGGTTCTAGGTTTAGGTTAAGAGGTGCGAACGTCTGTAACTCGTCTCCTCTTCCATTCTACAGAACGGGCTCTAAGGCCCTGTTCTTTTGGACTTATTTTCAGCAAAAATAAGTAAAAATAAGTTAAGTTCAGCAAAAATAAGTTCAGTTCAGCAAAAATAAGTAAAAATAAGTTCAGTTCACCAAAAATAAGTGAAAATAAGTTCAGTTCAGCAAAAATAAGTTCAGTTCAGTTCAGCAAAAATAAGTTCAGTTCAGCCAAAATAAGTTTAGTTCAGTAAAAATAAGTTTAGTCTTGTCTAATGTTGTAATTATTATTTTTGTTTTCAATATTACTATTGTTATTATTATTATTAATATTATAATTAAAATAACGATGAATTTGTATTTTTTATTTTTAAATTTTTGTTTAATTTTTAATTTTTAGTTTTTTTATTTTTTATTTACTATTTATTATTTATTATTATTATTATTTATTATTTATTATTTATTTATTTATTTATTTATTTATTTATTATTATTATTATTATTATTATTATTATTATTAATATTCTAATTATTTATTATTATTACTTATTATTTATTATTATTATTATTATGATTATTATTGTAATTATTTATTATTATTTATTATTTATTATTTATTATTTATTATTATTTATTATTATTATTATTATTATTATTTTATTATTTAATTATTTATTATTTATCATTAATTATTAATATTATTTATTATTATTATTATTATTATTATTATTATTTATTATTATTATTATTATTTATTATTTATTATCTATTATTTATTTATTATTATTATTATTAATTATTTATTTATTATTATTATTATTTATTAGTTTTTAATTTTTATTTATTATTTTTTATTTATTATTTATTATTTATTATTTTCTATTTATTATTTATTATTTATTATTTATTATTTATTATTTATTATTATTTATTATTATTATTTTTTATTATAATTTATTATTATTATTATTTATTATTTATTATTTATTATTTATTATTTATTATTTATTATTATTAATATTATTTATTATTTATTATTTATTATTATTTGTTATTTATTATTATTATTTATTATTATTTATTATTATTTATTATTATTTTTATTATTATTTATTATTTATTATTATAAAATAATAAAATAATAATATAAGTATTGATAATATTATGTTAATATTTATTGATTATTATAGTAATAAGTATTGATAATATTATGTTAATACAGTTTAGTTCAGCAAAAATAAGTTCAGTTCAGCAAAAATAAGTTCAGTTCAGCCAAAATAAGTTCAGTTCAGCAGGAATAAGTAAAAATAAGTTCAGTTCAGCCAAAATAAAATAAGTTCAGTTCAGTTCAGCCAAAATAAGTTCAAAAGAACAGGGCCTAAGAAAATGCGTTATTTTCCTTTTTAAAGTAATCATGGCTATTCAAAAGAAATAAAATCACATAATTTGCACATATACACATCAACCATTTTTATTTAGGACCAATATTTCATTTGTACATGGTAGGTTTGAGCACTGAAGTTGAACTACGTACCAATCATTGCGGGATTGGAATCCACTCATGGATCAAAACCATCATAATTCTATCTTATGTCTCACCCTAAATGGCTAATTCCATTGGGGAAAGAAAAGGAAATAGATTATGAATAACTCACCTTTAGAATTAAACAAATCTATTAGGAATAAGGTAATCAGTCCAATTAGTGATTAAAATGGGGTAAGATAATCACTTTAATTAGTGACTAAATATGAAGGCGGATCAAGATAATCACCTTAATTAGCTATTAAAAATGAAAGTTAAGATAATCACCCTAATTAGTGATTATTCAAGGCTTAAGATAATCACTCTAATTAGTTATTAAATGAGGAAAATAATCGTCCAAATTAACGATCATTAAGATTTAAGATAATCACTCTAATTAGTGATTAAATGAGGAAAGTAATCATCCTAATTAACGATCATTAAGGTTTAAGATAATCATTCTAATTAGTGATTGAAATGAGGAAAATAATCGCCCTAATTAACGATTTTTAAGGTTTAAGATAACCACTCTAATTAGTGATAAAATATAAAAATGATTAAGTTAATCACCTTGATTAGTGATTAAAAGGAAGGTTAGGATAATCACCTTAATTAGTGATTAAACTTGATGAGAGGTTAAGCTAATCACCCTAATTAGTGATTAACCAAGGTTTAAGATAAGCACCCTAATTAGTGATTAAATGAAGAGTTTGAGTCAGTCGCCCTAATTAGCGATTAATCAAGGATTGAAATAACCACCTTAGTTAGTGATCACGTTTATGATTTTCAAGAGGTCTTAGAAGTTTGCTTCCTAATTAAAGGCTTTTGAGAAATAATCTTAATTAAAGATTATTAAGTCATTTGGATAGAAATGATCAATTTGAGATCGAATTTGGAGATTTTTGTTTGGCTAATTGGAATTTAACCATTTAAAGCGAGACACGTGAAACGGCCTAAAATCAATTCGGAGATCATAATTACCAATCTAATTATGTCAAATTATATGATTAATCCATTTGAATGTGGAGAACACATTTTTAAAATGTAAGATGGGTCATCATACAATTTAACTTAGTTAGATTTGCAATTTTTCCTCTTAATTGAGATTGGGTCATTTGATTCATATACTATGATATATTGGCCCAACATGAAATATTTGTAACATTGTTTGCTCATTTTATTAAAAAGAGTTGTGGAATTATTTATGAAAATTATGCATAAACATATCCATGTTTTCATTAATTGAGTGATGTAATAACTATTTACAAAAAAATATTATTTCAACAATATGTACAAATTTTATGATCTATACAAAGTCTTCAATCTTGATCTTCACCATGATGCTCCTTGATCTTCATTTCCTTGAATGGGCTTATTTATTTGTAAACTTGTGAAAAATTAGAGATAAATTAACCTCTTTGATTTTGATTTTTTATGACAATTTTTATTAACTTTTTTTTACATGATAAAATGAGTTATTTAAGAGAAACTTAAAATTTTATGATTTTTAATTAACATTTTCGTATGAAAAGAAAACATTTTTTATGAAAGTTGAGTTAGTCACTTTATTTCATTTTTCAGATTGCAATTTTGTTCTTGTACTGACTTATAAAAATCATAACTTTCTTTATAAAGCGTTAAACTGAGCATATGATACATCTCTGGATAGATAAATTAGTTCTTTATGTTTTTCCAAAATTTCACAAGCTTTTAATGAAGACTCAAATTATGGTGAATTTTATGCCAAAACTGGTCAAAACAGGATCTTTATTAAATTTGTTCTATAAAACCTAACTTATTGAACTTATTATTAAGTGAATTTTGGTATGAAAATTCTAGGCACCTTGAAAGACTAGATTGGAAAGTTTCTTAACTGAAGAGAAAACCAGTTTTCTGGAACTTAGTGATTTACATAAATGTTTTTGTAAAAATGATGTAAAATTGTATAAAAATCATATAAACATGATTTTTATATTTTTGAAAAGCCACTGATGTTTTCTTTAAACGTGATATTTTTATTTTTGTCTAAATGGTTTTATTTTTAAACTTTATTAACAAGACAAGCTTAGGTGGTACCAGACAAAATCAGTTTTGCACAACAAAGTTATATGAATTTTAGTTATTTGTACAAAATTAGTTTTTAGAAATTCCAAAGCCCAGTTGCTGGAAACATCTTGCACTTCATAGGAAAAATATAAAATCCTACAAACTATTTAGTTAATGCAGACGAAAAAATTGAAATAAAGTACGAAATTAAAACTGACCATAATTACAGCATCACATTTTTTTTATGGAGATGTTTATACACAACTTTTCTCGAATATTTTATGAAAACAATTTTTTGTGATGAATAACAATTTGATTAAGGAAAATCACATAATCACATTGTTTCCTAAAAGTCTCCCCATTAGAGTTGACTATTCTAGGTGGGGTGATTTAAGGTTGTGAACCTATTAGGACTTCCACATAACCAAATCACTCCAAAGATTAAAAAATGATAAGAAGAAAACAAGGAGAAAGTTAGTAGATGATTAAGAAGATAATCAAAATAACAAGAGTTTCAACTTTACCTAGCTAGCTCAATGATGCACTTCCTTTTTGCAAATTTTTCTACCTTTTTTGTGATTTTCTTAATTTCTAAATGAGTTAATTACTAACTTAAACTCTTTTACTTTGTGTTTTTTTCCTTCTTTTGATAATATTCTTTACTTACTAATTATCTTACTAACTTTTACCTTCTTTTTCTTAAGTGAGATTTTTTAGAGAAAAGGAGTAGAGAAGATGAGAGAAGTAGTCAAATTAAGTTGAATTTTTTTTTCAACTTGGTTTTGAAGTGAAAAAAGGAGGGTATTTATAGAGAAATGAGGGAGGTGAACTAGGGTTTTAAAGAAGTAGAAAATCAGATTTTTCACCTAAAAAATCTGATTTTATTCATCCTTAATCACCCTAATGACATCACTCTAATGACCTCACCTTAATGACACCATCAAATCTGTTTGGAAACAAAAATATTCTTGTTCTTTTTGGATTTTCTCATCAATGAGCCAAAATCAGATTTTCAAAAAATATTCTTCCCTCAACACCCTAATACGTAAAAAAATGCATCGAAAAACGTGCAAACAAAACTGATTAGGACACTGCGCCAAACGTAGGAACCTGCGTAGGCACAACGAGCGCAAGGCTCTGCGTCTGGCGCCGGGCACACTTGTGCACTAGGCGCACAATCATGCGTCTAGTACATGATTGTGTGCTTGGCGCACACTCTATTCTTCCGGAAAAAATTCGGATTTCCCCTTCTTACACATGGGATTTGATTCTTATTCCCACATCTTTTCATGATACTTGTACTCTAACTAATTGATAAAGGATGTGATTAATGGATAAAGAATGTATTCTTATTCTTTATCCAATGAACATTGACTTGACCATCAAGAAAACTGATTTTTACCGGTTTTGGGATACGACTAAAATCCCGACGCCTAAACGCGACTCTTTTTTTAGTTTTTTCGAAAGACTTACTTAAAACAATTAACGAAAACTCGTCAAATTAATAAAGACGAGCATGATTGTACTACGAATCATTTTATTAAAATGGCGGTTGTAGTTATTGACTACGACTCGCATAAATTATAATTGTAAGCCGAAACCGCACGATTAATTCGCGAAAATGAAAAGACGTACGACGGAATGAAACTCACGCTCCGGGGAGTGCGCTCCACGATCCATGGCAATTTTTGTTATTTTTATATCTTTTCAAAATCTTTATTTATCCGAAAAAAGGATTCAAAATTTGGTGTCTACAATTATTAGAGGTCTTGTTGAATGAGATGGATCGTACTTGGATGTATGATAGTCGTGAATCGATTGAGTTTGTGAATGGGGTCTCGGAATTATGTAAATCTACATTACAATATCAAGCATCCTCTGGAGCAGTCGACTTTTATTGTGCTTGTGTCGATTATGGAAATGTGAGCAAGGTTAGTAGTATACATTTTCTTAGGGAGCATGTCTTTCGCTGTGGGTTTAGGCCTCCATACCACGTATGGGTTTGGCATGGTGAGGAGGGGAAGTATATAGGAAGCTCTAGAGTAATGAACGATGTATGTGAAGAAAAGAAGGACATAGAGCTCGTTGATGAGATCGAGGATGAGAACTAGGATGATGAGTATGCGGATGATGATAGGGATCGGGTAAACGAAATGATACACGAGGTTGAAGATAAGTCGAGTAAACGACCTCGTATTATTGAGTCTATGTCTGAGGCTGCTGAAAAGCCGTTGTATCCAGGTTGTACAAAGTACACCAAACTTTGATGCATTTGTTGTTGGTTGAATTTCGGGAACGTAAATGTCATTTTAGACCTATTTTCGCCTTTTCGCGTCCAATTATTAGATTTTGAGGCATTTAACTCTAAATTCTTTCTTAATATGACAATATAAGGTATAATATAACTAGTATGAAGATTTTTAGGCTTGCATTTGTTGTTGGTTGAATTTCGGGAACGTAAAGGTCATTTTAGGCCTATTTTCGCCTTTTCGCGTCCAATTCGTATTTCTCGAGTCATTTAACTCCAAATTATTTTTGAACATGATAATTTGAGGTACAATTTAACTAGTGTGTAGATTTTTAGGCTTGTATTTGTTTGTTGAAATTCGGGAACGAAAAAGTCATTTTAGACCTTTTTTCGTCTTTCCGCGTCCAAAACGTATATCTCGAGTCATTTAACTCCAAATTCTTTTTGAACATGATAATATGAGGTGTAATATAACTAGTGTGTATATTATTAGGCTTGCATTTGTTGGTTGAAATTCGGGAACGAAAAGGTCATTTGAGGCCTATTTTAGCCTTTTCGCGTCCAATTATTAGATTTTGAGTCATTTAACACCAAATTCTTTTTTATTATGACAATATAAGGTATAATATAACTAGTGTGTAGATTTTTAGGCTTGCATTTGTTGTTGGTTGAAATTCGGGAACGAAAAGATCATTTTAGGCCTATTGTTCGCCTTTGCGCGTCCAATTCGTATTTCTCGAGTCATTTAACTCCAATTTCTTTTGGATTATGACAATATAAGGTATAATATAACTAGGGTGTCGATTTTTAGGCTTGTAGTTGGTTGAAATTCGGGAACGAAAACGTCATTTTAGGCCTATTTTTGCCTTTTCGCATCCAATTCGTAATTCTCGAGTCATTTAACTCCAAATTCTTTTTGAAAATGATAATATGAGGTATAATATAACTAGTGTGTAGATTTTTAGGCTTGCATTTGTTGTTGGTTAAATTTCAAGAACGTAAAGGTCTTTTAAGGCCTATTTTTTACAATTCGCGTCCAATTCTTAGATTTTGAGTCATTTAACTCTAATTTCTTTTTGAAAATGATAATATGAGGTATAATATAACTATTGTGTAGATTTTTAAGCTTGCATTTGTTTTTGATTGAATTTCGGGAAGGTATATGTAATTTTTAGAACTATTAACTACGGTAAATGATTGAATTCTTATATTATGTGTTTTATTCGTTGGTTGTTTTGCAAGGTTTATATGAATAACACACCAAGTTTTAAGTCCTTCACCATGGAGTAATTACATGAAGTTCGGGATAAGTTGGCGACCTACCTTTGTGATGATTGCTTATGATACATTTTGGTGGTTTTTGCGATATAATTAGCTAGATCTAGTTGATATTTTCCTTTCTTATATAGTTTTTAGCTAATATGTTGGTATTTGTCAATTCTATGTACACTCTTTACATTATTAATATATTTAAAGTTAATTACGTTGAAAAACTTGTGATATATTGCAATTCGTTTTTTTTTTTGTGGAAGGGAGGTGTTGGCGGGGGCCGCCACGGTGGGGTGCGGGGTTGGGGTCTTGGGTTGGGCTAGGGGAGCCGGCGGGCGGTGCTGGCGACGGGCGTGCTGAGGTTGGCGCGAAGGGTTTGGACTAGGGGGTGCCGGACTAGGAGGGGGGGTGGCTGGGTCGATAGGGGTTAGGGGTTGGGGTGGGGGATGGTTGGGCTGGAGGGGGTGGGGGCCGGCACTGGGGGGTTGGTAGGGAGTCTTGGGCTGGGGTGGTCTGGGCCGGCGGGGGTGGGTGGTGGGGTGCTGGGCTTTGGGGTCGCTGGGTGCGGGCTGGGTTGGCAGGGGGCGGGTAGAATTTTGTTTTTTTAAAAAAATTACGAACACAAAGGGCTGCAGTTTAGGGCCTAGGCCGCAACCTTTCCAAATATGGAAGGGTTGTGGTCTAGGCCCAAAACCGCATCCCTTCGTTGTGAAGGGCTGCGGTCCAAAACCGGAACCCTTCCTTTTTTGCCAAAGGGCTGCTACGACAAGGGCTGCTGGCCAAAAACGCAACCCTTAAGGCTGTTTTGACCGTAATCCTCGCGTTTTGTTCCACTAATGGTTGTCATGATCGAGGAATTGGCTGATGGCGTTAGTTGTAGGTTTTCTTTACCTGGTCATAAGGGTGAATGTGGTGGGCAAGCAGTAGGTAATGGAGGTGTGATGGCTAGGGGTGAATGTGGTGGGCAAGCAGTAGGTAATGGAGGTGTGATGGCTAGGGGTGAATGTGGTGGGCAAGCAGTAGTGGCTGGTAGTGAAGATTTGTCACCATATTATGGGAGCAACAATGTGGTCCGACCTCCTTATGTTGGCATGGTCTTCGGATGTTGGAAGGATGTTGATGACTATTATAGGAGTTATGGTAAGCAAGAGGGTTTTGGGTTGTGAAGACTGCTGGTAATCAGGATAAAGATGGTGAGTGGAAAATTATACATGGAAATGTGAGTGTAGTGGGAAGAGAGTGCATAGGAGGCGGGAAAATGGTAAAAAAGTTGTTGTCTAAGTCCACTTTTAACTGGCATAACAGTGAAGACGAAAAAGTGTGGATGTGGGTTGATGCGCATAGTAAGGTGCATGGGAAGACTTTGGTGATGTTGTATGCTTTGACGCAACATACCTTAAGAATGAGTATGAGCTCCCCTTTACCAATTTCTTTGGTGTTTACCATCATGGACAGAGCATCTTGCTAGGATGTGCTTTGTTGTCCCATGAGGACACATAGACATATCAGTGGTTATTCCGGACGTGGCTATCTTGCATGGGGAAAGCACCAAATGCTATTCTAACTGATCAAGATGCAGCAGTGCATAAAGCTTTGGCAATTGAGATGCCTCAAACGCGGCATAAGTGGCGTTTGTGGCATATTGTGTATAAGTTTGCAAAAAAAAAAAAAACTAGGAGCATATGAAAAGTATATATGACAGCTTAACGGCAGGTGAGTTTGAGCAGAATTAGCAGGCTGCCATCAAAGAGTATGGACTGCAGGACGACGAATGGCTTTCAGATAAATACTTTATGACTTGATTTTGTAATTTGTTAATGTGTGTATAGTTTGCATAATATGTTTTAGTACACTGTTTCCAAGTATATGCTTGGATGTGGGTAGTTTTGACAACAGTAATGAGCATTGTATTGGTATTGATATATGAAATCTTGCTGGTCTATTTGAAGGTTTGTACAAGGAACGAGAAATATGGGTTCTTGCATACATGAATCATATTTTTTGGGCTGGAATGAGGACCACGCAACGTGTGGAGACCATCAACAGTATTTTTGATGGGTATTTGGACAAGCATACCCGGTTGTTTGAGTTTGGTTCGGCGTATATGGCTTCTAGGTCCAACGATGAGCAGCAATCTGACGCGAATTGCAGTCGTTATGTTCGGCAGCTTGCTACCGGGTTCATCACTAAGCGTGTGTTCCAGAAACTGAACACAGATGCGAAATTCAAATAGGTTCAAAAGTAATGCACCAAATGCCAATATGTAAATGGGGTAGAGCGACGATATGTAACATCAAATGTGGTGGAGCATGTTGTAGAGGATCATGTATGGGTGCATTGCAAGAAAACAAAGAAGGAAATTCTGACACAGCATTACAGGAATTGCATATAGGCTCTACAAAAGCACTTTGGATTATATGCTTTGAAGGATGCAGCAGCAGCAGGGTCAACTTCATTCAATTCATCCCAGGCATCATTAAAATCAGTCATGCTATATGCCTTGGCTATCTTCCAAAAATCAAGCTTCATTTCATCACCTCTGAAGTACTTGTGCCAGTGTGCAAACACATGTCTGGCACAATTCCTATGTTCAGCCTTAGGAAAAACTTTTGCAACAGCATTAAAAATAGCCTAAGGTAGTATATGAGAATGTATATTAGATATAACTAAGCATGTATAAAAGAAACTATGCATGTATGAATGCAAGTGTGTTTAATAAGCAAGTGTGTATGAAATTGATATAATAAGATTTAGAGGTCTCTGATAAGCACTAAACTAAGCATCATTTGAAGTTCAAACTAAACTAAGCGCTAAACTATCAAGCTAAGCATGTATAAAACTAAGCACAAACCAACTGTACCTAAGCATGTATAAAACATGTATAAACTAAACTAAGCATGATTAGAAGCACAAACTACACCTAAAGCATGTATAAACTAAACTATGCATGTATAGAAAATGTACCTGATGCTCATATGAAACTATTGCCAAACCAGTTCCATCACCAAGATCAAGACAAGACTGAAGATGGATGAAAAACCACTCCCATCACTAGTAGAATAAATGCTTATTGATGCGGTCATTAAGTGGCCTATTGCGGCGGTTTTCGCCGCGCAACAATTAAGGACGCAACAATAGGTAAATTACCTATTGCTGCGGTTTTAAACCGCAGCTATAGGGCAACATATTGCTGCGGTTCCTACCCAAAACCGCAACAATAGGTAGTGTTGATAATAATAAAAAAAAAGGCAACCTATTGCTGCTGTTGTTTGGTAAAAACAACATCAATAGGTTACCTATTGCTGCTGTTTTTACCAAACAACAGTAGCAATAGGTTGTTTTTTTCTTTTTTTTAAAAATTCATACATTTCTAATGTCATACTTCACCCAAGCAACATTTTCACAAAGAAAACCACACAACCAGATTTTTTGGAATTCATTCAAACATCAAATGAATTAATAAAGCCCATAACTACCGCATTTACATTTGATATTATAAGAATGAAACTATGAAACACACCAAATCTGAAAAATGTAACCAATACCAAAAACTAAAATATCATATTCATTACAAAATTAAAATGGAAATTAAACTAAAATAGAAACTCTAAAATAATTCATTAAAAAAAAAAGTAAAAACAAAAAAATAGAAATCCTAAACATCAGATCTAAACTGAAAATAAAAAAAATGAAGAAAATAAAAAATACAAAACGTTGGTGCAGATCTGGTGAAACAAGGAGACGAAGGAGATTTTTCCGACGAAGGAGACGCAAATCTGGTGAACGGCGCCGGGATTCGAACCGTTGGTCTGAGCGCCAAAATTCAAACCGTTGGTCTGAGCGCCGACGAAGGAGACGAACGGAGGCCGACGAAGGAGATGAAGGAGACGAACGAAGAAGATGAACGAACTCCTTTCTCTCTCTGGTTTCTCGATGTGCTTGTGAACGGCCGAACTGTGAATGGCCGGCGAACGACGAACGACGAGGCGGTTGCGGTTTGCTGGTGGAGCAACGAACGACCCATGCCTCGAGATCTGGAGATGAAGGACGAGTGATGGAGGATTCAAACATAATGGAGGAACGACAAAAAACGGAATGTCTAGATTTTAAAAAAAAAAAAGAGAAAATGATGATGATGAAGAGATGCTTTCGGCGAGTAGATGAACTTAAGTGTTGAGAGATGAGAGAAGGACGCTGAAAGGGATGAGAGAAGAACGAATGAGTGAGAGAGAGGAAGGAGAAGAATGAGAGTGAAAATAAAAACGGCTAAAGGAGGAACGACAAAGAACCCTAGTTGGCGCCTTTTATTATTAATTTTGAAAGTCTATTGCTGCGGTTTTTCCTAGGAACCGCAGCAATAGATTAAAATATGATTAAAAAAATAATATTATAATATATTGTTGCGGTTCTGTGTGGAAACCGCAGCAATATGTCTGGTCATTATAGTCAACTTTTTTTCAAAAATTTTCCCGTTGAAACCATATTGCTGCGGTTTTCGGCCGAAACCGTAGCAATATGGTTATTTTATATTTTATCTTTCTTTTTACGTGACATATTGCTGCTTATGGGTAAAACCGCAGCAATACCACCGCATCAATAAGCAATTATTCTACTAGTGCATGACAGTGTGTTTTCCCCTTCTACGAATGCCCATGCTATGGGAAACATTTGCTCGTTTGAATCTCTTCCAACAGCAGAAATGATTTGCCCCCCTAAGAAAGTCTTAAGAAATGCTGCATCTACACATATAATCCTCCTACACTCCTATTTCCAGCCTTTCATTAACCCTTCAAAGCAGTTGAACAATCTCTGGAATATGGGAGGATTTGTTTGCTTGCTTCCATCTACAACCAGATCTAACACAGTATCAGGCTTGCTTCTTTCAATGCAGCTATGTACCTTCCGACTTTCTTATAGTGTTCTTGCATAGAACCATGTAGAAGTTTGTGGGCATGGTATATGACTTAATTTGTAAGCAAAGTCTTTGAATACAAGAACCTTGTATGCTCTTCTAATGGTCTCTATGATGTCCTTGGCTGGCCAATGTGGCCTAGCCTTGAACACTTCCAACATCTCCTTTCCCACCCATTTTGTCTTTATCTGTCTGTTTTTTTTCATATTCCTCTGGCACTTGTGCTCATCTACCACCCTTTTCACAATGAAGCTTGCTTTAAATGAATGTCAAGATGAGTACAAATAAAAAGGACACCCTTTCAAACACCTCACTCCTAATTCCTGCCTCCTAGATTTATTGCTCACTACCAAACTCACATTCCTCCCTTGCATAATGGTAGACTTTACCATAGCTTGCTTAAAATCATCCCTTGTAGTGAACCTCTTCCCAACCTTCCACACAAACTTAGAAAAATCTGTTTCAGGTCCCACTAATAACCCTCTATTAGCTTTTTTTGCCATCCTCACACTCATCACCACTAACTGGTGGTGTATCAGCATCATCCTATGTGTTATAATACTCACTCTCAAACCCATCTAATTCTCTTTCATCTGAAGTCATAGGCTGCTTGTTTTTGGCCTGTTATGCTGCAAGTTTGCCCTCAGCTGCCTCCCTTTGTAGTTTTTGAGAAATCTCCAACAGTCTAGAAGTACAAGTTTTCACTCTCTCCCTAGCTACATGATACTCTTCATCACTGTTGTCTGACTCCTCTAAAAGAGCTTCATTCTATATCTCTTGAATCTCATTCTCATCAAGCTCATTTTCATCAACTACAAAATTATCATCTAATTCTCTATCACTCTCATCAAAAAACCAGATTCAGGTTCACAAGGAGGGTGAATGATTCCTCACTTCATTGACTGAACAACTCATTGTATTTTAGTGGACTATCGAACCTTGGGTCAATCCACTCATAGGAGTCTAAGAATTCAGATGATCTGTTTGGACTATTTTGTGGTGTTTAGGTTTCAACAAGCTGTTCAGAGGTTATGTTTTGTGGTGTTTGAGTTTCAACTGGAGGTTCAAAGTCTTTAGGGTTTGTATGAATAGAATCCAAGCTAATATTTTATGTGAGCTGGTGAGACCATATGCTGCTCAATAGCATTTGAAAAGGGGTCAGATTTGTTTGTGGTTTGTGGTGGGACCACATGTTGTTCAAACTCATAGGTACTTGATGCATTTAATTGGGATGATTTGGATGATGATGTGTCCTTAAAAAATGACCTGTCCAAAGGGGTTGATGAGGTGCGCATAAATTGAACTTCCCTCCACCTAGTGTTGCACCTTGTTGGAGATTGTACAGCAGCTGGTGGGGCTCTCTTTGGATTCACTTTATGGGTTGGGTTCTTTGAAACAACAGGTGTGGCCCTCTTTGGGGTCAGTTTATTGGGTCTAGTCTTTTGTGGGTTGGGTTGTGGTACTGAGTTGGGTTGAGGTGAAGAATTCAACATTGGGCCTCTATTGTCATGTTGGACATACAAGTCGACAAACCTATGTTTCATTGCTATCTCACCCATTTGAAGCACTTGACTGTCATCTTCTACCTTCCTAAGTCCCTCTGATATACCCAACCCTAGAACCAGATTGTAAACATACTCAATTGAAGGGTAATTGCCACAAATCTTTGCCAGGTCTAATATTTCCCAAAAGCACATTTGAAATGTTCTCCCCTTACCCCCTAAATATATTTTGTTCCCCTGTATTAGCAACAGTAAACCTTCCACCATGCCAGTACCTAAGTATCATATTCTCCCATATAGTAGGAGCCATAATCACCTAACAATCAAGGTAAAAGACTCAATTTTTTTTTAACTAACCAGACCAACAATTAAGCGCACAAAAAATGGAGAATCATCAACATATTCAGCATTCTAAAACACAATCATCAACATAATCACAATGACAAACCAAAGTTTATTTACTGAATTCTAAAATAAATTGCTCACATTCAAACCCTAAATTGCACAATTTAAACCCCAAATTGCTACCAACTAATTTCATCATTTTGAACATGAAATCAACCCAAAAAAACTCAACAAAAGAAAAAAATTCCTTACCTTTGCGAAATCCCAGCTTCAAAACCTTCAATTTTCGCCCTTCGTCGCTTCGTTGCTTCCCAGCGTGCCCAGGAGAAGAGAGAGAATTTGGGTGTAATTGAAAGTGACAGGGGAGTTAATACGAGGTTTAGTTTACAGGTTTACCAGGTAATCAGTAATCAAACTTGTTTAATGCTTAAATGATATAAAAAATGTCTTATTCCAGGATAATCCAGTGGTTAACTTAATAAAAGAAGACCGTTTAAAGGTTCAGTTATTTTTAACAATTTTAACAAATAAATAATAGTAAGACAAATAAAGAGTTATTTGACTATATTCCATAACGTACGACAAATACACATAAACGCGTACAAAGAGAATACATACGATAATACACATAAACGCTTACATACATACGATAATACACAGTAGCCATCATTTCTCATACAATACACTATTAACATAAAATCTTATTTCATACACAACATAATGTGTTGTACGATACAAGACCTTATTTCACACGTAAACCCAAACAACCCTAATATTACAACTAATAACAAACGTTTCACTCGCGTCTCATACGTCGACAGCGTGGGTAGTGAGCATATATGAGAGCTCCATCACGGATAGCGGATTCCACAATAGTACGGTAGCGTTTCAGGTTGACCTCTTCGTACCACAACTCCACGTCTGCATCATCCATCGCTTCATTGTAAGCCTAGAACTCGTATACTTGTTGGATCTTCCTGGTTATTGAAAGATCGAACGTTTCTATCGTGGGATAGGAGCAACACTCAATGATTCTAAAATTTCGCTTTGGTATACTTGTACCACCTAGTAACGTGGTTGAGTCTCGCACACATGGCAGACACTAAATCACACATTTTTACCAAAATAGTAACAAACATTGATGAAAAAATATTTACTGCCAATTTGCCAATTGGTTCACAAAACATTGTTACATTGGTACCAAAACATTGGTAACACAAGAAACACAATAGAACAAATCACATTGGCACTAAAACATTGGTACAACTAGAGGGGTACCAAGCTCATGAATAAGAAGGTAGTAGTAAGTACGCACATGATAAATTGGTGTTACAAATGCACCATCCTCCATATTCAAATCACACGGTGTTGACTGTGGGTAGATCACCTGCCCTTTGTAGAAAAAAGTAAGGGTCACATTAGGCATGGCCTTATGATTTGTGTAATCATCAAAAGCCAAATGAAAAGTGTCGGTCTTCCCAAGTAGGTACGTGATTCCTTGATCTGCTTGGCCTGTTGGACAAATGGTGAACATAAGGTGTTCCTCCATAGGTTCCTCCATAAAACCTTGGTTGATATGGATATCGGTAAGTTTGTGTGAAGGGGTTATGTGGTAGTAGTGTGGCTTTTTAAAACATGCATTTGCTCTTATAGAAGTCACATTTCATTCAATAACATGTTACTATTATGCCTACCCCCGTTTGATTTGACAACGCATGCATGTACGATGTAACAAGTCATAGTAGCTTAGTCGATGTTTACATAATGGCTTCATGTCTTTTAGTAGCTTACCGCCAACGCATTCTATCATATGCACTTATATGTGCATAGGGTTTAAATCTATATGTGGTATACACAATGTGTTGCATTCAAAGTGACTAATTATTTCTACCCATGCTAACTGGAAATCGCTGGTACCATCCTTTTATAGACTGAAACCAAAGTTATATTAATTTGGTACCAGACTAATAGAATTAAGTTTTTAATTTTAAAAAGTGTATTTGTACCAAAGTATTAATCTTGGTACCAAAGTAATATGCACCGTGTGCCTAACTCTGGTACCAGATCCATATAATGGTATATTGATAATCTATGGTCTCGAATGTTCTATGTCTACTTTTAGTATAAAATCTATGGTACCAAATCTATTTTTGGTACCAATTCTATGGGACCATATCTATTGTGTTACCAAATATTTGTGGGTAGATTTGGTACCAATTCTATAGTACCAAATATATTGTGGTACCAAATCGTTTTTGGGTAGATTTGGTACCAATTCTATGGTACATCTATTGAGGCACCAAATCTTTTTTGGGTAGATTTGGTACCAATATAATTGGTACAAAATCTATTGTGGTACCAAATATTTGTGGGTAGATTTGATACCAATTCTATAGTACCAAATCTATTAGGTAGATTTGGTACCAATTCTATGGTATATCTATTGTGGTACCAAATGTTTTTTTGGTAGATTTGGTACCAATATAATTGGTACAAAATCTACTGTGTGGTACCAAATTTTTTTTTTGATAGATTTGATACCAATATAATTGGTACCAAATCTGTAGTATGTGTACCAAATCTATAGCATATGGTACCAAATCTATAGTATATGGTACCAAATCTATGATACATGTCTACTTTGGTATAAAATATATTGTACCAAATATATCGTATAATTATATTGGGGTACCAAATATATTCTAATATTTGGTACCAAATATAATATTGGGGTACTTTTAATATTTGGTACCAAATCTATTGTGGTACCAACGTCCATATAGGGCTAGTTTGTGTACCAGAGAATAATATCTTCTGCCAACTAAGTATATAGATATTTGCCAACTAACTACATATTTGTTTTCAGTTGTGAATGCGCACTAGTTTCAACCATTATTCATATAACTGAACCATAACCTTAACTACTTAACCTTAACCAACAATCCCTTAATTACACGGTATAGCCAATTGCATACCCAAAACAAGTACAAAAAATATTGTATTTTCATGGCCAAATCCGAATTCCCAGTCAACACCAAAATATTATCTTTCATATCATGGTCAAGATTAAGCTGCTTGTTTAATAATATCACCCAAAGACCCTTTTACTTCATTGAAATCTGAAAGTGCATCCTCAATAATAAGATCCGTTCAGCACTTGATTATTGTATCCTACGGGCAATAAATGAGCTGTCAAGCCACAACGTTAAAAAGTTGCATCGCATAACTAATAACGGAACTTACCACAGGGATTTCTCAAGCAAACCGACCTGCGCATAACTTTATGGCATGTAGCATGAGCACACCGCAGGACCTACAGCGCAACACCAAGAAGCAGTATTAGATTGTTGTCCACACGACAAGGTCATTCGGTAACATTGTTTAACTATAAAATGTACTTAATAGAAATGACATACTTATCTTTTTCCCCCGGCTATTTCGACCCGATTCAACGGCCAATCAGATATATAGCCTCGTTGCAACGTAGTGTCACGGCTACGAGCAGCTCGTCAGCCGTACAACTGGAAAAGTGATATTTTTTTTGATACACCCTGAACACTTCACATGTACGTTAAACCAACATAAAAATGGGCTATGGTTTACCAATTTTGTATAAGCATCAGCATGCCTACTAGCAGGATCGATGAACATGTTGTCGATGAACCAAACAATTTTTTCACGCACCGCGATAGCGAGGCACCACCAACGCTTATCCATAAGGACCGGTACAAAAATATACAAATGTGATAGTCGCAGCACTATAAAACCATAATATAAATGGCAACACTACCATATAATGGCAGCACCAAGAGCTATACTTACCACACAAATCCTGGATATTGTTAACCCTTCTAAGCGTTAATATACGTTGCGACCAAGCTATGAACGTCCTCCGCAGACCTGTTCAACACTTTATGCTATACGTATTCAATTAAAAGTTAAATTAGACACTACATATCACAGGGGTTCAATTACAAGTTAAATTAGACACTACATATCACAGGGGGGGATAAAGCATAAAGCATTCGTAAGGACTACATAAGGTCATTACCGCAAATTGAGGATCAAGCATGATGTGTCGGCTTTTGTTCTTGTACTTTTCGGCCCACATTTTGCTGTACAACCTAGCTACCGTCGTGACATACTGAACCCCTACGCAGGCATTCATTGCTAAAACTTCATAGAAGTCAGATTGTGTGGCCCACATTTCACCGTACTTCACCACAACTGGTACATCACTACACGGGAATTATAACATGATCAATGGCAGATAACACTTAACCCCCTATAGGACGTATCATATTTATATCAAAATATATGCATACCTCTTGTACTCCTTTCCTCTCCGTATAAATTCAAGTAGTTCCTTGCGTAAGTTCGAATTGCGAGTTGTTGGTTGTAACACCCGGACATACCTCTATTTTCCAAAATACTTTTTTAATATAAAACTTAGAGAATTATCAAAGTATTATCGACCGTGTGATAACGTATCGGCTTATTCAGAATTTTACAGCGGAAAACAATAAATAACTTCGAAAACAATGACTTAGGGAGCATGTCTTTCGCCGTGGGTTTAGGCCTCAATACCACGTATGGGTTTGGCATGGTGAGGAGGGGAAATATATAGGAAGCTCTAGAGTAATGAACGATGTATGTGAAGAAAAGAAGGATTTAGAGCTCGTTGATGAGGTCGGGGATGATGAGTATGCAGATGATGATAGGAATCGGGTAGACAAAATGATACACGAGGTTGTAAATAAGTCGAGTAAAAGACCTCATATTTTTTAGTCTATGTCTGAGGCTGCTGAAAAGCCGTTTTATCCAGGTTGTACAAAGTACACCAAACTTTGATGCATTTGTTATTGGTTGAATTTCGGGAACGTAAATGTCATTTTAGACCTATTTTCGCCTTTTCGCTTCCAATTCTTAGATTTTGAGTCACTTAACTCCAAATTATTTTTGAACATGATCATATGAGGTATAATATAACTAGTGTGAAGATGTTTAGGCTTGCATTTGTTTTTGGTTGAATTTCGGGAACGTAAGGGTCATTTTAGGCCTATTTTCGCCTTTTCGCGTCTAATTATTAGATTTTGAGGCATTTAACTCCAAATTATTTTTGAATATGACAATATGAGGTATAATATAACTAGTGTGTAGATTTTTAGGCTTGCATTTGTTGTTTGAAATTTGCGAACGAAAAAGTTATTTTAGGCCTATTTTCGCCTTTCCGCTTCTAATTCGTATTTCTCGAGTCATTTAACTCCAAATTCTTTTTGAACATGATAATATGAGGTGTAATCTAACTAGTTTGTATATTTTTAGGCTTGCATTTGTTGTTGGTTGAAATTCGGGAACGAAAAGGTCATTTTAGGCATATTTTCGCCTTTTCGCGTCCAATTATTAGATTTTGAGTCATTTAACTCCAAATCATTTTTGAATATGACAATATGAGGTATAAAGAATCATATGAGTTTTGGTACCAAAGACTCATATGAGTTTGGGTACCAAAAAGGCATATGAGTTTTATTACCAAAAAGGCATATGAGTTTTGGTACCAAAGACTCGTATGAGTCTTTGGTACCAAAGAATCGTATGAGTTTTGGTACCAAAAAGGCATATGAGTCTTTGGTACCAAAAGGCATATGAGTCTTTTGGTACCAAAAAAAGCACATGAGTCTTTGGTACCAAAAGTAAATTAGTGTTTGGTACCTAAATCAATGTGAGTATGGTACCAAAGTCAATGAGTTTTGGTACACGCATATGATATGACATTTGTAATTAGTCCATATGAATTTCGTAATACTACCATTATTTACTTAAACATTCTAGTCATATGAGTTTATGGTACCAAGGCATATGAGCTTTTGGTACCAAAGTCTCCAAAAGGCATATGAGTCTTTGGTACCAAAAGGCCTATGAGTGCTATATAACAATACACCGTATTTTTTCAGCCCCTTTAAGCATGCCTGGCAGCAGAGTTCTGCATTTTGACGTAAGGTTGGATTCTATAGGGAGCAAATCAATTTCAAGCATCAACGGTTTGCAGCGAAGAATGCTGATAAGTAACAGGGTGGAAGTAGTATTATTAGTAATATTGGTTATCATAATGTTTGTAGTAGTGTTATCATAACGTTTGTAATCGCATAAAACTATGGCTACTGAATTACTATTACTGTTATATATTTGAATGCATTAGTATTACTATTATATATTTGAATGCATTAATACAAGCACTTAACGAATATTTATACTATACCTTGAGCGGTTATTTCATAACTACATGTATTGCCAACGGTAGCAAAATCACTCTTAATTACGGTTAAGTGGCGCATAGGTGGGGCATCGGGTGGAAGTGATCTCCACAGAAATAGTCTCTCGTGTTTTGAACATGCCGATGTATCACCAAGGCTAGCCTTAACAGGCCGACCAGAAGAGAATGTTGGAAAACTGGTCCTAGGACTCTCTGCTAAAACGTCATTGATCTCGTTAACAACGACAACAGCTACGCTGTAGTGTCGCCCCATAGAAATCTAAGGTAACATGTATAGGGTAACACTTTTCAAAATTCAAGTTTCTCGAATATGTACGTAACACTTTGGTAGCACTTTATTAATATGTAACACTTAATGTAACACTTTTTTGCAAGTAACATTTTGATGTACCACTTTTCCAATTGAGTAACATTTTGATGTAACACTTGAAAAAAGGTAACGCTTTTAAGTAACACTTTAAAGTTACACTTTCGAATTGGTAATTTTTTTAGAGTATAAGTGTTTTTTTTAAATAAGTAAATTTTTAATATAACATTATGATTTTCTTAATTATTTTATTTTAGGAGCAAACTCATCTTCAATTAATTGAGTAAGCTCAAATTTTATGTTGGCGTTGGATGACCCGCCAAACACACTAAGTCCAAAAAGCATTGGTATTTTAACAAAGTACTATGCCCTCATCTCCTAGGTCTAAGTTCGAGAATCCTTTCACCATTGAGGGAGGTAATTGACCACCACTCCTTGATATGGCCACCACTCCAAAATTCTACGGCTTCCATCGGCGTTCAATCTTCATTATTCTTCCAGGCGATCAAAGAAGTTAATCGGTCAGTTTTTAAATCTTATTGTTTGAATTTTTTGTTTTATTAATTTGAAAATATTCATCGATCATTTTTTGGTCGAATTTCCATTGAATTGTTCATCTTCGACCTCCCATATGTTTTAACACATTTGGGAACCTGCGAATTTTGACAATTTGACAATGAAAATTGGGAATTATTCTCCTTTTTTCCATTGAATTTTGTAATTTACAATCCAATTTTTTGAATTACCATTGAATTCTTTGTCTTCGACCTTCCATCAATCTTAGGCTTCATAATTGATCAATTCTAATGGTTTTTGTCCTTTTTTCTTTAATCTCAAAGATACCGAACTTTTGATTTATACTGAATTCTTAGTCTTCTTCCTTTCCTCATCTTTGACAGTCAACTGTTTGGTCATCAAGAGAACCGAAACAACAGTTAATTCGTTATCTCTTAATAATGGGTATGTAATTATGGTCTAATCTACTACGATTCTTGCTTCAATTTCTAATTGTGCTACTATAACTCTATAAGTAGTATCGTAACTTAGCTCTGGTATGCAGGGAACATTTAGTCATTTAGTCCTCTTTACCTTCTAGAGAATTGTTATGTGTTTTAGCTGATTCTATCTTATTGTCGTGTTTCTTGTATGTATATTATTCCCTCTTATTTGGTTTTTTTTTCTTGCTAAATCAGAAGAAATATATTAAAGCTCCAAACAATTACAACCTTGCTTAAACTACGGAAGAGAAGAACCAACTAGGTTGGACCCCCTTAAAGCAAAGCAAGCACAACAAACTAAGTACATATTTACAAAGACTTATGTCTCAACCATTCACGAGTGTGTCTAGACATTTATTTTGGTGCAACACTATAACATCTATCTAATGCTCTTTTGTATACTATGAACAATGGTATCTACATGTCTTACTTTTTGATGCCAAAAAACCTGATTCCTTAGCTACTATATATGGTAGATAACTGAACCAACAGCTGCAGCCAAAATCTCCATCTGCACTTTTGGTTTACCACAATTAGCTATCCACTGTATCAGATCAGAGGTTGTAACCTCTTATTTGGTTAGCCAAGGGATAAAGTAATTCCTAGAATATTTGTACTTTTACTATTATTACAAGGATTTAGATAATGTCTTTATTACATGCGATTATATTACTATATTGAGGTACTTATATTGTGTATGATTTGTTTATGTAGAATACTTCATCGAGTATTAACTTTTATTGTTGTGATGATGATTTAGCTAGGTTTTTACACTTATAAAATAGCTAAGATTTAGCTATAAGTAAGAATGCTTGTTGCTTATATATGTTGGAATTCTTATAGATGTACTCCAGTTCTCTTTTTACTAGAATTTAATTCAAAAATTCAGAATTGCAGTAGGTTGTCTTGTGGGAAGAATGTTAACTTTACTTACATGATTTGCAGTTGTGTAAGAAAATTTGGGACGATAACAGAAAGACAAAGGGTGAATCAGGAACAAAAGAGAATGTATTCTGAAGCTTATTCTTTGTTAGCTTATCTTAACATGTGGGGTGGTGCTGTGCAGGGCTGGCTGGCAAGGGTTTGCTTTGAAAAGGGGGCTGGGAGGGGTTCTGTGTAGGGGGTAGAGCTGATCAACATCAGCCCGGCCTGCGGGCCTGGCCCGGCCCTGTTTTTGGGCGGGCTTGGGCAGTTTTTTTTGGCCCGCGGGCGGGCACGGTTTTTTTTTTTTTTTTTGGACGGGCTTTGGACAAGGCAAAAAAGACATTTTAGGCTAAATTTTTGGCCCAGCCCGTTTTGGCCCGAAAAAACCCGCTCAGCCCGGCCCGAAATAACGGGCTTTGGGCACAATTTTTTGGCCCGGATTTGGGCCCGACCCGGTCAATGGGCAATTTTTTTTGGCTCGGCCCGGCCCATGATCACCTCTAGTAGGGGGGTGGATGGCAGGCTGTGCAGGTGCTAACAAGGGGTTGATGTACAAGAGGGCAGCTGGCATGCTGTGCATAGCAAGGGGTTGATGTGCAGTGGGGCCGGGCAGGGGGTTCTTGCGCAGGGGCCGGGAGGGGGTTCTTGTGTGCGTAGGGCCGGCGAGGGGTTCTTGTGAAGGGGTGGGGGGGATGGTTGGCAGTTTGTGCAGGTTGATTTTGTTTCGAAGCTAGATAGCTAAAGTATAGAATGCAGCCAAATCTTAATTGGAATGCCTTATCTTTTCACTAGTTTTTATATTAATCTACATCATGAATTGATGATTTCTTTATAAAATGGCAAGTTGTGCTGCAATGTTAATGTGTGGTAATGATAATAGTAAGTTTATTGATCTAGAATCGACTGTTTAGGAACTTCGAGAGGATGATATTCGGGAAATAAGGCGATAATAATATGCTTCAATCTTGCCATGCTTATTCTGAATTTTATACAGTTAAAGGTTTCATAGAGAACACTTCCGACTTTCAGTTTTGTCCGATAAAGTTGGCAACAATCGATAACGTAAAAATAAAAAAAAAAAACGATTAATGGGCGAAATTATGTCTACCATGCTAACTATTTTCACATATACAATACTTAAGTATTTATTTGGAAGTGTAATCCTACTTATTACTGAATTGTGGTTTCTATGATTGGTTATCTGAGTTATGTATATGTTGGTCCTTGCTGTGGTCGTCTGGCTTCTATGTGAGTTCTTGGTCGGAATAAGGAATTTTAAGACGTTTATCTCCTTAATAAGGCTCACTGTGTGAAGTGGAATAAATATCTACATTTCATTTAGGTGATTGATTTTCATTTTTTCCCCCTCAGAAAGAATAAGAGACTTTTTTTGTCATATAAAGCCACACAAAGAGGTATAAGCTAATGCCAGAAGGTGCAATGGCAGTGGTCAAACTAGAGGTATGCTTGATAGCTTGTTTGTCAATTTCATTATTTAGTTGTAGATAGTAGCTTTTCATATTGTAAACTGGAGACTCTTTAAGTTTCAAGGTCCTTTTTCATATGGCTTGTCAGTTTTATTTCTAATTATGCATGAACGTCGGAGGCATGAAGAATATACTAGCAGATAAATCCTAGAAAAGGTTTTCTTTAGGGGAATAAGCGGTTGACTATGAACTATGGCTTATCTTTAACTCATTCATAGTTGTTGAAGCAAGTTTGAAAGATCATACCTAACGTACAATATATCTGAGTTTGTTCCATGGTATGCTTCTGCGTACTTCTGTCGAACTATCTGTCAGATCAACAATAAGGCATAAAGTTGCTTAAACAGTTTGTCATATGATATTGGCATTCAATACCTTGACTAGATTCTGATGTAGGGATGAGGGGATGTTTCTTTGGATTCGCTTATGCTTGATTTTACTTGTAAACCCAAATGATAGTGAAGAAGTTCCACCACTAAGTATAAATTTTCAACTTCACCATTGTTTTATTACAACCCTAAGTAGAAAGTTCATAGATTGATTACACTTTAGTTTGTGTGATATATAGGTTATCAGTTGAGTGGATTTCTTTGCCTATTGGTCTATCGAGGGGAATTGTCATACTATGGGATTCCTGATCCTTAGGGTTGTTGGGTGCTAGCATTGATCATTCTTATGTTTATTGGAAGTTGCAATCAGTTGGAGATAATTTGAATGGGATTATAGTGGGATCTATGGGTGAATATATGTAAAAACTTTTTTTAATTAACTCTGATGAGGGTCTACTGATGTGGAATTTTTTTCTCTTTCTTGTGTAAGTGAACCTGATGGGAGGATAATATTGGTCCCTTGCATTAGCTCAGGCTTATCTAACATAGTATTCAAATGAGTGCTATTGTTTTGGCTTTTGCAACACAATATTCAAATGGATCCTACTGTTTGTTTTGGCTGTGGCAAGAATTCATCTATGTTCCTCTTTCCCTGTAATCATATAAGACTTTGAAGATTCTTTTTTCTTGTTCTTGCTGCAGGATGAAGAAGATAATGGATTAGAGTAGCAATTAGGCGTGATGCTTCGGGAAACATGCATGCATGGATAGGCTATAGGAATTGGAGACGAAAGAAATAAATGACCTTAAGATTGATTTAGGTTTATTTTAGGAGAGTTATATTTGTCATGATTGGATTTTCAGATCAACTATTTATATTTTGAACGTATTAGTATGTTTTTCAATTGATGAATACTACTCTTTGGCTCATTCTTTACAATGACCATCGAGTATTTGTACACATTATATCTATAGTTTCGTTCTGTTTCCTCTCCGTTTATTACATTTGTAAGTTTTAGTATTATTATCATTGTATATGTGTCGACAAATTAAAAATTGTTACTATAAGACATGTGAAATAGAAGTGTTACCATAAGGCTACCTAATAAAAAGTGCTGCCTAATATCTAATAAAGTGTTACATATGCTTGCTTAAAGTGTTGCTATAATTCACGACATGACATCGACAATGCTACTATATATGAAAAAGTGTTACAAAAAAAATATGAGTAACACTATAAAAATGCTACATTAGTTTAAAAAAAGTGTTACATTAGAGAATTTTGAGTAACACTTGAGTTAGTGCAACATTAGCATTGAAAAGTGTTACCTTAGAGAATAGGTAGCATGGGTAGATGTTTCACTTATAAAAGTGTTACCTATTGCCTAATGCAACACTTTTAAGCCTTTAAGTAACACTTTTGAGGTGATACTTTAGGTCAATTATGCACTAGTTTTACTCGCCGTTCTTTTGAGTTCTTGTGTCCTTATTGCAAAAGGGGCACTAGTATTATTATGTCTATGCCTGCACAGTGAAGCAATGGAGTCAATGACTACGACTCTTATGTGGCTTGGAGTTTCCAACGACAGGCGAATTGCAAATTCAACATCACGCAAAACTACATCCAGGTCTCTGGCGTCATCGACTCTTTTACTTTGTATCAGATCCAAGGGGCCGTCGCCGGGACCCGCAGTTTCTCTCATTCCACCTAAGTTTTTCGAGCCAAGCAAATACATCCTCCTGATTGTAAATTGAGCTCCTCCTTGTATGTACAAAGCACATGCATACAGCCCACCCTGTGACGGTGGCATTTGACAAGAAAGTGCAATTTGCATACACAGTTGGCTCTTCCCGATATCGCTCTCTCCAAAAAGTTCGATCACGACCCCGACCTGAATTGCCCCACCAAGGATTGCGTCCATGGATTCACTAAGTGTAGACACTTTATGTGACATTTCGGTGTAGATATATATGATAAGATATGGGTTTGTGACGGCTATGATGATTATGTGAACTCCATATAACACTTGATGATAGTGACTTACAACAATTATTGTCTCCAGATGTGAAATAGTGTTTAGAGTTGTCAATTCAAATTATGTGTGTTGACCATTCAAACAAAAATGACAACTTGTAGATTATTCCATTGGAACAACATTCGTTGTCGGATTTTGAAAAATGCGCATTTAAAATCAACTAAGTCAAAACAAATAGGAAAAATTAAAAATAAGTCCATCTTTAACCGGTCTTTTTTTAATAAGCTAACCATTGTATTATCCTGGAATAAGGCATCTTTTATATCATTTAAGCATTAAACAAGTTGGATTAAATTGTGACCTGCTAATGCAGGGAACAACCGGTATTATTACCGTTGGAAATTTTTTGTTTTTTTTTTTTAAAATTGATTTTCCTTAGGTTTAGGCTATTTCTCTCCCAAACCCTTCCCTTTTCCTTTTCTCCCTATTTCTCCTCTGTGTCTTCTTCATCTTCAACCATCAACCTTTTCCTTCTCCTTTCTTTTTCGGTTTTTCCTAAAGAAAAATTAAGAACACCATGTCTGCTAAGAGGCATAATTCTTTTTGGTCAACTAATTCGTCAAATTCAAAAAGGATTTTCCATCCAAAAGTGTGAAATGCAAGTGTGGGAATGAAGTCGTGGTCAGAATGGTGAAAAATGGTCCAAATGTTGTGTCAAAGTTCTATGGATGCCCATTGTAGCCAGTGAGTTTGTCTAATTGTGGATGTAATTTTCTGTAATAGTGATAATAAATTGATTTTGAAGCACAAAGTTAATTTTTTCTTTTTTGGATGATTGTAGGACACAAGGTGTGAGTTTTTCAAGTTGATTGATGACAACAATATTGTTGAGGATATGCACTATAAGGTAATGGAGAAGGATACAAGAATTGCGGAGTTGGATATGATTCAAAAATTCAATGAAGACAAAATTATGGAATTAGAGATGAAGAAAGGAAGTTTGGAGGTGGAGGTGAAGGTGAAGGAATTGAAGACTGAGATGTGGCAGCTGAAAATGGATGTCATGAAATCCACCACTAATCTGAAAAATTTGTGTTTGGGTATTTTTGTTGCATTGGTTATGTTTGTAATTTTATATAGTTTGAAGTAGACTAAACAAATGAATTGGTTGGTTGTAGTAGTTGGTACTTTTGGTTGTTTGTATTAGTTAGTACTTTAATGTACTTGTAAGCATTTTGATTTGCCCCATCTAATAAGAGCAGCATTTTGGATCCAAAATTGTGTAAACCAAAGTGATTTGAGACAAATTACTCAACTAATCAGGGCATAGTAATGAGCACAAGTTGATTAACATCAACTTGAACTTAAACTTTATTCAATTTGGTAACATGAATTCAGTGCACAACTTGCCAAAGAGCAGATTCAACTACATAAATTCAAGAATTCATAAGTTCACACCAAATTCAGATAACATCTTTCATCATCAAAGATGTTCAAAATTACATGACCTAGCCACATATGTTTTTTCCAAAATAAAAAGCCTACAATTCATCCTATTGAGTAGGGTTCACAACTGTTGAAGCAGACACACTAGCACCTACTCCACCAAGAATCATTCTCCCACCCCTCCCAAGTTGGGTAGGTTGAGCAGACACATAATGTGCCCTTCCTGCCCTATTTTCAGTTTGGGTGGGGATAGTGGTTGTTGTTGCATCCTTCCTTGGCCTACCCCTTGGCTTTTTAGGTGGAGGTCTTGTGGTTGAGCAATACCTTTTAATGGGCAGGTTCTTTTGTTATGGCCCTTTTCATTGCACACCCTACATGTCATCTCCATGCCATGTCTTGTCAATGTTCCTGGCCTTTTTGGATCTTCATATGGATCTTTCATCCTGTTTTTTCTTGGCCTTCCAGGCCCTATTTTAATGAGGGGAGGATCCAAGTTGCATTCGACCCTTGGCCAATGCCTTTCTCCCTCAATAGGTGGGATTGTGTTTGCATATGCTCTCAGATAAACATCTCTCCTGTAGCTCTCATGAACAAACTCCTTTGCCTCTCTGTTTAGGAGAAAAATGTAGGCTACTCCATGACAACAGGGAACACTTAAGAGATCCCACTTCCTGCAAGTACATGACCTGTTGCTTAAGTCAACAACCAACTGATCTAGGTAGTACTTTACATTGAAGATGTTCTCTGATGATGCCATTACTTCACATAAGGCAGCCTTATCTTTCTCCTTTTCAAGCATGGACTGAATTCTAGGGCATAGTAGTGAAGTTTGCTTCTACATTGCTTGTCTCTTAGTACACACCCTCTGCATCAAAACCACCCTTATGTCCTCCATCATGTAGAGCAAGTGCTTAGTCCTAGCATTAATAATGTACCCGTTGAAAGTCTCAACCATATTGTTTGTAATGGCATCTGACTTTATAGAAGGGTCCATAGAGTCTCAACAAAAGCACTTTGGATTATATGCTTTGTAGGATGCAGCAGCAGCAGGGTTGACTTCATTCAATTCATCCCAGGCATCATTAAAATCAGTCATGCTATATGCCTTGGCTATCTTCGAAAAATCAAGCTTCATTTCATCACCTCTGAAGTGCTTGTGCCGGTGTGCAAACACATGTCTGGCAAATTTCTATGTTCAACCTTAGGCAAAAATTTTGCAACAACACTCAAAATAGCCTAAGGTAGTATATGAGAATGTATATATTAGATTATAACTAAGCATGTATAAAAGAAACTATGCATGTATGAAAGCAAGTGTGTTTAAAAAGCAAGTGTGTATGAAATTGATATAATAAGGTTTAGAGGTCTCTGATAAGCACTAAACTAAGCATCATTTGAAGTTCAAACTAAACTAAGCACTAAACTATCAAGCTAAGCATGTATAAAACTAAGCACAAACCAACTGTACCTAAGCACGTATAAAATTAAGCATGTCTAAACTAAACTAAGCATGATTTGAAGCACAAACTGCACCTAAAGCATGTATAAACTAAACTATGCATGTATAGAAAATGTACCTGATGCTCATCTGAAACTATTGCCAATCTAGTTCCATCACCAAGATCAAGACAAGACTGAAGATGGATGGAAAACCACTCCCATGACAGTATGTTTTCCCCTTCTACCACTGCCCATGCTATGGGAAACATTTGCTCGTTTGAATCTCTTCCAACAGCAGAATTGATTTGCCCCCATAAGAAATTCTTAAGAAATGCTGCATCTACACATATAATCCTCCTACACCCCTCTTTCCAGCCTTTCATTAACCCTTCAAAGCAGTTGAACAATCTCTGGAATATGGGAGGATTTGTTTGCTTGCTTCCATCTACAACCAGATCCAACACAATATCAGGCTTGCTTCTTTCAATGCAGTTATGTACCTTCCCACTTTCTTATAGTGTTCTTGCATAGAACCATGTAGAAGTTTGTGGGCATGGTATATGACTTTGTAAGCAAAGTCTTTGAATACAAGAACCTTGTATGCTCTTCTAATGGTCTCTATGATGTCCTTGGCTAGCCAATGTGTCCTAGCCTTGAACACTTCCAACATCTCCTTTCCCACCCATTTTGTCTTCATCTGTCTGTTTTTTTTCATATTCCTCTGGCACATGTGCTCATCTACCACCCTTTCACAATGAAGCTTGCTTTAAGTGAATGCCAAGATGAGTACAAATAGAAAGGACACCCTTTCAAAACCTCACTCCTAATTCCTGCCTCCTGGATTTATTGCTCACTACCAAACTCACATTCCTCCCTTGCATAATGGCATACTTTGCCAGAACTTGCTTGAAATCATCCCTTGTAGTGAAGCTCTTCCCAACCTTCCGCACAAACTTAGAAAAATCTGTTTCAGGCCCCACTAATAACCCTCTTTTAGCTTTTTTTGCCACCCTCACACTCATCCCCACTAACTGGTGGTGCATCAACATCATCCTCTGTGTCATAATACTCACTCTCAAACCCATCTAATTCCCTTTCATCTGAAGTCACAGTATAACACCCCTGAATTTCGAGTGATTAATTAAATTAAATAATATTAAAATTCTATAGAAAATTCGGCAGAGTTCCGTTTGAAATATGGACTGCCTAAAATTTAATTTAATACTGGCATCCGAATTATAAACATGTTTCGACAAATCAGTAGTCCATATCCCAAATACCCAAGAACTCCACCCAGCTTAAATGCCAACGAAATTCCTGTATAAGTACTCGAAATCCAAACGTGTTATTCCACGATTATTACGAAAATAATTGCTAAGGAAGAACTACCTGTACCAAAACTAAATTAAAGCTTAATTTAAACTATTACAACCCAACCGAATAAAGATTTAGGTGGATTAATATTTATAACCCTAAGTCTCAAAATATTGATGATATATATAAGAAACGCACCAGAAAAGAACTATTATAACTATATTTACGCAAAACTAGTGGACGTTGCTCTCCGCCTACACCCCGGCTCTAAGCCTTCATGTACCTGCATATATCAGGCATGTGGTATCAGCCAAACAGGCTGAGCAAGTTTCAATACTGTAAAGCCAAATACATATGCAGGTAGGATGCATTAATTATATCCTACAAATCATTTACTTTTGCAACGACAATACTAATAGAAACATTAAAAAAAAACATTTTTCTTCATTTCTTATCCAAACTAAATACTCTTTTATTTTCTTTGCTAAAACAATTTCTTTCAGAATCTTAGAATCATAAATTTATGGAATGGAACGAACTTTCTTTCCCATTGGGCTAGCTAGGCCCTCCGGATAACTATTAGACAAAGACCCCTAGTGTGCACACCCCACAAACGGTCAAACCGTAGCAGAAGATCTAAGTCCGAGGTACTGATCAACGTACCCCCCAACTATTCTGTAATGTCGAGACCATCCGGACAAGGTTCCAATTCCTTGAGACATCACAAAGGCAATCCCAACCGATTCAAAAACATAAAACTATCCATAAATCTTTTTCTGTAACTATTCTATAATTCAAGGTTTGAAAACAAACTGTTTGTATTAGGAGGAACGTCCTCCTATTCAAACCAATCTGAACTCAAGAGAGATACATATATGAAAGTTTTAGTTAAAATCTTATCTTTTATAGACCTTTCTCGTAACTATTAAAGATTTGAGTAAGGAATCTTACCTTTTAAAATATAGCAAACCAACTAGCTCAATCAATACGACTCCCCAATGAAACCGAAATCTACAATATAAACATACATGTAATTAATAGATTTGGCTAAAATAGTTAATGAGCTTTTATTAACTTTGGTTTCATAAAACATCAACCCCTTTTTCTTATATATATATAAAAGTAAGTATAACTAATTCTTATAACTTATTTACTTAAACTGCCATTTACCTTTGATTACCAAATTAATCAATACCAACAATACAAGTAAATCAACATTCATAAGAACATTCAAACTTGAAACACTCGGAACTAACTATACAATTTATCAATTTTAAAAGAAACTTAAAATGGACATAACTTCCTCCTAAGAGATCCAAATCAATCATTTCTTGAGCCTATCTTGGATAAAATTTCAATACGAAGAACTTTTATAAAATTGTATTTTTGCTAAAAATTCCCAGAAACTGCTTAAAACTGTATTTTACGAAACTGACAGGTAATTTATACGAACTACACCACAAATTTCTTTGAACAACAAGTTTACTTAACATTCCATTAATCTAAACTAACTACTAAACACCTAAATAAACATTCTATTCATTCAATTCCACAGCCAAACAATTAAAAACAATACCCCCAATTCAACTTCATAAACATTAACCCTCAATTCATAATTTTAAAAGAAAAACTTAAATTAGTTGAGGAATTCAACTTACCCACTAATATAGAAGATTAGGAATGAAAAATGACTTGCAAAACACCCCTAAACAAGCCCTAGATGCTCCAAAACGAAGCAGCGTTGGGTCTTTTACACAGTTGTTGTGGTCACTCGGTGGTGTGGTGGTCGGCGGCAAAGGTGAGTCGGTAATGGTGGTGGTTGTGTGTGAAGGATGAATGTTGACGGACTTGAGAGAATGAGATGGAGAAGAGGTGAAAAGGTGGTGAAGAAGAACGTATATGAGGTTTTCTTTGTTTTTCTTTTCTTTTTGTTTTTATTGTTTTATTTTCCCCTTTTCCTCCTTTTTACATATATGTGAGTATATTCCCTCTTATTAATATTAAGTTAAAAAATTATTCACTAAACTTGCCCTACTACAAACATATAAATTATTTACAGGGTAATTCCTAAAGATAAATAAATTTAATATTAGATAAGCTAAAATAAATAAATAATATAGTTAACAAAAATAAATAAACTGTTTCAAAAACTGGGGTGTAACACACAGGCTGCTTGTTCTTGGCCTGTTATGCTGCAAGTTTGCCCTCAGCTGCCTCCCTTTGTAGTTTTTGAGAAATCTTCAATAGTCTAGAAGTACAATTTTTCACTCTCTCCCTAGCAACATGATACTCTTCATCACTGTTGTCTGACTCCTCAAAAAGAGCTTCATTTTGTATCTCTTGAATCTCATTCTCATCAAGCTCACTTTCATCAATTACAAAATCATCATCTAATTCTCTATCACTCTCATCAGCAAACCCAGATTCAGGTTCATAAGGAGGGTGATCTGATTCCTCACTTGATTTACTAAACAACTCACTGTATTTTAGTGGACTATCTAACCTTGGGTCAATCCACTCATAGGAGTCTAAGAATTCAGAGGATCTGTTTGGACTATTATGTGGTGTTTGGGTTTCAACAGGCTGTTCAGAGGTTATATTTTGTGGTGTTTAAGTTTCAACTGGAGGTTCAAAGTCTTTAGGGTTTGTATGAATATAATCCAAGCCAATATTTATGTGAGCTGGTGGGACCACATGCTGCTCAATGGCATTTGAAGAGGGGACATATTTGTTTATGGTTTGTGGTGGGACCACAGGTTGTTCAAACTCATAGGTACTTGATGCATTTAATTGGGATGATTTGGATGATGATGTGTCCTTAAAAAATGACTTGTCCAAAGGGGTTGATGAGGTGCCCATAAATTGAACTTCCCTCAACCTAGTGATGCACCTTATTGGAGACTGTACAGCAGCAGGTGGGGCTCTCTTTGGATTCACTTTATAGGTTGGGTTCTTTAAAACAGCAGGTGGGGCCCTTTTTGGGGTCAGTTTATTGGGTTTAGTCTTTTGTGGATTGGGTTGTGGTACTGAGTTGGGTTGAGGTGAAGAATTCAACATTGGGCCTCTATTGTCATGTTGGACATACAAGTCCAAACCTATGTTTCATTGCTATAAACACCCATTTGAAGCACTTGACTGTCATCTTCTACCTTCCTAAGTCCCTCTGATATACCCAACCCTGGAACCAGATTATAAACACACTTAATTGAAGGGTAATTGCCACATTTCTTTGCCAGGTCCAATATTTCCCAAAAGCACAACTCATCAGGTAGCATTTGAAATGTTCTCCCCTCACCCCCTAAATATATTTTGTTCCCCTGTATTAGCAACAGTAAACCTTCCACCATGCCAGTACCTAAGTGTCACATTCTCCCTTATAGTAGGAGCCATAATCACCTTACAATCAAGGTAAATAACTCAATTTTTTTTTAACTAACCAGACCAACAATTAAGCGCACAAAAAATGGAGAATCATCAACATATTCAGCATTCTAAAACACAATCATCAACATAATCACAACAACAAACCAAAGTTTATTTACTGAATTCTAACACAAATTGCTCACATTCAAACCCTAAATTGCACAATTTAAACCCCAAATTGTCGTAATTCAAACCCCAAATTGCTACCAACTAATTTCATCATTTTGAACATGAAATCAACCCAAAAAAACTCAACAAAATAAAAAAATTCCTTACCTTTGCGAAATCCCAGCTTCAAAATCTTTAATTTTCGCCCTTCGTTGCTACATTGCTTCCCAGCGTGCCCAGGAGAAGAGACAGAATTTGGGTATAACTGAAAATGACAGAGGAGTTAATGCGAGGGGTTTTTTTGCAGGAGGAGAGAGAAATTTTATGGAGGGAAAATGTTAGAACCAGGTCAAATGAGGGGTTAAGAGGTTTAGTTTACAGGTTTACCAGGTAATCAGTAATCCAACTTGTTTAATGCTTAAATGATATAAAAAATGTCTTATTCCAGGATAATCCAGTGGTTAACTTAATAAAAGAAGACCAGTTAAAGGTTGATTTATTTTTAACAATTTTTCCAAACAAATAACAGTAAGACAAATAAAGAGACTGTATTCCATAACGTACGACAAATACACATAAACGCGTACAAAGAGAATACATACGATAATACACATAAACACGTGCATACATACGATATTACACAATAGCCATCATTTCTCATACAATGCACTATAGTACATAAAATCTTATTTCATACACAACATAATGTGTTGTACGATAGAAGACCTCATTTCACACGTAGACCCAAACAACCCTAATATTACAACTAATAACAAACGTTTTACTCGCGTGCCATGCGTCGGCGGCATAGGTAGTGAGCATATATGAGAGCCCCATCACATATACCGGATTCCGCAATAGTACAATCGCGTTCCAGGTTTACCTCTTCGTGCCTCAACTCCACGTCTGCATCATCCATCGCTTCATTGTAAGCCCAGAACTCGTACACTTGTTGGATCTTCGTGGTTATTGAAAGATCGAACGTATTTATCGTGGGATAGGAGCAACACTCAACGATCCTAAAATTTTGCTTTGGTATACTTGTCCCACCTAGTAACGTGGTTGAGTCCTGCACACATTGCAGACACCAAATCACACATTGCTACCAAAATAGTAATAAACATTGATGAAAAAATATTGGTGCGAAAAGTAGTGCCAATTTGCCAATGGGTTCACAAAACATTAGTACCAAAACATTGGTACATTGGTACCAAAACATTTGTAACACAAGAAACACAATAGAACAAATCACATTGGCACCAAAACACTGGTACAACTAGAGGGGTACCAAGCTCATGAATAAGAAGGTAGTAGTAAGTGCACACATGATAAATTGGTGTTACAACTGCACCATCCTCTATATTCAAATCGCACGGTGTTGACTATGGGTAGATCACCTGCCCTTTGTAGAAGAAAATATGGGTCGCGTTAGGCATGGCCCTATGATTTGTGTAATCATCAAAAGCCAAATGAAAAGTGTCAGTCTTCCCAAGTAGGTACGTGATTCCTTCATCTGCTTTGGCCAGTTGGACAAATGGTGAACGTAAGGTGTTCCTCCATAAAACCTTGGTTGATATGGATATCAGTAAGTTTGTGTGAAGGGGTTATGTGGTAGTAGTGTGGCTTTTTGAAACTTGCATTTGCTCTTATAGAAGTCACATTTTATACAATAACATGCTACTATTATGCCTACCCCCGTTTGATTTGACAACGCATGCATGTACGATGTAACAAGTCATAGTAGCTTAGTCAATGTTTACATAATGGCTTCATGTCTTTTAGTAGCTTACCACCAACGCATTCTATCATATGCACTTATATGTGGATAGGGTTTAAAGCTATATGTGGTATACACAATGTGTTGCATTCAAAGTGACTAATCATTTCTACCCATGCTAACTGGAAATCGCTGGTACCCATCTTTCATAGATTGGAACCAAAGTTATATTAATTTGGTACCAGACTAATAGAATTAAGTTTTTAATTTTAAAAAGTGTATTTGTACCAAAGTATTAACCTTGGTACCAAAGCAATATGCACCGTGTGCCTAACTCTGGTATTAGGTCCATATAATGGGATATGGATAATCTATGGTCTCAAATGTTCTATTTCTACTTTTGGTATAAAATCTATGGTGCCAAATCTATTTTTGGTACCAATTCTATGGTACCAAATCTATTTTTGGTACCAAATATTTGTGGGTAGATTTGGTACCAATTCTATAGTACCAATAATATTGTGGTACCAAATCGTTTTTGGGTAGATTTGGTACCAATTCTATGGTACATCTATTGTGGCACCAAATCTTTTTTGAGTAGATTTGGTACCAATATATATAATTGGTACAAAATCTATTGTGGTTCCAACTATTTGCGGGTAGATTTAATACCAATTATATAGTACCAAATCTATTAGGTAGATTTGGTACCAATTCTATGGTACATCTATTGTGGTACCAAGTCTTTTTTGGGTAGATTTGGTACCAATACAATTGGTACAAAATCTACTGTGTGGTACCAACAAATTTTTTGATAGATTTGATACCAATATAATTGGTACCAAATTTATAGTATCTGTACCAAATCTATAGTATATATGGTACCAAATCTACTGTGTGGTACCAAATCTATGATACATGTCTACTTTGGTATAAAATATATTGTACCAAATATATTGTAAAAGGGCTATTATCTCAGGTAACCCTGACATATAGGCCTTTTTCACAATATAACACCGACTTTGACAGCCCTGTCTCTGATAACCCTGAACTTGGTTTTTGTCGTTAAATTGGACGGAATTAGAGACGGCGTTAAGTACTCTCTAATTTTATTTGACTTTTGCGAAATTCATCTATTTCTCTCTCTTGTTCTTCATCTTTTCTCTCTCTTGTTCTTCATCTCTTCTCAAGCCCATCATTCTCTTTTTTTTTCTCAATCAACTCTCCAAATCAAAACTTTAATCCAAAACATAACAAAACAAAACAAAAAGCCACAAAATCAAATTCAAGAAATCACTTAATTACGCCACAAATTCAAAAAATCCAAGAAATCACAAAACAAAAAGCCACAAAATCCAATTCAAATTCAAGAAATGAGAAATTAGAGAAGAGAAAAGGCAAAAATCAAGACGTTGTCGCTGTTTCCTGGAGCTCGCATCCCCTTCCCTTGCTTCTGTTTTCACGTTGCTGGAATTTCGAAGGTGCCGGCTATGGTGGTAGTGCAGTGGGTGTCGGCTATGGTGGAAGAATGGAGGTCGAAGAGAGAATGGAGGTCGATCCGAAATTTTGTTGGGTTGCTGCCCAGAACAGGAGGTCGAAGAAAGAATGGAGTCCGAACCCTTTCTTCTTCTTCTTATCCGGCGACTCTTCTCCGTGTTCTGCCGCTGCTACTTGCCGCTGCTACTTGCTACTTGGTACTTGCCGCTGCTACTTGACATAAGATAAGATGATATTAAAATGAGAAAATTTCTGGGTTTGATGTATTTTGAAGGGAAATTTCTGGGTTTGATAGATGAAGATATGTGACAAAAGATGAAGAACAGGACAGAGGTGTTCAATAACACAATTTTTTATTTTTTCTAAGAACACCCATTGGAGGAAATCTGGATTTTGTTATGATTTTGGGTAAATGGGTTTGGGAAAAATCTAGATTTTGTTATGAGTTTGGGAAAAATTGATGAAGAGATGAAGAACAAGAGAGATAAGAGATGAAGAACAAGAGAGAGAAAGAGATGAATTTAGCAAAAGTCAAACCTAGTTAACGGTGTTACAAATTCCGTCCAGTTAAATGATACAAACCAAGTTCAGGGTTATCGGAGACAGGGCTGCCAAAGTCAGGGTTATATTGGAAAAAGGCCTATAAGTGGTAAAATTATATTGGGGTACCAAATATATTCTAATATTTGGTACCAAATATAATATTTGGGTACTTTTAATTTTTGGTACCAAATCTATTATGGTACCAACGTCCATATAGGACGAGTTTGTGTACCAGAGAATAATATCTTCTGCCATCTAAGCATATATATATATATTTACCAACTAACTACATAGTTGTTTTCAGTTGTGAATGCGCACTGGTTTCAACCAATATTCATATAACTGAACCATAACCTTAACTACTTAACCTTAACCAACAATCCCTTAATTACATGGTATAGCCAATTGCATACCCAAAACATGGGAAAAAAATATTGTATTTTCATGGCCAAATCCAGATTCCCAGCCAACACCAAAATATTATCTTTCATATCATGGTCAAGATTAAGCTGCTTGTTTAATAATATCACCCAAAGACCCCTTTGCTTCATTGAAATCTAAAAGTGCGTCCTCAATAATAAGATCCGTTCGGCACTTGATTATTGTATCCTACGGGCAATAAATGAGCTGTCAAGCCACAACGTAAAAAAGTTGCATCGCATAACTAATAACGGAATTTACCACAGGTATTTCTCGAGCAAACCGACCCGCGCATAACTTTATGGCATGTAGCATGAGCACGCCGCAGGACCTATAGCGCAACACCAAGAAGCAGTATTAGATTGTTGTCCACACGACAAGGTCATTCGGTAACATTGTCTAACTATAAAATGTACTTAATAGAAATGACATACTTATCTTTTCCCCCCTCGTTATTTCGACCTGATTCAACGGCCAATCAGATATATAGCCTCGTTGTAACGCAGTGTCACCGGCTACGAGCAGCTCGTCAACTGCAGCAACTTGGAAAAGTGATATTTTTTTTAAATACACCCTAAACACTTCACATGTACGTTAAACCAACATAAAAATGGGCTAAGGTTTACCAATTTTGTATAGGCATCAGCGTGCCTACTAGCAGGATCGGTGAACATGATGTCAATGAACCAAACAATTTTTTCACGCACCGTGATTGCGAGGCACCACCAATGCTCATCCATAAGGACCGGTACAAAAATATACAAATGGGATAGTCGCAGCACTATAAAACCATAATATAAATGGCAACACTACCATATAATGCCAGCGCCAAGAGCTATACTTACCACACAAATCCTGGATATTGTTAACCCTTCTAAGCGTTAATATACGTTGCGACCAAGCTATGAACGTGCTCCGCAAACCCGCTCAACACTTTATGCTATACCTATTCAATTAAAAGTTAAATTAGACACTATATATCACAGGAGTTCAATTACAAGTTAAATTAGACACTACATATCACAGGGGGGATAAAGCATAAAGCATTCGTAAGGGTTACGTAAGGTCATTACCGCAAATTGAGGATCAAGCATGATGCGTCGGCTTTTGTTCTTGTACTCTTCGGCCCACATTTTGCTATACAAACTAGCTGCCGTCGTGACATACTGAACCCCTACGCAGGCATTCATTGCCAAAACTTCATAGCAGTCAGATTGTGTGGCCCACATTTCACCGTACTTCACCACAACTGGTCCATCACTACACGGGCATTATAACATGATCAATGTCAGATAATAAACCCCTTATAGGACGTATCATATTTATATCAAAATAAATGCATACCTTTTGTACTCCTTTCCTCTCCATATAAATTCAAGTAGTTCCTTGCGAAAGTTCGAATTGCGAGTTGTTGGTTGTAACACCCCGACAATCCTCTATTTTCCAAAATACCTTTTTAATATAAAACTTAGAGAATTATCCAAGTATTATCGCTATTGTGATAACGTATCGGCTTATTTAGAATTTTGCAGCGGAAAACAATAAATAACTTTGAAAACAATAACTTAGTCAACCATAAGTCAACTCCAAAACCAAACTAAAGTCAACCAACATAAAGTCAAACTCAAACCATAATTAAAAGTAAACTAAAGTATTAAGCTAACACAACCCGAACCCATCATGCATCATCTTCAAACCTGAAATGGTCGATGCACTATTGATCCCGAGAGACTGCTCACCAAATGGGTCATCACAAAATCAATAAGGCACAACCATGATCGACGTACACACAAAAGCACATAATCAGCAAAGTTGGGTACTACATAATAAATAAATGAATCCTAACATGATACTAACAACCTTAAAGCAAAGTTAAACAATAATATAATAACATGACAGACTAACTTTACTAAACTTGACTCCCCAACCAATAAGTTAAATAAATTTAGATTGAATAGGCAATGGAAAGAGTTGTCCAAACCAAACAAGTCTTCAATTTAGAAGATGAAGTACGAGCGCGACTCTGTACTCCCATGACCAACGATATCGATGTACTAATTAAATAGAATAGGACACGGTGATCAATCCGATCCCAAGAAAAGCCATGGGCTACCACCATGTACTCCAATTCATATTAGTCCAACACTTCAGACGTGCACAAGTCTAAAGCTTATTGCTATTCACTTTCCACTTTAAGTGATTAATAAATTATTTACTTGTTATGACTCACAAAGTAAGACAACCAATATAATCATCAAGGATACATGATACTTCCATTTTTATTTTAGGGTTAGGTAAGGTGATCAACAACTTAACAATCCAAGAATAAATCCATTATTAGTTCCATAACCATTATTTATTTGTTGATCTAAGTCAACAATCGACCAACCTTTCATAAGTGAATAACCAACTTACCAAATAAGGCCATCGGTCCTCATAAAGTAAATAAAATAATCCAAAGGGAACAACATGATCAAATTCATGATCCAATAACAACATAATTATTAATCCCTCATGTGAATTAATAAAATAAAGTTCCTAATCCCATATGCTTGCATCAATCATCCATACAAACATAATACAACCAATATAAGCAACATGCTTCACACAACGACATAAAACATGCAATTCCACTTGAATATAAATCACATATGAACTATACATAGTTCCTTATACATGATACTACATCAATCCTAACCTTAGGACATGATACTAGTCTACCAACACATAGGTATGTACTTACCTTGTGTAGACAATATGCGATGCCACTTTAACAACCTTAGAAGTCGCCTAAAGAGAATTCTCCGCCTACCAAATATCAATACAACCATTAATCAATACTCAAATAAAATTCCAGGAACTTTAAAATATTTTAAACCCTCTTTAAAAGTGTTTAAAATCCTTTTTAATCATTAAAACTTCAATTGTTAATGTCTCCTATTATAGTACTACCATACTAGTCATTAAAACTCTCAAAAACCCATACTTTTACAATTAAAACTCCATCATAAGCATTCTAATAAAATTTCCAGCAACTGATAATGTGCTTAAAACCCTTTAAAACATGCTTAAATATAATCATAAATATAGTGTTCAATTTTCATAAACTATAATATAGTACTACAATTTCTAACGCATAAAACCCTAAAAGTCCATGCTTTGATACTTAAAACCCTTATTTAAACATAATTAGTAAATCTGAAATTTTAATTGCTTTATTATACAAATTACATAATCTGAAATTTATATTTAGATCATCAAACTATAAACTTTAATCATGAAATCATTAAATTAATCCTTAAAAAAAAACATAAACTTAACACTAAATAATATATAGAAGGAAGAGAAATAAACCAAAAGAAGAGAGAAAGGAGGACACGCGTGTAATCCCCCATAATTTTATGGATTTTATGAATATATATATATATATATATATATATATATATATATATATATATATATATATATATATATATATATATATATATATATATATATATATATATTAGTATTAAAATAATTTATTTCTTAGAATGTTGACTATTGAAAGTCAAAAGGATTATTTAATGATTTTAAGTAATTAAATATTTTAATTAATCATACTTTGAAAGTTATTTTATATTTAATTAGTTGAGTGAGAGTATAAAAGATTTTAATTTGGGAAGAGGAGCCCAAAAACTTTTATTATGTTTCATGAGCATATATTGGGAAGCAGAGCCCAAAGTCTTCTATTATGAGCATCCTTATTATACTAACCCATCAAAGCCCAAACCACTATTGGACCCCTAATGGGGGAACCTATAAATACCCTTCATTAAACAATTTCCCACACATAAAACACACTCTATTTTCTCTCTTCTTTCTCTCTCCTTTTTCAGGCTTCTCCTTCCTCAGCTCCTTCCCATCGGCAGCCGACAGCCGCTGGCGCCACCACCGTCTGACAGCCGACAGCCGCCGCCGCCCCCTCCTCTTCCGGCGTCCTTTTTTTTTTGTTATTTTCTTCCTCCTCTAGTTTTATTTAATGCAAATTTTATATTTTTAAGGATTGTTTTAATATGTTTATGATTAGAGTTATAGTTTGATTATTTAAATATAAATTTTAGATTATGTAATTTATATAATGAAGTAATTAAATTTCAAATTTATGTATTATGTTTAAATTAAGGTTTTAAGTATTAAAGCATGGACTTTTAGGGTTTTATGAGTTGGAAAATCATAGTAGGATATTATAATTATGAAATTGAGTACTCTTATGATTTTAATTATGTCTAAGTATGTTTTAAAAGGATTCTAATACATGATAAGTTGCTGGAAATTTTATTACTAAAATTATGATGGAGTTTTAATTGTCAAAGTATGAGTTTTTAAGGGTTTTTAATGACTAATATAGTAGTACTATACTAGGGAGTATTAATAATTGATGTTTTAATGATGGGAAAGGTTTTTAAACACTTTTAAAGAGGTTTAAAGTATTTTAATATTGCTGAAAATTTATAGAGTATTGAATTGTGGTTATGTTGATTATTGTTAGGTGAAGAATTCTCTTTAGGTGACTTTTAAGCTTGTTAAAGTGACCTCGAACTTTGTCTACACAAAGTACGTACATACCTATGTGTTGGTTGGATTGGTATCATGTCCTAAGGATAGGATTTATGTAGTATCGTGTATAGGGAACTATTTATAGTTCATATGTTATTTATATTAAATTGAATTTGCATGTTTTATGCCGTTGTGTGAAGCATATTGGTTATGATGATGATATTATGTTTGTATGGATGATTGATGCAAGCATATAGGATTTGTGAACTTTATTTTATTAATTCACATGAGGGATTAAAAATTAGGTAAAAATTATGTTGGTATTGGATCAAGAATTGGATCATATTGTTCCCTTTGAATTATTTGATTACTTTATGAGGACCGAGGGCCTTATTTGGTTCTCTCTCTTTCTCTCTCTCTCTCTCTCTCTCTCTTGGTTATTCACCTATGGAAGGTTGTTGATTATTACTTGGATCAACAAATAAATAATGGTATTGGATTTAATATTGGAATTATTCTTGGGTTGTTAAGTTGATGACCACCTTATCTAATCCTAAGATAAAAATGGAAGTTGATGTATCTTTGATGATTATATTGTTTGTCTTACTTTGTGAGTCATAACAAGTAAATAATTTATTAATCACTTAAAGTGGAAAGTGAATAGCAATAGCTTTAGACTTGTGCACGTTTGAAGTGTTGGACTAGTATGAGTTGGAGTACATGGTGGTAGCCCATGGCTTTTCTTGCGACCGGATTGATCACCGTGTCCTATTTCTATATAAAAGGTTCCTCGATATCATAGGTCAGGGGAGTACAGAGTCGCGCCCGTAATTCGTCTTCTAAATTGAATACTAGTTTAGTTTGGACAACTATTTCCATTGCCTATTCCATCTACATTAATTAATTTATTAATTGTGGAGTTTAGTTCAGTAAAGTAGTCTGCTATGTTATTATATTATTACACATCCCTGCTTAATGTTTATTAGTATCATGTTAGGTCTTATATTTATTTATTATGTAGTACTCAGCTTTGGCAATTACGTGCTTTGTGTGTATGTGTTGATCATGGCTATGCCTTATTGATCATGTGATGACCCATTTGGTGAGCAATCTATCGGGATCAATAGAGTATCGTCTATTACAGGTTTGAAGATGATGCATCTTGGGTTCGGGAAGTTGGAGAGCTTGTGTTGACTTTATATTTTATAGGTGACTTTTACATTTGTGGTTCACTTTTGACTTTATGTTGGTTTGACTTTTGGTTGACTAAGTTTTATTTTTAAACTATTTATTATTATTATTTCCGCTAGAAAATTCTGAATAAGCCGATACGTTATCACACGGGCGATAATGCTTTGATGATTCTCTAAGTTTTATATTTAAAAATGTATTTTGGAAAATAGAGAATTGTCGGGGTGTTACAACACGGCACAAAGGGAAGGTCGACTACCGGTGGTGGCTGCGGCTGCCATCGGCGGCTGTGCGGTGGTGGTCGGCCGAAGCACCCGATGAAGAGAGAGAAAATTGTGGGGGAGGAGAGAGAAAAGAAAGAGATGAGAGAAAATTTAAGGTGAGTGTTTAATGTGAGGGAATTTTGGGTTTTGTTGGGTTTATATAGGTAGCCCCTTTTGGGCTTAGGGAAATGTGTTTGGGCTTTTTATAATTATTAAATGATTGGGTACTTGAGTTGAATTAGGTTCCTCTAACCCATTTTTAAATCCTTTACACTACAATTCAAAGATGTTTAAACTATTGAATAATTTTCAAAGTATGACTAAATAAAATATTTGATTACTTAAAATCATTAAATAATCCTTTTGACTTTCAAATAGTCAACATTTTATGAAATTAATTCTTTAAATACTAAAATATGTATAAATATACATTAAAATATATTTATAAAATTCACAAAATTATGGGGGATTACAGTGGTACCAAAGCATAGTCCACATGCTGCTGTAAATGGCGTCAAGGCCTACTCCTAACACTTTCCCTAGTCGTTCTGATGGGTCTTTATGTTCTCCTGGTGTAGTTTCACTCTCACCATCATCCTCACCATTATTGTCGTCACTAGCAACATTCTCACCATTAGTCTTCCCATCACCAACATTCTCACCATCATCCTCACCATTATTCTCACCATCAGCCTTCTCACCATTATTCTCACCATCGTCAGCCTTCTCACCATCAGCTTTCCCACCATCACCAACCTTCTCCACCACAAGACCAACTTCCGGCTGTCCGTCCACCTCTAACATCAAATTTTCCTCCTTCTGCCCCCCTTCTAGGACTCCATCATTCCTAATTACAGCCTCCTCCTGAAATTGTTTATCCTCCACTTGTACACCTGCTTCATCTTTATTCTCCTCCTACACTACACGTTCCTGTTTCTTCTCCTTCTGCACTACTTGTCTTCGTCTCCTCAACTTTCGTATTCTCCTCTACGTTCTTCTCTTCTTTGTTTTCCTCATCGTTCTTCTCTTCTTCTTTTTTCTCCTCATTCTCATTTTACTTCCCCTCACCAATACCACTAACCCCACCCTTCTCCTCATCACCACTAACCCCATCCTTCTCCTTACCACCATTAACCCCCTCCTTCTCCTCACAACCACTAACCCCCGCCACAGGAACCCGCTACCCCTCAAGTAAAGGATCACTGTCCACTTCCTGCATGTGAACGTCCGGCATGTGAACCTCCACAGGATCCCCGTTCCCCTCAACAACAGGAACCTCCTTCCTATCAAACACGTCATCGTCTTTGGTACCAACCCCCTCATCTTGCTTCTCAACTACGTCCTGACTATCAACCATCATCTCACCACCTTGCTGATCATTACGATCCCCACCAACAACATTCAACTCGTTCAACTGACCATCGTCAAACTTGTCCCTAACAGAGCCGCCAACGTTCCCTACATCATTCCCAACAAATAGGTCACCAAACTGTACACTGCCAGTTGTCCAGTCAAACGCTAAGAATGAGGATGCTCCTTGGTTTGCATCCTCCACAACCTTACTAGCAACTCCGAGTATGATGTCCCGTATGGGGTCTGTGTGATGCGTTGGCGGCGTCGGAGTAATGTGCGCATGAACTTGCGGAACTTGCTGAGAGAAACAAGCAACTCGCGGAGACGAACAATCATCTTCCAGAGGGAACAAACACGAACATTCTTCTTAAAAGCCACATCTTCAACCATTCGCTCCGAACGCGGACAAAGAATTATATTCAAATATTCGATCGTTTTTTAATATTAAGTCAACTACAAAGAACGACAACAATCACAAAAATAAGAATAACCACAATATATATACCTCCTTAGCAATCGCCGCAGCATCTACTCCGGTTACTTTTGACCCCCTACCCCAGCCACTGCACGCGTCCCTTTCCCTGCCACTGTACGCGCACCTGCAACTGCACGTGTGACACTCGCAACTGTATGTGCCACTTCAGCAGCAACTTCCTATGCAACTGGCCATGTACCTTCATTGTTACCTTCATCTTCTTCAGCTTCCTCATCCTCATCTTCCTCCTTTTCCTCATCTTTCTCCTTTTCCTCAGCTTCCTCCTTTTCCTCATGTACTTCTTCTTCATCTACTTCGCACAGGTGCTTCTCACCATACTTCACAACCACAGTCTGCACACAAGCATTCATATACAATCGATTAATAAATTCCATGGCAACTTAGGTCATAATTTCAAAAAACAATGATATAAGCATTAAATTATCTTGAAGATTAAACAGATTACACTACTCTTCCTATAGTCCTCATTTTTCTTTTTATCATACTCAATGGCCTTCTTAACTAGCTCTCCAGTCCACACTGCTACTTTTGGGAATACACCCCATCTAACAGGAGGACGGTTCAATCGATCGAAATATATAATCTGCCAAAACAAAATTTATGTTCATGAATATAAACTACTATGAACTATCAACTACTAAATATATAAAAAAATGATAAGACTCACCAAAAGAGCAATTGTGCACCCTCCACATCCGGCAACATAACCTTTTGATTCAAACTTCAACTTGAATGACTTCATTTGAGCAACTAGGTATTATAGGGTGAAAGAGCACCAATCATATTGGGTAGAGTCATGTGCTGTCGTCATCGCAACTGTCATGCTTGTACTCAAATGACTTCCCCTAGTGTTAGGACATACAATATGTCCCAATGCAAGTATAAGAAATGCCACCCTAAACTCCCTTCTCTGCTCTTCTGTGGTGCTGGGGCCTTTGAACCCAAGCACACATTCCCTCGCAGTGCTCAACTTTACACCAGCCCCTGCTTCACCATATATAAAACTAAGCCTACTCATCTCCTGCGGCATTGCATCATCACCTCCCCTCACTCTAATGGGGACAATTTGCTTACCACACAGGATCCCCAAAACATCCTGTATCTACGACACATAATCCAACCCATGTTCAGTTCCATCGCTTGTGACTAGTGACAACGTATATGTGTCTACTCTTGTTAGAAACCAGTAACAGAACTTCACTCATCTCCAACAAACCGCCAAAACCCATGCCACGAACTTCATCCAATCCTGTTTCATCGAGTGTAAACACCACTTTCTGAAACTCATCTAAAATACACACAACATTCGGCGGCTGCAAAACCAAATCAAAAATACCTCAATAAAAAGGTCATACTTGCGATGTCATGTGGACTTATAGGAGGACTAGTAATAAACTTGTTATTACCTTTTTTAGCTTCTTGAAGTATGCCGCAATTACACCACTAACTGGTAGAACAACCTATTTCAACAAAACATCGCATTTAGGCATGGAATATTAACATTACACTGAACAACAAATACTACAACTCATGAATTAAACACGTACCTTCTTCTCCGCCGGTACCTTCTTCTCCGCGGGTACCTTCTTCTCCGCAGGTACCTTCTTCTCCGCGGTACACTGCACGCTCACCATTGTCTGAACTAACTGCACTCATTTGGTATGAGGGATCATACTCACTACCGCTCTCTTCCAACATTTCCTTTACAACTTTCTTCCCCTTTCCCTTTACAACTTCCCCTTACATCTTCCACCTTGGGTTTTTTATTAATTCCTTAACCTTAGGCAGAAAGCTTTTGGCTTCATCTTCCTCACGCTTCCTCTTTGCCATAAAACTTCTGGCTTCATCTTCCTCATGATTCCTCTTTGCCATAATAGCTATGATTTCCAAAAGGCAACATACACGTAAGTTTTTTCATTGCAACCATTCACAATATTCTCTTCCATTTTAATAGAATTTCTAACATCGCCCCTACATACATACATTTATAAGCACATCTTCCTCGACTTTTTGCATGTTTTATGGTGTGTGAGACTATTCCATAAAACTGTATTTTGTTAATTGTTAAATAACAACTACCACACCACCATATATCAAATGTCAGTCAACCACAACATTAGATAAATTAGTGTAGTATCTCTAAACGTCAAACCCATGTTTATAGCAAATGTCAGTCAACCGCAAGTGTCATTAAACCACAAATGCTTTACTAAATCATAGCATTGAATCAGAACCACGGCCACATTTCTTAAGGCACAACATTCACTCCCATCAAGCAGCATATTACATCAATTCAAACACTTAAACATAAGTTAATGTGGCAATTCAAACACTAAAACATAAGCGCATGTGGCTCATTCCAACGTTTGATACAATCACTCCCTCTTTTAGTTGTTGAATGGATACAATCAGACAACTACAAAAAAGACAACTACTAAAACATCAATTATTCGCAAGCAATTCCTCATTTCCAGTAAACCCAAACACAATCCATTCCACAAAACCCTAAATTCGAATTCCAATAAATCTAACACCGAATTACAAAATTTACTTTTTTTAACTCTATTCACTAACATATCAACTTATCCTTACTTAATTTACACAGCATTTACTTAAACCAACAAAATCTAACATGGATTAGAGCTTACCTCGTTTCAGTTTATGTCCGCGGAAGAAAGCGCCTGACATCAACTTAAGCTTTTTTTTCCAGTTTATAGAAAATATATAATGAATAAACTTCATGGAAGTTAATGGCAGTTACAAATTGAGAAGTTGTGGGTTGTTGATGTCGGTTTTACATAGGAGAGGGGAGTGGAGCGAAAACGAAAGAGAATGAGAGAGATTTTTGTGTTTTATGAATTTTAATTTCAAATTTCACCTACTAATTCAGAAAAAAAAGTAACTCAAAAATTGTGCGTGTCTACCGAGGTTCAATCCAGCGTGGCATTTAGTCTTGTAGCGTGAAATGACGAAAAATACCCCCGTGAGAGACCATTTTGGCCTCTCGCGATGAGACGCCTATCCAAACTCGTAACAACTAGCATAAGTCGTACAAATTTAAGACAAATGTGATACAGATGGATTGATGGAGTTAATTCAGTCAATGGACCCTCAGCAATGGAAATTCAAGACAAATCTGCATTATTGCAGACTAGGACATGCTACCTTCTCATTATTTTAGCTGGATCCTAACATGGGCCAAAGGTGTATGAAAAGTTATAAATGTAAAGGAAACGTTTTCAACTGTAATTTTCTTTTTGAAGTCAATTTTCAAAAGTATTTAACACAAATCAATAATAACATTTTATAATGTTTAACTATTACTTTTTAATCGTCTTATTTTAATCAATTTCAAGTATGCATCTTGTTATTTGGTGAAGTTGTTCTCTTTTCAAATTACTGATTTTATAAACTTTAAGCATGCATCTATTTACTAGCCTTTTTCTGTAAACACACCTCTCACGGAACAATGAGAAACTTTAACATCATAAATAATTAGAGTGATTTATCCATATTGATATTTCATTTTTTTAAAACAAAAATAAAGTAGCTAGTTACAAATTTAAGACAAAATTTCCTAATAGTAGCTAATTAGTAATTACTATACTAATAACAAAAATATAGTACCTAGCCGCCCCCTCTCTTTTTTTTTCTCTTAAACCCTAGCCTCCCCTACCCCTCCCTTCATCAGTTAGGGGCTGCCATGGATGATTTCATCCATGGTAAGCCCCTTTTTCCCTTTTATTTTCAGTTTTTAGTTCATTTTCTTATTTTGTTGAATAAATTAGTCTCTTTATGAGATTTTTTTAAACCCTGTTATGGGGATTTTAGTCTCTGTTGTGGAGATCTCCTTCTCCCCTATGGGAGTTGTGAGTATGGTTTTTTGTTTTTTCGGTATGAGAAATTGTTCTCATTTGTTGAAGTTCGAGACTCAACATGAAGGTATTGGAATCTCGGATGCGGTCAACGTGGCTCGATCAAGAATGCTCTTCCCAAACTATGTCAGAATTAAAGACTTCCTCATCAATAGCTGATTGATTCAGCAAATACAAGGAGGCTGCGCTGTATTGCTCGATCTGGTTCATTATAATTTCTTCGAAAACGAATTTGATTTAACCTTGTTTGATTGTATCTTGTTCTTCTTTAATACCTATTGTAGATGTCATTTGGCCTTCAATTAATGAAATTTCTCTTTCAAACAAAATATAATAACAAAAAATGTAAGTTTTATTATTTTCTCAATAATAATAATAACAATGTATCTTGCGGACGGTTGGCCACACACTTAATTATAGGTGTGGCCGCACCCGTGCACTTGCAAACAACGCGCTAGAACGCATGTTCAAATCCGACTCACGAACGCAACCTACTGTAGCCCTTTAATGTGCGCTGCTATTTTCTAGGTAAAAGACAAATTGAAAGCTAAAAAAATTCTAGAAAGCAACTCAATAACTCTTCCAAAAAAGTTAACAGATCAGTAACTTTAAAAAATGACAAGCTAATGGGTTTCATTTCAGAATATTGGATTATTAAACTCGAGAGATGGCCAAAAGAATATCATGCAATATTGAAACTTAGTTACAATCAGCTTGAGTCTCCATTGAAGAATTGTGTCATTTATTCCCTACTTTTGTCCCCCATGTGGTCACTCACCAAATAAATTAACCCACTTAGAACCCCCACCTATCCCATTTTTCTCTGTCCTCTATTTTTTTATTTACTTTTTGTACTTCTTACTTCCACTTTTCATAATTTCTCTCATCTCTCTCCTACTTTTTCACTTTTTTCTTGGTTCTAATGAAAAGCAAAGTGTATAGATTATTTAGGATTGGAGGTAATACATGATAAGAAAGGAGTTGTTGACAAGCCTCTGGATGGCACATGTCTTAGTTGTTCCGTTAGATGAAGGCCAAAGAGTGGAAGATGCAACCGAGTATTAAATTCAACTTTATGCTTGACCTTTATATTACTTACAAATATGCCTATTTTTGCATTTCATTACTGTGTTCACTAATCCTCAACATTGTCTTTATGGGAATGACAAACTCATCACCTTTGATGGTTATTCCTAGCATTTGTATACGTTTCCCATATTGAGATGATGAGATCCCACACATAACACACCATATACTTTCCAATACACCACTAGGGGAAAAAAAGGAAGGGTTGCGTTGCAAGGGCTGCGGTTAACCCAAAAACCGCAGCCCTTCGTATACGAAAGGCTGCGGTCAATGCAAAAACCGCAACCCTTTCGGTCAATGCAAAAACCGCAACCCTTTTAGTGAAGGGTTGCAGTCAATACAAACTGCAGCCCTATAAGAAGTGAAGGGCTGCGGTTTTTGGGCTAACCGCAGCCCTTTATCATCGCAGGCTTTTTTTAAAAATGGGTGGACTTTTAAAAAATGGTTCAATACTCAGCGGTAGGTTAATTTTCATTCTCTCTCTCCTCATTGTCTCTCCTCCTTCTCCCTCTCCCTCATTCTCACGAAGCAGCGTTCTCTCCTCCCTCACCCTCTCCCTCATTCTCTCGGCTCCCTCTCCTCACCTCATTCGTCGTTCGTCGATCTCCTCACCTCCTTCGTCGTTCGTCGCTCTCATCACCTTCTTCGTCGTTCGTCTGCTCAAAATCAATCGTTCTTCGCCGGTGAGGGTTCGTGCTTTTACAAACGACTTTCTCTCTCCTATCATTTCTTCGCCGGTTGTCGGCTAAAAACAACGAAGTGATTTATTTTTGTGCTTTAATTTTGTGCTTGATTTTTGTGCCTTTTTTTGGGGTTTTAGAGCTTGAAGTTTTCGAACCCCTATTGACTTGCTTTGTGCGTTTTCCGGCGAGGTTGTCGGTGGTTCGTGCTCATCTCCGCGTCGACAAGGAAATGTCGGCCTTAGTTCAGTGGACGAAATGCCGGCGACAAGGAGTTGAGAGTTCCCTTCGCTGCATCAGATCAAGGGTTTGATCTAGTTTTTTTCAGTTTTTTTTTTGTAATTTATTTGTTACTTGTGATATTTGAGGTTTAGTTAAGCGTTTTATTTTGTATTTTCGGTTTTTTATTTTATTTTGTGGAATTAATTTGATGTTCTTGTTGATTCGTTAATTTATAATTTCATTTTGTTTGTTTTTTCGACTGTAAATTTCGTTTTGTTGTGTTTATAATTTCGACTGTAATTTATAATTAGTTAACCGTTGTTAATTTTTTGATTTTTAGGAGTAAAAAAATGCAAAGGGCTGCGGTTATGGTCAAAACTGCAGCCCTTTGTACAAAGAAGGGCTGTGATTTAGGCACAAAACTGCAGCCTTTCCAATATGGAAAGGCTACAGTTTTGGGCCTAAACCATAGCCCTTCACTTTTAGTGAAGGGCTGCTACGGAAAGGGCTGCTGGCCAAAACGCAGCCCTTAGAGCTGTTTTGACCACATCCCTTCCGTTTTTTTCCACTAGTGCACAGTTATTTCTAATAATACCAACGTCTATGCACTTTTCTACTTCTAAGCACCATATGAAGCATGCTTATAGTCTATTAATGTCTTACTGATCATAGTGGATATATGTATCACACCCTTTCAATAATCAAATGCTTTGCCACTTCTTTTTTTCTCTTTAAAGTAGGTAAGTTGGAATACCTTGCAAGGAGAAGGTAAATTGGATATAAATATATCTCTATTCTCTTGCAAGGGTAGAGATTCGATCCCATAACCTCTGGAATCGGAGGTGATGGCATAGCGCTAAGCTATTTCCCACTGCTTGTCAAATGCATTGCCTTGTACTCTCTTTATATTGGATGCTATTTTTCATCCTCTTTTATAGTAATTATAATTACAAAGTCTTAGTCTGTGCAATTAAACCATAGGTATACAAACAACTAGCAACACAAGCATTCACCAACTGCCATAATTAGTTTCTTATTAGTTATCTCCAATACAATTAAATTATTGAAAATATTCTAAATACAATATTTTGGGGTACGCGGTGTAACAACTAGTTAGTAAAAATTATAACGATTGAATATTAATAAAATACTCCTTGAGATTAATTAAACAAAGCCATATATGACATTTTTTTTATAAACTAGTATTTTGGCCCGGGCGATGCCTCGGGTCAGTTACAATAAACAAATACTTTTCGTATTTTTTGTCCATTAAGAAACTGAAATATTCACGTCATGACTTGATAAGTAAAAAAATCTGAAAGGTTTGAGTTTGAAAATAATAGCTTAAAAAGAATTGTGGTAAGATAATATGACATCAATAGTCTCTTGTTAGTTACGTAATAAGAGTGTTAGAGATGTATATACTTGTTTAAGTCTTTTTAGTTAAGTATAATTATTAAAAGACTTTATCATATTGTATTTGAAACATTAGACAATAAAGCCATAGTGTATTGATGGTTAAGCTTTTATTTTTCATTTCATAGATCACGTGTTCGATTCCTTGCAGTTACACAATATTTATATTTTTTAAATTGACGGTACAAACGGACATAAAAGTATTTGCATTGGAAATTTGAGGAGAGTATCACATGGCACATCGGCTTCCTTAGGCACGCCTTTTAATATATTTGTATAGATATTGACAAGAATTTAAAAAATTATCTGTAATTGTGAATGATAAGATTCTAAGTGAAAAAGATAGAAGGATACAGAGAGAGTATATAACAATAAATGATTATATTGAAATTTTGAATGTTAGTTTTTAACTAAATATCAATTAGGCATTTGTACTTAAAACAAATTTTTAATCAATCTTAATTATCTGAATAAATATTTAAAAATTAGCTTTTTTCAGATTTTCTCAAAAATCATCAACTGATCAGAAATAGAATATGGCTCAGGCGTTATATTGTTATCTGTTTTTTTTTTTTTTTTTTTGACAGGATATTGTTATCAAATATATCATGAATATGTTACAAAGTATACAAAAAAATCACAAGGAACGTTTGTCGGGACTACTACACTATCCCCCTTTTTAATTAAAATTATCAAATATATTATTATTCATGAATCTCATACTTGATTTTATTAACTTTTTGTAATATTATGTTGAGTATCTATGTGATGAAGATGTTTATCAGTTTTAATTTCTTTTGATACTCGACTCCATGGTTGTGAACTTGACCTATTTGAGTAGTTAATTGCTTAACTAAGTCTTCTAATGATGGGCCAGAAGATTGGGGTGGAGGGTTTTGCTGACCAAATTGCCTAGGTTGATTAGTTTGTGAAAATTGTGGTCTAGTTCCATACCTAAAATTTGGGCGATCTTTCCAACCTTCATTATAAGTATGTGAATAAGGGTCATATTTTCTTTGACTGGCAAAACCACCTAAGGCATTAACATCTTCAGTTTGCAAAGTAGGACAAGCATCAGTAACATGAGAAAAATCAGAACATATACCACGTACTCTAGCTTTAGACTCATTACCAACAACAATTTTAGACACTAAAGTGGTCAAAGTAGCAATTTGTTGAGCATTTTCTTGCAATTGAGATTTAACACCACTTAAGTCAATTTCATTTACTCGTTGAACATCATTTCTAGTGCTATGTTGTTGAGTGTTTTGGGCCATGTTAGCAATTAGATTCCTGGCTTGAGTTGGTGTCTTATCTACTAATGCACCACCACTAGCAGCATCAATCATACCCCTATCATTAGGCAACAATCCTTCATAAAAATATTGAATCAACAGTTGATCAGTTATTTGATGTTGTGGACATGAAGCACATAATCTTTTAAAACGTTCCCAATATTCATAAAGTGATTCTGAAGCATGTTGTCTAATTCCACATATTTCCTTTCTTATGGATCCAATACGACTTGCGGGAAAGAATTTTTCAAGAAAAGCTTTTTGTAAGGCGTCCCAAGTCGTAATGGAACTAGAAGAAAGAGTATACAACCAATCTTTAGCTAAATCATGTAGGGAAAACGGGAAAGCATGCAATCTTACATGATTTTGTTCAATTCCTTCAGGTTTCATAGTTGAACAAACAACTATAAATTCTTTTAAATGTCTATGAGGATCCTCACCTGCGTTCCCATAGAATTTGGGAAGAAGATCAAGAAAACTTGAGTTCAGCTTCAATGGTTTCTCCAAGGTTGGAAAGACAATGCAGAGAGGTTCATCATCTAGCTTTGGCGCTCCCAGTTCCTTCAAGGTTCTCTCTTCACCTATCTCTGAGTCTTCGATGGGATTATCTTGAAAGATGTAGAGTAATTTCTCAGGACTAGCTTCGTTTAGAGTCTCAATGAACTGGTGTATTCGCTGAAGTTTGGTTGTAGTATCCAAACTCATGCACCTGAAATAGTTTACTAAAATTAGAATCATACTGAACAACATATATGGAAAGTACATATTAGGCAAATTTGAAATTTTAAGGTAGTTGTATGTATGTTAAAAAAAAAGTACAGACTATTACATAACACCTGCAATATAGAGCACAAATTACTAGAGAATGGAAGGATCTGGAAACATATTTTCTTCAGAGAACTTTAGGAAGGTACAAGTATCAACTGCTTATGATGTTGCTAGATCAAAGATAAAATTTTACTTAAAAATATGCAAGATTGGATTGAACACGATTATAACTTGCAAAAATTTGGCCAAAAAACAAGCGATAAACTTATCATAACCATCTAACATATCTTCAAATTCTATGTTATAAACCAGGTCTGAGAAATTCTGCAATCTAAAAAAATATTATAAGCCTATATATGCAATAAGAGTAAGTCTAAGCAGGAAACTTGCAGCCAGGGCCGGATTTTAGCATGTGCATAAAGGTCTGCAGCACAGGGCCACATTTTCTAGGGGCCTAATATCGAGGTTAAGCCCTGGAAAAATATCTCAATTACAAGGAATACTCCTTTTTCTTTCTCTCTTCTATTAATGATACCTCTTTCCCAAAGTTTCTCAAATCACGCTTCTACTTATAATAGGGGCCTCATTTTGTTATCAGAACAGGGCCACAAGAATCTAAAAAACGGCCCTGCTTGCAGCGTTACTCAGTATCTCGACCTCAAATCTAAATATGTGGGGTATTGCATGATAGATAGAAACTCAATTGTTGAAACATAAATGGCACATCATTAAGAAGTAGCAAGCATAATGTGGGTATGCAGTATCACTGACACCACTCATCACAAAACTGGTTTTTTTTTTCAACTGAATTATGAACCAGGTTTGAGGAGTTCTGGTAACTCCATTGTAGACACCTACCGATAGCTAGTGATTGGGTTGCAATACACAGCTTCTAGTGAATTAAATTGAGCATAAGCATTTATTATACTACTAAGTCATGAATAACACATCAGGAGGAAATAGTAGTCTTAAAGCTAAACAAGTTTGGTGCTTATCAATTACTAATTAGTTTCAAAGTTTCATATTGCTTTATGCTGGTCCTAACTACCTTCATTATAAACTTCCACGATTTTACTGATTTGTTGTGATTAAGATTTATGCAGATCATGGAAACGATAAGATGGATTACCCATACTGAGATGCATCAAAAACAAGTTAGAGCATTCAATCTGTAGAATATCATATTACTTATGCAGGAGGTTAATTGTAGTCGTCTCAACAATGAAGGATAATACACAGATGTGGCTATTTCAGCTAAATAACATCTAATCAAGAAGAAATCATTCCCTTGATTCCTCTCTATTTATACAATGGCTCACTTCTAAAGCTATATAGTCATAAGCAAGGATATAATCATATAACCGTAACTGATTAGCTAAAGAAGGAAAAATTGTAAAAAATAATCCCAAGTTTCAGGTGTCTTCCCATATTAATCCCAAGTTTAAATTATTTTTAAATAATCTGAAGTTTGGGAGTCATCTTCCCATATTGGTCCAAAAGACCTATAATCGTTTGAACCAATTTTAAAAAGTTGATAAGACACCGTTTTATTTAAAAAAATCACCTCTAATCGCCTTCATCACCACTCCACTATTAAAATGAAAGGCAAACGGAAATGTTTCACGCGGTGTATTGACCTTTAAAACGAGTTTTAAACCGACTTTTTTCACTAGGGACCAATAAGGGAAGACTACTAACAAACTTGAGATTATTTGAAAATAATCCAAAGTTGGGATTAATTTGGGAAGATGGCCAAAACTTGGGATTATTTTTGACAATTTTTCCGCTAAAGAATGCACATTAAGACGACATCCATTAAAAGTGAAGTAAACATATAAAAAAAAAACAATTAACAACACATGATATTACAAAAAAAAAAAAAAAAAAAAAAAATCTCAAAATGTAGTAAACATATTCCAATTTAAAGTAACATCTAAAAGACAACTATAAGCTACATTAGAAAGGCAAATAACAAAACATATAAACATATACAATAATACAATAGTTACAAGTTAAACTTTGATAAGTAGGAACCCAAAAAAAAAAAAAAAATCTCCCCGGCAACGGCGCCAAAATTTGATACGTGTCGTTTACCGTATAAAATTAAAAACCTAACTTAAACCTTCAAAAATATTTATAACTAGTAAAAGGGTAAGAAAGGGTACGTCGATCCCACGGTGAGACTACTAAATTCCTAAACTCAAAGTTTAATAAGAAAATATATTATTCACATAGATTAGCAAGATTATACAACTATTTATCTATTTACATAGATTTGGGGGGGTTAAGATAATACGAACTACTAGAACTAAGTAAAAATAAAACTAATCTACTATCTACAAGTGATAACAAGCTACCCATTAAGCACATAACTTAAAAATATTTAACCTTTTAATAGTGAATTTGGGTCAAACACGATTAGTTGCAAACAAAATATGACAGATTAATCTTACGAATTTTGGTAGCAAAATTTCCCCTTATCCTTCTTCTCCAATCTAGCCAACGAAATTAACGCAGCCCACTATGACTAAATTATGAGTGGTAATAGCTAACTTTAAACTAGGCCAAAGTTAACTTTTAATAATCTTACAATCGCAAGTAATTAGCAACTAGCTAAAATTCAGATTATTAGCATTAAGAACTATCAACCCAATCAATTAAAACACATAGATGTATTAATTTACTTGATCAAATTATACTCTACTTTAAACTGGAATTGTGTCGCAAATTCTAATTTAAACTAGTTACTACCCGGATTACGTAATCTGTACTATGACAAATTATGTAATTAGCATAAGAATACACTATATACTCAAAAGATTAAGCATAAAAATGTAATCTTTACTATCAAGAACAAATATAACTTGAATATCATATTAGATTTGAAACTAACAATGTAAATACTAGAATCCAAAGACCCAAAAACACAATTGAAAATTTAAATAATCCAAGTACAAGATCATAATTTGTGAATATAAATTTCTGGATAAAACTAAAGAGATTGAAGGAGAGAGAAGAACTTATAGTTAATTCCTGGAAAATCTCTGCTCGACTTCGGTGTCGACACCTCCGACGACCCCGACTCTCACTCTTCCTCGCTGCACAGTAGCTGGACGGCGATGGACTATTCTTCCTCCACTTCAAACCCTCAATTTTTACCCCGAAATTTCACTCTCAAACTCCCTTTCTTTAATCTCAGAAATCCCGTCTTTCGCTTGCCTTTCTTTTCCCTCGAATAAACCCATGTATTTGTAGTAGAGTGGTACAAGATTACCATCACAGAATGATAGAATTTCATCCCTATATTCCCGCAATTTCTATCCATCTCTTAATGTTTCCAATTTGCTAACTAAAAGTAACAACCTAATGTGACAGAATTTGAGTAAGAGTGGAAAGAGATAGACTCCTTGTTTCCTCCATGTACTGTAAAGAAGAAGAGGGATGAAATTTCATTTTGGCTGGTGAAGTGATGCTGTGCTTTTTGGCTCCAATTCCTCTTTCTTTTTCTTCTTTTTTTTTATTCTTCTTTTCTTCATTTCCCACGAGCATTTTTGTTACTTTTGGTTGATTTGCTCACTTGATTGGGTGAGATAATAATGGGCTTCACTTGGTTGAACACCTATGACAAAACAACATGCTAATTAAGTAGAGTTAATATTAAAATTGTGTAACTAATACAAAACAACCTAACTTATATTAAACTAGTAAAACCCTTAAATTATATGACAAAGTTAACTATAAAGCTAAAATTAGGGACTAAATATATAGCAAATAACACACTTATCATATGTCTAGTGCGAAATTGAAAAATGGACTTTATGGCATGATAAGTTGTTTAAAAAGTTCGAAGGAATTGGGATAAATATAGCAATTTCAATGGAATTAGGGTATTAAGAGAATGTTATTACTTAATAAAATTGTTAGAAATCAAAAAGCTTGTATATGTGACGTAGGAAGGTTAGCGGATAAGTTCGACGAAGAAGTTCATCAAAATAGCCTGAAATGATTTCCACTAATCAGGCCTCCGGAGTCAGATTGCTTATTATAATACTTTTCTGGAAGCGAAATGGGCCAACGAGTCAAACTGACCGTCATGCAGTGACCGATAGGCTTTTAAAGCCATCCGAGTTCGTTTAGGGCCCGAAAAGAGCATTTTAATTATTTTCGGATTTTATTATTTCCTTATTTCCGTATTAGGGTTTTGTTTTAACTATTTAAACATTATTAGGTCATCATTAGGAGGCAGTTTTTCATCTTTAATAATATTTCAGAGTTTTTACTCTTTTCTGGTGGATTCCGGAGTTTCTACAGATTTATCGCTTGTAAATCTGTTTGTTCTTGTTAAAGATTAGCGCTTGCTTTTCTTTGAATTTTCCGACTGCGTCAATATGTCTTTATAATTACATATAATTATAAGACTTTATTATGTTTTACTTTAAAACATTAAGCATTGAAAATGTAGTAGATTAGTGGTTAAACTATCACATTTATTTTAAATTTGTTGTGTTTTAATATATTTGTATAGATTGACCATCATTTTTCCAATTTGACAATCATTAATGTAAAGAATAACGTAAGTATTTTAAGATCTTATTAGATTCGTCTCAAATGCATATTTTAATATATCAAAATTCTAGACTTTTATCTAATTATAATTGAAATAATTTGTTAACAAGTGTGAACATCAATTAACACACTTGACAATCATGTCAACACTTTTCCCAGCCCAACGTTTTACCTGTACTTTCTTACTTGGTTTGTCTGTTTCAATTATTTCACCAAAGTGGCGGACCACATGTCAAATTTGTCAACCATCTTATAGCAATGGAATTATTGGAGGTAAATTCTTGTAGTGTACTTCCACAGTTCAATTTTTGCAGAAACTCCTATTTTATTTGAGCCATTAAATACTTCTCTCTTAGATTGCCCTGGTAGCCTCCTACAAAAATCTACAGACTGTGTCTGTCACTGCTCCATTTATCTACTTCTTCTGTAATCTGCCATCACAACCCAAAAATGGATTTAGCTCTGTCTGCTGCTCAAACTCTGTTTGCTGCCCTGCGATGTTCCCAGCTCAAAGATATTTGTTCCTTTTTCGTCGACAAATCCAAACTTGATGAATTCAAGAGTACTGTTGAGACTGTCAAAGCTGTGCTCCTTGATGTACAAGACAAAGAGCTGGGCAATATTAAACATGAAGCAGAGCTTTACATTCAGCGCCTCAAGGATGCTGTCTATGACGCCGATGACCTGCTTGATGAACTCGTCACTCTCGCTGAGCAGAAGCACCAAATGAAGGGTGGCAAAGCCTCTAAAAAGTTACGACACTTCTTTTCTTCTCGCAATCCTTTTTTGGCTGCTCGCAAGATGTCTCAAGAGGTTAAGAAGATCAGGGAGAAGTTGGACGCTATTGCCAGCGACCGCAATAAGTTTGGCTTCAGTGTTAACTCTGAGCCTATCACGAGGAGAAGGGAGGAGACTTGTTCTTATGTGTATGAGGGCAATATTGTTGGAAGAGAGGATGATGTGGAGAAGATCGTGGGCCTCTTATTAGACAATTCTAACATGAAAGAAAACGTTTCTTTCTTGACTATTGTTGGAATTGGTGGGTTGGGAAAAACTGCCCTTGCCCAACTTGTGTTTAATGATGAAAGGCTCACAAGCGCATTTCCATTGAGGTTGTGGACTTGTGTCTCTGATCATGAACAGGAACACTTGGATGTAGAAGAGATGCTTCGTAAGATTCTAGCTGTAGCTACTGGTCAGCCCCATGGAGGATTGGTCAAAGAATTGGTGCAAAGGCATCTTCGTGAAATACTGGCAAGCAACAAATACTTGCTTGTCTTGGATGATGTGTGGACTGAAAATCGCAATCAATGGCAAAAGCTCATATAGTTCTTATTGGGAGGTCAGAAGGGAAGTTGGATAGTGGTCACAACGCGTTCGCATGAGACATCCACAATCGTAGGAGGCGGTCAGGTGCATGAACTGCAAGGCTTGTCGAAGGAAATTTCATGGCTGTTGTTTGAGAAGATAGCACTTGGAGTAGAACAATCAAGCGCCAATGAGAATTTGGTCAAGATTGGGCGAGAAATCGTTGAACAATGTACTGGAAACCCGCTTGCTATAAGGATGGCTGGAAGTCTTTTGTTTGGTCAAGATATGAGGAAATGGATATCCTTTCAGAAGATTGGATTGTCCAACTTGAAAGGTAGCCAAACGGATATCATGCCCATATTGAAACTTAGTTACAATCAGCTTGAGCCGTCACTAAAGAGTTGTTTCACTTATTGTGCATTGTTCCCAAAAGATTTTAAGATGAGAAAGGAGTTGATAATAAGCCTCTAGATGGCACAGGGGTTCATTATTCCATTAGAAGGTCAAAAGGTGGAAGACGTAGCAGAGGAATATTATTCTATTTTGCTGCGGAGATGTTTTTTTCAGGATGCAAGTCTTGATGCCTATGGCTTTGAGATCATCTCGTGTAAGATGCACGATCTAATGCATGATATGGCTCAAAACATAGCAGGAAAGGAGATCATATGTGCAACAGATTCTGTCATCAACAACATGGATGAGAAAGTGCGGCATCTAGCTCTTATGAGTAATGAATCTGGACAATACTCCTTTACTAAGTCTCATATTCGTTCATTTCTTTTTATGGGCAGGCGGCATTGTCAGTTGCAACAACCATCTGTAGAGGCATTAGTAGCAAGTTGGGTATGCCTTAGGGCATTGGACCTGTATGAATTAGGTTTGGAAAGTTTGCCAGATTCAATTGGGAATTTGTGGCATTTAAGGTTCTTAGATATTTCACGTAATTATGGATTGAAGGTGCTCCCTAAATCAATTACAAAACTGTATAATTTGGAGACTCTGAAATTAACTGGATGCTCAAAATTGAAAGAGTTGCCGGAAGATGTGAGAAAGTTGGTCAAGCTGAGGACATTGAATTTATGGGGATGTGAACAACTGACCCATATGCCTAGGGGCATGAGTAGGTTGGCTTGTATTCATACACTAAGGATATTTGTGGTGAAGTCGTCAAGTTGGAAGCAATTGTTTGATGAGATGGAGGAACTCAAAGGTCTTAGGAGTCTGAAAGGTCGTCTTGATATAAAGATCAGTTTCCCTTGCAATAATGATGCAGAGATCAATGAAAGGGACATAAGGCGCAAATAAGTACATGCACCCAAGTGCATGTAGAGCATGGTGCACCCTCTTCTAAACTACGTCGTTTTATCATTTTTAGAGTCAATAATTTTAGTAAATTGTTGTTATCTGTTTCCTAAAATTTTGCAACTAGAGATTACTTTTTCAAATTTAAATCAAAAAGGTATATGTTCTTTTACCTTAATAGTAGATGTTCATTAACTATATGTTCTTTTCATTATAACCTGTGTTCTTTTATAAATATAGATTTGCATGTTCTTTAATTTTAAGTAGTGTGTTCTTTTTTAAAGTAGAAAAGTTGTTGAAAAAAGTTTGTGTTCTGTTATATAAATGGTATGTTCTTTTTAGGTGCACAATGAGCATTATGCACCCTAAGGCATAATCCACGCTTTGGACATAAGGGGAGGAGCGTATCTGAGTAACAAAGAACATGTTAATGACATGGGCATAGAGTTTAATGGAATTGAGTGTGAAGAAGGAGCACTGAGATTGATGGAAGAGATGCAGCCACATTCTAATCTAAAGCGGTTATCGTTGCGTACATATTATGGTGTGAGAATGCCAAGTTGGGCAAGGGGAAATAAGTTAAAGACCTTTCTCCCTAATCTCATTGAATTATTCCTTATTAAATCAAGAATCAAGTACATGACCTGTGTTGGAAATCTGCCCCATCTGCGATCCCTTTACCTTAGACGCTTGGAGGAATTGGAGTACATAGTTGATTACAGTGTTGCATCAACAAATATCAACGAATCAATGGCTTCAATGCTAGCTGGATTGTCAACTGCAGAGGGACCATTATTATTTCCCTCCCTTAAGAAACTTACATTAGACAATCTGCCAAAGTTGAAAGGATGGAGGAGATGGAGAATGGGGGTGGAAGATGACTATCAGTTTCTTCTTGATAAAAGTAGCAGCAGCAGTAGCATGGAACCAATACTGCTTCCTCAATTGACGAATTTAGAGATATGTGATTGCCTAAACTTGAAATGTATTCTGGTGTGTCCCGGCTTGGAAGAGTTACGACTCAGATCAGAGCTTTCAATAATAAAAGACTAGAAATAAGAAGCACCCTTTCCCTTTGTAAGGAATTAGGGGATGAGAAAGCGGAGCCAACTAGTTGTGATACCCTCGCATATACATCTTCATCCTCTTCTTTTGATAAATTGAGGAAAATTAAAATAGATGACGTGGAATGGTGGCTAAATTCACAACCCATACTGGAGGCTATTCAATGTGTTAACGAATTACGTATAAATGGAGACAATCAGGTGGAGAGTTTGGGAATGGCGATGAGCAGATTGCCTGCGGTGTCAAATCCTAAACATTGTTGATTGCCCCAAATTGAGGAGTATTTCTAGAGTATTGGAGCATCTCACTTCCTTGAAGGATTTATGTATTGGATATTGTCGAAATCTGAGTTTAGCAGAAGAAGAGAGAGGGGATGGGGTAGACATTGGCATGCCATGCCCTTCCTTTTCTCATTCCCTTAACTGGCTGTCATTATTACATCTCCCTCAGTTAGTGGATCTGCCGAATTGGATGCAGTTCTTAGAAGCCCTCCAATACCTTGGGATTACTAATTGCAAAGGGCTGGAATCCCTGCCCAATTGGATGCCCAAACTCACCTCCCTCAAGACACTTGAAATCTGGCGCTGTTCACCATGCCTCAAAGAAAGATGCCAAGATCCAACAGGGGAAGACTGGCCTCTCATCCAACACATCCCTTCTATTCTATTCGATTCTTGATAGGTAAACTAAAAACTTTCCTCTTTCTGTCTTCTCTCTCATCCCATACATTCAATTTATTACCTGTACCAATGCACACTAGTGATATGCATAAATTTTGTTATGCTCAAAAGAGTTTACTGCACATTTCCAGCTCAATCACATATTTTGTTTTCTAGTGTCTCAGTTTCATGTTTTATTTGCTTGCCTAGAGAGCAGCTCTTGCTTCACTTTGGTGCCATATTGCCAATGCACCGGAATTGATGAGTGCTTATCAGTCACCTGTGGACAAAACTACTGCAAAAGGTGCAGACTGCAGACATTGGTGATTTTTTTCAATCAAATAAAATGCCAGATCCATCTTCGAGATTATCAATTGTACTGTCGTTTGCATCTACAGTAAGCTACACATATATACAATCTGTTTCAATACATTTCCTTACTAGTTACTATCTCCTTGTGTCTCTTCTTCCTTTGTGAATTTCAATTTTCACCAACTTCTCTATAAAAGTTTCTAAGATACTACTGAAATGACTTGCTAAACTTTGTTTCTCAGTTGCTCGCGAGTTCTTAGCTGACATGCCGTTTACTTTGTTGATGAGTGCTTTGTCACCTTCAACGCGAATACTGTTCCCATCATAAATAGAGTAAGCTTTCTGAAAGGCTAAATCTGACCATTCTTCTGAGCCTATAAGTCACACACACTATGGGTAATCTTCACTTTGATATACTAAAATACCACTATGGATCGAGTTGAAACTTGCATCCTACTATCCTTTATAAAGGGGTTCAAAGACATGAAAGTTCTATTCTTAATGAACTTTTTCCAGTAAAAACTACTCATTTGTCAATGGTGATTAGAAGAGGATAAAAATCTGATAATTTGATGATTAATTAATGACCTACTGTTCCAATCAAATGGAAGAATTTGTTGCTTACAAACATTTTTCTGGAATTGTGTGCTTAACTAAAGAATTTTTTGTTGTCACGGTTTTTGTGTAATCCTTTGAAGTATTTCATTCCTGACTAATTGCAGTCTGAAATGTCTAATTAGAATTCCATGTTGTATAACTTTGGTAAGCTTAATCAGTCATGATAAACTGATGTTCTGCTCAGAATATTAAAAAAATTGGTTTTGCAATTGTCTCCTACAGAACCTGAAGGATTGAGATAGCATGGCATTATGCTTTTATCCAAGATGCTCCTATAAGCTTGAAGAAAAGACGAGGAGTTGAACAGACTTCTAACTTCTGCATTGACATTTTTAGACCTCGGGAACCATAACATAGGTAAGTTTTCTGCAAAAGTCGTTTAAAATTTTTTATTCAACTCCTAGACTGATTCTTAAATAAGGTTGGCTGAAATATTGGTGCTTGCAATAGGTATATGCTCGGCTAAGATAGCCTGCTATACTAATTGTTCAGTTTGCGAACAAGGCCTGCTGTTTGTTTACTGTATATTCTGTCCATCAACTGATTCTGACGCTGATCAGCCTGTGTTTACTACAAACTTCAACACAACGTAAAGATGAAAAAACTTATGAATTATGATGCTACACAAACACCAACTGCTAGCAGCTAGCGCGTCAGTAACTTTATGGTGCTTTTCTTACCATTTTCTACTGGCGAATCAAGCATACTATGGTGGCATTTCTCTCTGTCATCTATTAGCTTTATACTGGACAACAATGGAAATTGGAAGAAAAATTTGGTTTCTTCAATAGCTACTCATCCTTCCCGTGATGCGTTGCAATAAGGTTAAAAACATCAGGGATCTACCAAGGATTGGCTGCATAGCCAACTTCGAGAGAGAAAAACAAGTAGCATCATTCAATTTGGGAATATTGAGTCCTCTTATGCCAAGATCAATGTCTTCTGGCCGGCTTCCTAGTCTCATCTGCAAAGGTTATGTAATTGATAAAAATGATGTTTTTAATTAGTGTATTAATACATGTAAATATACTATATATGTCTGGTACCTTAAACGTGCCTACATGAATATTTGATTAACGGGCATGACAAATGCCTTTGATAATACAAACATATGAGATTCAGGTTGTGGTACTTGCATAGTTGCATCTATTGTTTTGATCAATGCCCGATCTCAGAGACTCAGAGGGTGTCATAAGTCATAACTGCAAACAGCAATTCTATATATGCTTGCGGAGCCTTTTGGTTCAGGCTGAACTGTAATATTGGATACTAACTAATCTCTTTTTCAAAAAAGTGGAACACGTGAGGGTGAATACCAAATTTCAGAAAAATAAAGGTTTTGCTAGCAGGTTAGTCAAGGCAGCAGCCATATTATTCTTTTGCAGCCTGCTCAGAGGACTTCCTGCAATAGAGACTAAGAGAATGATAAAGGTAATTTTTTTATCTTCCATAAGTGTTATGTCGTGTAACCTTGATTTACTGGCAACGTAAGAGACATCCTGGACGAAAGGTGGCAATGTTCGAAGTGAAAGGCAACCAATGATTGGAAATCACGAATTTTGTTATTTGAGTACTATATTTAGCAGATTGAAGTACTTCAAGGATGAATGAGTCAAGAACTTCCCTTTGTCATTTTGGATGGATGATCCCAGTTTTATCCTTTGGAAGTTTAAGAAAGACTAATGGGGTGTTCGGTGTTCCTGGTAGAGATACAGATAAGGAAGTTGATTGGAGAGGTGGTTTCTACGACGAAATTTTATGCGTGTATGATGGAAGAGATTTTGTTGGCTGTTATTGTAATTTCTAATTGCTTTTGTGTTCACTTCGTCTTATTTGTGTAGATAAATGCTGAGAATCTCCTCTTATGCCTGATCTGTTTGGTAACTGGACTCCCTGGGGAATTTCTTAGAGACCTATCATCATCTTGGCAGCAAGATGAATCTTTTATTATATTGTGGAGTTTCAAAAGTATAAACACTCACAGGTAAATGCCAGATGCAGTAGTTTTATTTTATTTTTTAGCCTACTTGTGAAGATGATACTCACTCTGGAATAAATGGTCACATATGTTATTTTACAATATACAATAAAAGTTTCCACATTTTTTTAAATAGTAATGGTTTTTAATTAGATTTCATATTAAACTAAGGGATAAGGAAAGAGGACAAAATTGACTGGAAAAGATGAACAAAGTATTTTTTTTTTCATTCATGTAAAATAAATTAAAATAAAGAAGAGTAATTTACCTTTGCTCCTCACTCTGTCTCTCCTCAGTCCTCAACCCCACCAGGCACCAGCAGTGTTTAGTTGTTCACCACCTTCCCTTGCTAGTCCAACTTGGGTGATGCCAAAATGAAATTCCCACTTAAGTTAGACAAAGAGTTCTACTTTATATTAAAACCTCTAATGGATTACCTGAATGTATATTAAGAGCTCTGTCTGTTGTTTAAACTCTGTTAGCTGCATTGCAATGTTCCAAACGAAGAGAGATTTGTTTTTTGTTCAGCAAGGAATCCCAACTTGTTGAATTCAAGCGTACTGCTGATACTGTCAACTTGCGCTCCTGGATGCAGAGAACAAAAAGGTCTATAATATGAAGAGGAGCATTACGCTCAAAGGCCTAAATTTTTGTTTGAAATCCGTTCTTTGGGGCTGTGCTTCCTAAATTGAATAAGTGCCTACTTTTTCATACCAGTCTTTCCCAAATGACAGCATATCTCATGCATTGAATAACGATCATTAACTGCTGAATCTTTGTATTGAACAGCCTGATCAACTCCTGTCTGAACCGACCATGCCTGTTTTCTCTTTACATTGATGGTCACTATCGATTTCGGATCTGTACAAATGGATGCTCGGAGTATTTCCTAGGAAATAACACTTCTTATTATTCACTGTGAGTCTGAGGCTTGTGTCATTCTATCCTATATACATGACGGTTCTGTTCTTCATGAGTTTTTGCTTGGAACAAATTAATGTTTTCATGTTGGTGATTAAATCAGGATTAATATTGTGATGGGTGATCACTGATTAGTAATTAATAATTGTTCCTAATAAATAAATGGTCTAGTTTATCATAATGTCCCTTTTGTTAAGCTTACCTAATTTTGCTTTGACTTGTGTGCTAGAAACAGAAAATTCAAAATTGTTCTACATCTTAAATGAATTCCATTTTCATTAACGTTAGCAGATGTTAGGAGTGTGCTGAAGAGGCTTCCTACTGTGAATTTCATGACACTGGAGTTTGTTGCTGCACTCCTGCTTCGTGTTTGTCAAAAGTCAATTCTCAACAAAGCAATGAAGCAAGTAATGGCATTTCCGCACCGCACATGTCTTTTCTGTTCGCATTCATACTTATAGTTCTCCTGACCTTGGCTAAAATGTGCCTTCTGTTCTCATATTTCTTGAAATACGACTTTGTTTTCACTTTTTAATTTTCCATATGTACTTGTTTCCTTTGTCTTGGACTCTTGGTAAGTAACTCCTAATGTATGGTACTAGCTGCCGCATTTCATTTCTTTATCCAATAATCAAAAAGGCAAATGCATTAAAAAAAAATAGACAAACATTATCTTTACTTGATTTTCTTGTCTTGAGAAACAAATGCTCAAAGTATTCTCTAAGGTTCCCATTTAACAACATCTGTCATGAAGTAGATAATGATCTCAAACTGCTGTTTCTTTTTTACTAGACGGTCACAACTCACAACTCACAACTCACTACTGTCTTTCGGATAAGTAAAGATGGATGCTCAAAGTCATTCTAAGGAGATGGCGTCTCTTATTATTCGGTAGCAGGTAAGCTAGGAGGCCTGAAGTAGTTGAATCTTTAGTCCTTTCTAGCCTCTTTGTGAAAATGATGCCCCTCCATCCAAAGTTAGTAGTCATATACTCATATATGCAATTTTAAGATGATGTGTGGAAAAAGTTATTACCTTCCTAAAAATAGTAGTAAATGTTTTATGATAGGATTTCCTTATATGCCATTACCTAGCAGTCTAACACTAGAGATTGGAAAACCGGAAGAGAATATAATTTGACATTACTATTGTTTTCTTGGTAAGATAATACAATATCTTGTATCATGATGGGTTAGGACTTAGGACAATGTGATAATTATTTTAGGACAAAGTGAGTATTATTAACATGTAATGGTGTTCATTTCTCCTGTTATTATCCTTTATGTCTCTGGACTCTGGAACCAGTTTCAAAAGTAGAAGAAGAAAGTTGAAAAGGCCGTGTGGTTCCCATTTCTAATCCTTTATTAGTGATTGAACTAAGACTTGACTATTTTTCTCCCTCAAACAAAAAAATAAAAAAATAAATAAAAATAAAAAGACTCGACTATTTATCGAATTACTAATTTAAATTACTTTGAGAAACTATAATGGCTGACTTTGTTGTAACTTTTACAGAGGATAGTGAAGATCAAGATGCTTGCGATTTGACTTAGCCGCAATTGAGGTCATCCAGAGCTTCATCTTCCAGACTGTCAGTAAATGATAGGCTAACGAAGATGTCGAATTCCACATAAAGCATGTCTCGCTCCTTTTTTTATTTAAGTATGTTTTTCGAGAAATGATATGATCTGAACGCAGTAGGACTAGATTCGAATTTCAACCACAATCTAAAATAACCTGACCCAAGAAAATCCCGATCTGATTTTGACCCGACCCGAACTCAACATGAACTTGATTAGATTCTAGAATGATATGATCGCAATAAATCCAACTTGATAAGTATATATCCAAATTTCAGCCGAAACTGAAAGTGACTCAACCTAAAATGACCAATCGATTCTGATCTGACTCGAGTTAACCAAACCCGAAACAAACTGGCCCAAGATGACCCGAAACCGGTTATTATCAGATCTGAAGTCAAACCAAACTCTAATAATCTGCTTAACCTGTGTACAACCAAATTGAGATGTCCCGAACTGAACATGACTTCACCCGTAAGACTCGACCCGAGAAGTAAAATAGACTCGTTTCAACCCGAACCAACAACAGTAACCCGTCCAGAACTAGCCATTAAGTCGAACTGACCCATTCCAATACAATTTATTTAATTTAACTCATTTCAACCCAACGCAATAAATACCGACCTAAAATTGTACTGCGTGTCGGAACTAGCGATGTCAGTGGGTAATGGACTCTACCCGGATCCGTGGATCCAGATCCGTTTTTAGCGAATCTGGATCCTCAAATTTTGGACCCTATGGATCCGGGTAGGATATGGATCCTTGTTTTTGAAAACGGGTCTAGACCGGGTCCTAAATTATTACCCGGATCCGGATCCATAACCGTCAAATTTTGGACTCTATGGATCCGGGTAGGATATGGATCCTAGTTTTTGAAAACGGGTCTGGACCGGGTCCTAAATTATTACCCGGATCCGGATCCATTACCCGTTTTTGAAAGTTATTTTATAATATATAATTAAAAGGAAAAAAATTAATGTTAAACTCTTAATGTTATTTATGCTTGGATTTGTTATATTAAGGTTGAATGCTTGCTTACTTCAACATCGACAAATGAAGATTTAAATGGTGTTGTTTTGTTCTTTAAAATCTCTAATTATTGTGAAAATTAGGGTCGTTTGAATAAAATAGGTTAGGATCCGTTTTGGATCCGTTTAGGACCCGTCGTAGGATTTGGATCTGGATCCTTAATTTTATTACGCAACGGATCTGGATCCTTACCTAAAAAACGGATATGGATTTGGATCCTAGAGGACCCTGTCCAAAGCCTACCCATTGCCATCTCTAGTCGGAACTAACACCTCTAGTTATGGATCGGAGGTAGCACATGATGTACAAGGGCTGTGGCAAGTAGCAAGTCTTAGAAATTTAAGACCAACGTGATACAGATGGAGTCAATGCAGTCAATGGACCCTCAGCAAGGAAATGTAAGAGCAACTTCAATGGTTAGCTAAAATGATACTTGGCTAAAGATGCCACATCATTTTCTTTAGCTAGTTCCATCTTTAGCCAACTTCCCTTTAGTGGTTTAGCTAAAGTATTTTGTTGCTTAAGTAGGTCCCACAATCACCTTTTTCTTTTTTTTATATAATAAATTAAGACTTATTGAAAAGCTATTTGTTGTGTGGGACCCAACATTTTGGCTAAGCTAATTTGCTCTATAGAGCCAATTTGCTTAGCAAAGCAAAACTCCATTTTATGCTCCAATGGTTAAGCAACTAGCTAAGTATTTTGCAAAATTGCTAGCAAGTCCTTCTTTTACACCATTGGAGTTGCTCTAAGGCAGATTTGCATTATTGCAGATTAGGACATGCTACTATTCTAGCTAGATTCTGACATATGGGCCAAGGTGTATGAAAAGCTATAAATGTAAGGAAACACTTGTAATAGCATTTTTCAACGGAAATCTTATAATAACATCTTATAATGTTCATTTGTTACTATAATCTTCTTATCTTAATAAACTGTGAGTATTCATCCCTTTATTTAGTGAAGTTATTCATTTTTCAAATTACTGATTTAATAAACTTTAAGCATACATCTATTTACTAGCCTTATCAATGTAAAGTGAGACACACCTCTCAAAGGAACAATGAGAAACTTTAACATCATTAAATTATTAGATTGATTTATCCTTATTGATATTTCAATTTTTTTTTTTCAAACAAAAACAAAGTAGGCAGTTACAAATTTAAGACAAAGTTTCGCAATAGTATCAAATTAGTAATTACTATACTAATAACAAAAAAAAAAGTTTTATTATTCTCTCATAAATAATGGGCGTGTTTGGCAATTAGAGGTTTGGGGTAAAAAGAGAGTTTTGGAACATTTTTAGAGTTTTTGACTATGGGGGTGTTTGGTAAAGAGAGTTTCAAGAGAGAGTTTTGGGGTGAAAACTCTCAAAATAAAAAAGCTCCTCTTTGGAGCTTTTTATTTAGAGGATTAGGTGAGAGAATGTGTAAATGACTTTTTTGCCCATAATTATAATACTAACATATCAGTTAATATGTCCATAAATGTCATTTTATACAAACAAAGGGTAATCAGCTTTTAGCAATCAGCTAAGTTTTACCAAACACATTTATGTGAAAAGTTAGTCAAATCTGCAGTGAAATCTGCTAAACAAAAAGGTAAAACTCTAACTCTAAAGACTAAACTCTAAACTCTAACACCTAAGCTCTAAACTCTATTTACCAAACAGGGCCAATGTCTTTATCATTCCCCTCCAATAGATATCAAGATTGAGTAATTGAATTTGTAATGTACATTATACAGTATACATTATACACCCACAAGGCCACAATCCACATTTCAGTTTTTGTGATGGTGAAAAGTCTTCCCGCGTAGTTTCTCCTTATAATTCTGCATTTGAGCCATTCATTACTTATCTCTTACATTCCCACAAAAGTTATCAGCAAACCATCTATCAACCCATAATCCCCCTCTAGTTCGTCACTCTCGCTGAGCAGAAGCAACACATGGAGGGTGGGAAAGCCTCCCAAAAGTTCAGCCTCTTCCTTTCTCGTCGCAATCCTTTTCTTGTTGCTTACAAGATGTCTAAAAAAGGTTAAGAAGATTAGGAAGAAGTTGGATGCTATTGCCAACAATCACAATAATTTTGGCTTTAGTGTTGACTCTCAGCCTATCAGGAGGAGAAAGGAGGACACTTGTTCTTATGTGTACGACAGAAAAGTTATTGGGAGAGAGGATGATGTGGAGAAGATCATAGGCCTCTTGTTAGATTCCAGTAAGCAAGAGGATGTTTTTTTCTTGCCTATTGTTGGAATTGGTGGGTTAGGCAAAACTGCACTTGCCCAACTTGTGTTTAAGGATGCAAGGCTTACAAGCGCAATCCTGTTGAGGTTGTGGACTGATGTTGCTGATCATGATCAAGAAAAGTTGGATGTAAGCAGGATTCTTCGTGGGATCCTGGCTTCAGCTATTGGTAGGAAGGATGAGGAATCCACCATGGATCGAGTGCAAAGTCAACTTCGCGAAAAACTTGAAAGGAACAAATACTTCCTTGTCTTGGATGATGTGTGGACCGAGGATCGCAATCAATGGCAAGAACTTGAAGGATTTTTATTGGGTGGTCAGAAGGGAAGTAGAATGATGGTAACAACACGTTCGCATGACATAGCGCGGATCATAAGAGATGATGTAGTGTATGAACTGCAAGGCTTGTCGAAGGAAAATTCATGGCTTTTGTTTGAGAAAATAGCTTTTAAACCGGGACAATCAAAGGCCTATGAAGATTTGATCCATATTGGGCGAGAGATTGTTGAACAATGTAGTGGAGTCCCACTTGCTATAAGAGTGGCAGGAAGTCTTGTGTATGGTCATGATAAGAGCAAATGGCTCTCATTTCTAAATATTGGATTATTCAACTCGAGAGAGGGCCAAAAGAATATCATGCCAATATTGAAACTTAGTTATGATCAGCTTGAGCCTCCATTGAGGAGTTGTTATTGTGCAGTGTTCCCTAAAGATTTTAAGATCAAAAAGGAGTTCTTAATAAGCCTCTGGATGGCACAGGGGTTTATTGTTCCATTAGATGAAGGCCAAAGAGTGGAAGATGCAGCTGAGAAATATTTTACTATTTTGCTACGAAAATGCTTTTTTCAAGATGTCGAGCTTAATGGGTACGGTGAGATTCAATCGTGTAAGATGCATGATCTCATGCATGATATGGCTCAAAAACTGGCAGGAAAGGAGGTTTGTGTAACAGACTCCACCATCAACAATATTGATGAAGAAGTTCAACATTATCCTTCACGGGAGTTGTAGATGCACCATACACATTCCCTGAGACCTACATTCATTTGTATCTTTCAATTATAAAAGTGACTTGGCGTTGTGAAATGCGGCAACAATCTGTAGAGGCGTTAGTATCAAATTGGGCGTGCCTAAGGGCGTTGTACCTGAGAGAGTCACTGCGTATGAAAAGTTTGTCGGATTCAATAGGTAATTTGTGGCATTTAAGGTTTTTAGATGTTTCACGTAATCGTAAATTGGAGGTGCTCCCTAAAGCAATTACAAAACTGTATAATTTGGAGACTCTGAGATTAACTGGATGCTCAAAATTGAAAGAGTTGCCGGAAGATGTGAGCAAGTTGGTGAACCTGAGGATATTGGATTTAAAGGGATGTGAACAGGTGACCCATATGCCTAGGGGCATGAGTAGGTTGGCTTGTATTCATACACTAAGGAGGTTTGTGGTGAAGTCGTTAAGTTGGAAGCAATTGTTTGATGAGCTGAAGGAATTCAAAGGTCGTCTTAGGAGTCTGAAAGGTGATCTTGATATAGAAATCAGTTTCCCTTGCAATAATGATGCAGAGATCAATGAAGGGGACATAAGGGGAGGAGCGTATCTGAGAAACAAAGAACATGTTAATGTCATTACCATAGAGTTTAATGGAATTGAGTGTGAAGAAGGAGCATTGAGATTGATGGAAGAGCTGCAACCACATTTTAATTTGCAGCGTTTATGTGTTGATGGGTATTATGGTGTGAGAATGCCAAGTTGGGCAATGGGTAATAAGTTGATGTCCTTTCTCCCCAATCTCGCTGCCTTAATGCTTGGAAATTCAAGAATCAAGTACATGACCTGCGTTGGAAATCTGCCCCATCTACAATATCTTTGGCTTAAATCCTTAGATGAATTAGAGTACATAATTTATTATAGTGCCGCATCAACAACTAGTTGTGAACCAACAACTTCACCAACAACAACTGGATTGTCAACTACAGAGGGACCACTATTGTTTCCCTCTCTGAAGATACTTGAATTAGTCGATTTGTCAAAGTTGAAAGGGTGGAGGAGAAGGAAGGTGGGAGTGGAAGATGACGATCAACTCCTTAATGGTAAAGGCAGCATCAATATGGAATCAAAACTGCTTCCTCAATTGAGGGAATTAAAAATATATGAATGCCCAAGTCTGGAATGTAATCTGTTGTGTCCCCTCTTGAAAGAATTAAATCTTAGTAAGTTCTATAAAAGCCTAGAAATAAGAAGCATGCTTTCCCTATCCCATAGTAAGGAAAGAGGGGATGAGAAAGGGGAGACAACTAGTAGCTATACCCTCGCATCTTCATCTTCTTCTTTTACTATTCCTAATTTATGGGAGGTTAGAATAGATGACGTGGAATGGTTGCTTAATTAACAGCTCTTGGTGGAGGCTGTTCAAGATCTCACAATAAAGGAAGACAAAGAGGTGGAGAGTCTGGGAATGGCGATGAGCAGATTGATTGCCCTGTCAGAATTAAGAATTGGATATTGCCCCAAATTGAGGAGTGTTTCGGGAGCATTGCAACATCTCACTTCCTTGAAGGAATTAGAAATTAGAGATTGTCCAAATCTGAGTTTAGCAGAAGAGGAGAGAGGATGGGGTAGACATTGGCATGCCATGCCCATCCTTTTCTAATTCCCTCTGAAGCCTTTCTATTGACAATTGCAAAGGACTGGAATCCATGCCGAATTGGATGCCCAAACTCACCTCCCTCGAGGTTTTTGTGATTTAGAACTGTTCACCACACCTCAAACAAAGATGCGAAGATCCAACAGGGGAAGACTGACCTCTCATCCGACACAATCCCTTTTATATTGATACAAGAATAAAATAAAGATTCTCCTCCATAACTCTCTTATTCGTGTTTCTAGTCAATCTCCCCCTCATTAAACCCCATACCTTCTTTAATAAAACGAAAGAGGATAGAGAGAGAAAGGCATGGGGTACGTTTCACTTTGTGTTTTTATTCTTTACCTGGATATCATTTGCCAACTCTGGGTTTTAATTCTGCTCATAAGATGCACATTTCCTGTTTAATTTAGCTACTTATTGCTTTTTATTAGGATATGGGAATTACCTCAGTTCTGAAATTCAAGTTCAATATGTAACTGTCAGACTCCAAATTTGTTTTCTAGGGAAATTTCATTTCATTGGTTTTTGATGGGCAACTATGTTTTCTTTTGTTTTTCTTTTAAATGAATTGGGTATATGAGGATTTACTGGGTCTACAATATGTGTGGAATTGGAACATTGTTTCTATGTTTTCTGGATGCCAAACCTTCTATTCACTTTACTTGATTCTAATGCTGATTAGTTCTTTCCCACAAGTTCATATGTTGACATAATTATTTTGTTTCTCAGTTGCTTCCGAGTTGTTAGCAGTTGAACTGGTGTTTGTTCATGACCATTTTCTCGCCTGCAGCAGCTACCCTATTCCCATTAGTTCTTTACAAATAGAGTAAGCTTTCCGAAACTTTGATCTAATAAGAACAGGATAAATATTCTGATTTGAGACAGAAAATCTCACAGAGAATGTGAGAGATGAAAAATGAAATATAACATTCCAACTTGAGATTATAAGCTAAGCTAATTACTATATATACGCACTTACACAGTGAGAATAGAAGAGAAGAAAAGAGGGTGAATCACAGTTGTCAATAACTAACAACTAACTAACTAACTAACTAACTAACTAACTAACTAACTGAGTCCTAATAAACTAAATGAGATCAGTAATACCTTGTTATTTCTTATAGTTTCACCACCCTTCGGATGCTATAAGTCGCACACACTATGCCTAATCTTCATTACGACATACAAAAATACCATTATAGATGGAGTTGAAATTTGAATTCTACTATCCTATAAAGGGGTTCAAGGCATAAAAGTTCTATTCTTAATAAACTTTTACTAGTAAAAAAATACTCTTTGGTGATGCGGATTAAAAGCGGATAAAAATCTAATAACATGATGAGCTTTCAATCAACTAATGTTCCAATCAAATGGAAGTATTTGTTGCGCATAATTTTTTTTAACTTGTCCGCTAAACTAATTTCTTATTTGAAAACTTTTTTAGCATCATCTTCTGAAAATATTCCATTTCATCGACTAATTGCAGACTTTGAAATGTCTAATATCAGTTCTATGCTCTATAACTTGGAAAAGCTCAGTCAATCACAATAAATTGATGCTCTGCTCAAAATATAAAAAAAAGTTGTTTTGCAACTGTCTCCTACAGAACCTGAAGGATAAATAGAGCCTGGCATTATGCATTTACACCAAGGTGTTCTGCTTCTAAGCTTGAATAAGAAATGAGGAGTTGAACGAACTTCTGACTTTTGAGCATTGACATTTTGAGACCTCGGAGATCATCAATACGACACAGGTAAATGTAGGAATATATAGATGCATATAGCGGAATTTCAGGAAATAATTTTCTAACATCTATCATAGGATCGCAAACATAATAAAACATATGAATCATTCAATAGGGATCTAATATCAAACCTTTGTAGCGTGATTTCCCTGTTGTACGCAAGCTTTGAAGATCCGAGAGCCCCAAGTGTTGCTCCTCTAATCAGTCCACGAGCACCAGTTGAATACCAACGTTTGCTAGAATGGAAGAGAACAAAATCTCTTGCTTTTGATGGTATAGGCGCCGGTTTAGAGGGAATAGTTTAGGGTTTCACTTTCTCTCTCTTGTGAAAAGAAACTGATTAATGAAATTGATCAACTAAACCCTAATATTATATCCTATATATAATAGAAGAGTCATAGGCTAGTTAGGAGAACTAATTATCCTCCTATTCCCCTTTGGACCGGCCCAATCCTAATCCTAAATGGATTTGGATTGCTTTGTCCAACTTGTGCTACAATGTGTGACCTCATAGGATTAATATATTTTAGTTATAGGCCCAATCAATATTGTCCTATTAATCATATTTATTCTCTAGCAAGAAAATAAGATTAATAAAATAATTAACTTTATTATCTTCATAATATTATTCCTATTTATATTTAGTAATTGACGGGATGTCTAAGGACATATTCCTTCAATCTCCCACTTGTCCGAAGACAAGAGCGCAATGTTAAATTCCTTAAGTCACTTAATGTCAAATTTGATAACACAATGTTATTCTCAAATTTCGCACCTTGATCACTGAGTTCGAACTGCTCAAATAAGGATTAACTCTTTAATCCTATTCCGCATGGCCATGCAATTTTCTAGTTCTCGCTCATCAAGAGGCCCAGACACTATTCCTATTTAATAGGAGGACTTATCCACTCTTGTATGACCATAACTCCCACTCAATTCATAGCGCACCAGATCACTGCCTTTATAACCTCCTTTTACGGCGCGGCGTTTAATAGTGTCAAAGTTAAACTAATTATATTGTGGTTATTAAGACATACTCATGTCTAAGGAATCCACTAAATATAGTAGTTTGATTGTACTTTTAGAATCTAATTAGGTTAAGTCTCAATGTATCAACTATACATCCATATAATCAATTAGACATCTCTATGTCTCCATGGCCCATGGAACTGCGCTATCAATTAATTATATACTAGTCTTTTAAATAAATCACTTATGTCCAATTAGTGATTTAGACTAGGGACTCTAAATAAATTATGATTTCAGTTCACTTTATAGGGTTCCATTATCAAAACGTTTTCAATAATCCTATTTGAAAACACAAATTATTTGGACATTTTATTTAATACTAAACCAAGCGATTAAATAAGAAACGAATTTTTATTGATAAACATTCAAAGCATAATAGATGTCTTTACAATTGTAAACATGAAGTAAACAACCTAAAGTCATTCTCCCATATGCTTAAGCCCCATAGACCTAGTATGACACTCATGCTTAGGTTGAGCAAGCGGTTTAGTTAGAGGATCTGCTATATTATCCTCCGTATGAAATTTGCTTACATCTGTGTATCCAGTAACAACTAACTCCTCATCTCCACCATATACCAAAAAAAATTATCCTTAGTCCTTCGCAAGTATTTAAGGATGTTTTTCGCTGCAATCCAGTGCGCATCTCCTGGATTTGACTGGTATCTGCTGCATATACTCAAAGCATATGCAACATCTGGTCGAGTGCATATCATGGCATACATAATGGATCCTACTGCAGAAGCATAGGGAACATTACTCATACGCTTGACCTCATCAGGACTCGAAGGGCACTGAGTCTTGCCAAGTGTTATGCCATGTCGCATGGGAATGAAACCTCTTTTGGAGTTTTCCAGCTTGAACCTTGCAAGAACCTTATCAATATAAGTCTCTTGACTAAGTCCAATCAGCCTTTTCGACGTAGCCCTATAGATCTTTATTCCCAATATGTACTCAGCATCTCCTAGGTCTTTCATAGAGAAACAATTTTCAAGCCATTCCTTGACTGACTCAAGCATGGTCTTATCATTTCCTATGAGAAGTATGTCATCCACATACAAGACCATAAAAGTAATACTACTCCCACTTAACTTCTTGTATACACAAGATTCCTCTTCATTTCTGAGAAAGCCAAATTTCTTGATTGCCTCATCAAATCTGAGGTTCCAACTCCTTGATGCTTGCTTTAGTCCATAAATGGACTTCTTAAGCTTGCATACCTTCCCTGGATTTTCTAGATCTTCAAAACCTTGAGGTTGTGTCATGTACACATCCTCTTTCAAGAACCCATTCAAGAAAGTGGTTTTGACATCCGTCTGCGTATTTCATAGTCTTGAAAGGCAGCAATCGCAAGGATTATCCTAATGGACTTCAGCATGGCTACTGGTGAGAAGGTTTCATCATAGTCAATACCATGAATTTGTTTGAAACCTTTCGCCACCATCCTTGCTTTGAAAACACTAATGTTTCCATCCTTGTCTGTTTTCAACTTGAAAATTCATTTGCATCCAATGGGTTTTACCCCATCAGGCAAAACAACCAAGTCTCATACTTGATATTCAGACATGGAATCCATTTCAGATTTCACGGTCTCAAGCCATCTTTCGGAGTCTTGACTATCCAAAGCTTCTTTGTAGCTAGTAGGTTCTTATGATTCTAAAAACGTTATTTCAGAACTTTCAGTCAAAAGGAAATCAATATATCTCTTTGACGGAATGATGGTCCTACTACACCTACGTTGGGGAACAACAGAAGAAGTTTCTACCTCACTAGGTTGAGTGACTTCGCATCGAGTATCTCCAAGTGGGACGGTGGGAAGTACGTGAATTGAATGTACCGCCTCCTGAGCTTTTTATGTCGGGCCGCCTCTGATGAGGTGTTAACCTCATCCATTTGTTGCTCATCTCGAACTTCTTCGAGATATACATTTCTCTCACTTGTTTTTCTGGAAATAAACTCATTTTCCAGAATGACACCATTACGAGCAACAAACACTTTGTTTTCGCTTTGGTTGTAGAAGTAGTATCCCTTAGTCTCTTTTGGGTAACCCACAAAGAGACATTTATCGGATTTGGGTGAAAGCTTATCAGAAAGTAAACGTTTTACATAAGCTTCACAACTCCATATCCTTAGAAAAGACAATTTTGGAACGTTTCCAGTCCACATTTCATATGGTGTATTTTCCAATGCTTTGGATGGTGCTCTGTTAATGTGAATGCCGCTGTTTCAAGCGCAAATCCCCAGAATGAAATAGGAAGATCAGCACGACTCATCATGGATCGAACCATATCAAGTAGAGTTCGGTTCCTTCTTTTAGAAACGCCATTTAACTGTGGTGTTCCTTGTGGAGTCCATTGTGAAAGTATTCCACAATCTTTCAAATGATCTCCAAATTCTTGAGATAAATATTCACCACCACAATCGGATCGCAATGCCTTAATTTTCTTCCCAAGTTGGTTCTGTACTTCATTCTGGAATTCCTTAAATTTTTCAAATGATTCCGACTTATGCCGCATGAGGTAAACAAATCCAAATCTGCTGACATCATCGGTAAAAGTATTAAAGTAACTATACCCTCCCCTAGCCAACGTACTCATAGGTCCACACACATCCGTATGTATGAGGGATAAAAAGTCATTGGCCCTTTCACTTGAACCTGTGAAAGGAGACTTTGTCATTTTCCCCATCAAGCAAAACTCACAAGTATCAAATTATTCGAAATCAAATGATTTGAGAATTCCATCTTTATGAAACTTCCCAATACGTTTTTAGCTTATGTGGCCTAATCGACAATGCCATAGGTATGTAGGGTTTGAATCATTTGCTTTATATTTCTTGCTGTCTACGTTATAAATGTGGGTTTCTAAGTCTAGCACATATAAACCATTTGATAACTTAGCGGAGACATAGAACATATCATTCAAATGCGCAGAACAACAATTGTTCTTTATTGTAAATGAATAACCTTCGGAATCTAAAACAGGAATTGAAATAATGTTCTTTGTGATAGCAGGAACATAATGACAATTATTAAGTTCTAAAACTAATCCTGAAAATAAAAGTAGACTATATACTCCCACTGTCAATATAGCAACTCCTGCTCCATTGCCAACGCGAAGATCTTCTTCTCCCTTTCCCAATGTTTTAATACTTTTGAGGCCTTGCATATTACAAATAATGTGCGAACTACAAGCGGTATCAAATACCCAGAAGCAGAAGTTGCTAAGTTAACTTCTATAACATACATATCTGAACTAGAAACTCCTTTCCTTTGATCCTTCAGATACTTGGGACAACTACTCTTTCAATGATCAACCTTGTTACAGGTGTAACAATAGTGCTCATCAGCAACTTTTGGTTTTGGTAGAGTCTTTTGCTTTTCAGAAGTTTTAGACGTGGCAACTTGTTTGCTTTCGTCCTTCTTAATAGCAATCCCAATCCTATTGAGCGTTTTCCCTTTACTAACCATAAGAACATCCTCATATTCTTTTCCTGGCTGGTTAGGGATGTTTCGCTCAGTCTGAGTTAGCCTTTAATGCATCTCTTGCATCGTTGCTTCCTCCCCTTGCATGTGAAAGTCGTTGAACTTATCAGTTCTGAGAACGATTCTCATTTCTCTTTCACTTGCAATGAAACGTTCAGCATTCAATTTATCCTTCGAAAGGACGGAGCGCAAATTACAAGTAGAATTGTTGGTGTTGATGTTGTTGTTACTAGACATAATTACTACAACAAATAATAAAGCAAGATTCAATCGATGTTTATCAAGAAAGCAGCAATTAAACAAATTTTAATTAACTACTACCCTTTATTCAAAATGAAAGTCCCCCACTGAATAAAGAAATAACTAAGATCCCCTCCCACTACAATCAAACGGACTTTGGCCCTCCCTTCAATTTATAGTAGTTGAGGTAAGTAAACATTTTACTAATTATAATTCTTGGTAGACAGGTTAACAACAACTCCTTGTTTACTCCTATATCTTAGCTTCAAAACCCAAAACTTTGTCTTTTGATGATTTTGTTGAGTTAAACCAAATATTAACATGTAAGTTTCAAAAACCTACCCTACTATCCCAGGAACTATGAGCAACACCCTGCTTTGGCAGAACCTATTACTCATGATATAAGGCTTTATAGGTGTTATTTGGAAAATCAATTAAAACTCAATATTACTTTTGGGGACCTAAGTTTACTAATATGGTCAATTAATAGTGAACACATGAATCAATTAACCACAAACAAACTTAGAAGCAAGCATTTAAACAAAATAAATGCAAGAAAATTATAAAAGCAATAATTAAATGATCTAGTATGGCCCCTATACTTAGAAAAATAACTATTCTTCATGAATCTTCCCTTGAATCTTCATGGATCACCATCCTTGAAACTCCTTGGATCCTCTTGCTTGATTAAATAATTTGAATTACATAAATAACAAGAATTTAAAGTTACAAAAATACAAACGATTCGCAAATCGTATTTAATTTACATTCAAATATAACGATTCGCAGATCGTATTTACTATCCTAATTTGGGCCATACTAGTCATAACATGCAAAATATAATATCGTACGTGTTACATTAAACATTTATGCATATATGATATCAGAATAAAAAAAAATCATACTATTTACTTATTAACAATTAATAAGCAAATAAAACTTTCCATAATAATTATAAAACTTAACAAATTTAAGCTAGAAATTATTTAGAAAACTTTATTATTTTACTTCAATTACTTATTTAAATATGGTAATAATCAAAATTATTCACAAATTTGCAAAATAGGAAACTTTTTGGATTTATGCTCAAGTTTGGAAAATCAGATTTTACTTAAAAACATTTTTTTTTAAGTTGACTTTGACCGTTGACGAGCAGCACAAGGCTGCCAGTCAACAGCCAAACTTCAACACCCATGGAAAAACTTCACGAGGCTAGCAGCACAATGGCTACCAACCCCCTTCCCCGCCAGTAAAAACGCCAGCACTGTACTCACATCTCACGGCATAAACCAGCAGCCAAGCCGCCGGCATCCTGGCCGCGACAAATACCACCAGTCGTCGGTCAGACATAAGCTAGCAATGCCGACCCCTTGCGCCGACCAAAAACTTCAGCAAGCCCGACCATTCGCACCGACTAACCCAGCCAGCAAGGCTGCCACATTGCGTCGCCCCTGCCCCTAAAGCTGCCGACCCAACTCTGCCCTCCACCGTGGCTCCACCGGCGTTAATGGGGCCACCCAGCCATGGTGGTTAAATCTTTGAATTTTGTAACAATTTACAAAATTGCCATTAAATCTTTAACAAACAATTTATTTAAAGATTTAGGATTTTAATTAGGTCTTAATAATCCGAAAATTATGGCAAAAAATTTTGAATCACTTAACAAACTCAAACAAAATTTTACATTTGTTAAGATTAGACTTTCAATGCTTAATCTATATTAAACATTAAAACTAACAAAAAATTCAAAATTAAGGCAAAATTCAAATTATCTTCAAAAATTCAGATTATTGACAATTAAATTCCGAAAAATTTGAAAACAATTTTTAGGGTGATCTAATGAATTATCACAACAATTAAAATCAAATATTTTAATTTTTATCCTTAAAATTTATGAATAATCAAATTAAACATAAAATTTAACCAAAATTCATTAATAATATGATAAAATTCAAAAACTAATGGAAAAAATAATCAAATTATTTTCAGCCATCATATTATTCTAGATCTATGTGGGTGATGAATATTAGATTTACTTAACAAGTAAAAATCAAATTTTTAAATTGTTAACCAATTATTTCAATGATTAGTCAAATTAAACATTAAATAATTTTAAATCTAACAAATATATTTACAAAATTCCGAAAATTTTGGAGTGAATTAAACAATTTATTTCGTCCATAATATAAAAAAATCATAACTTTATAAATTATTTGAGCATAAATAAAAAATAAATCAAATATTTACAATTTCCAATCAATTAATATCAAATATCAATTATACAAATTCAAGCCATAATAAATCCTCCCTTAATTGAATAAAATAATAACTTTGCATACAATTACATGATCATATGAATATTATGAATTAGGCAAAACTAATACCACTTTAGGAATATATAAATGCATATATCGGAATTTCAGGAAACAAATTCCTAACATCTATCATAGGATAGCAAACATATGAATCATTCAATAGGGATCAAATATCAAACCTTTGTAGCGTGATTTCCCTGTTGTACGCAAGCTTTGAAGATCCGAGAGCCCCAAGTGTTGCTCCTCTAATCAGTCTACGAGCACCAGTTGAACACCAACGTTTGCTAGAACGAAAGCGAAGAAAATCACTTGCTTTTGATGGTATAGGCGCCGGTTTAGAGGGAATAGTTTAGGGTTTCACTTTATCTCTCTTGTGAAAAGAAACTGATTAATGAAATTGATCACCTAAACCCTAATATGATATCCTATATATAATAGAAGAGCCATAGGCTAGTTAAGAGAACTAATTCTCCTCCTATTCCCCTTTGGACCGGCCCAATCCTAATCCTAAATGGATTTGGATTGCTTTGTCCAACTTGTGCTACAATGTGTGACCTCATAGGATTGATATATTTTAGTTATAGGCCTAATCAATATTGTCCTATTAATCATATTTATTCTCTAGCAAGAAAATAAAATTACTAAAATAATTAACTTTATTATCTTCATAATATTATTTCTATTTATATTTAGTAATTGTCGGGATGTCTAAGGACATATTCCTTCAGTAAATTTTCTGCAGAAGGTGTTTAAAGTTTTTTCAACTCCTAGGTTGATTTATAGAATAAGATTGGCTGAAATATTGGTGCTTGCAACAGATTATATGCTCGAGGTTATCAACTATTGTGGTCTTTGTCCTCAGCATTGAGATAATGTATGGGGGTAAATTCAACATAATATCAATTTTTACCCTTTGTTAGACTATTAACTATTGTTATGAACGTATTTCTTATAACTATTTCAGTAAATCAAAGTTTCAAGTAATGCTGTTGTGTGCTAAAGATAGAGCGTTTTCTTAACGTTTTTGGTCTTTTGACAGATTTCATATGTATAATAAAATATAATTCTTCAACTTCAACAACTTTTTACCCTTTCGTGGTGGTTTATGTTTCGGGTCTTTTGGCAAATGCAAGCGAAGCAGTTAAATCAGCTCCAGAACTTTGGGATTTGCCTTTAATCTGTACTTGAGTATAAATGTTTCAGAACATTAAGATCTTTTTTTCCAATGGTGGTCGAGTACTTATTTGTTAATGTCTTTATGCTTCCTGTACTCCAGTGTACCAAAGCGCACTAATCCCAGTTTGGGCTTTGATAGATATATTTCATTATGCAGAAAGAGTTCAGTGTATATTCTCTGCTCAATTGGATAGTTTGTTTCGGAGTATCTCATTTTCATGTTTTATTGCTTGTCTATAGAGCTCTTGCTTCGATGTGGTGGACGCATCAGAAATGATGAGTGCTTATCAGCCACATTTGCACAAAGCTGCTGCAAAGGTGCAGACATTGGTGATTTTTTCAATCAAATAGAATGCAAGATTCGTCTTCTAGATTAACAAATGGGGTCCACATATATAGTAAGCTTTTGGTCTACACTTACTATCTCTTTCAATACATTTCCTTACTGTTTACCATCTCCTTGGGTGTTTTCTTCCTCTATGAGTTTCATCAACTTCTTTATAAAAGTTTCTAAGAGAACTACTGAAATGACTTGGTAAATTTTGTTTCTCTTTTGCTCGTGAGTTATTTGTTGACCTGGTGTTTTTTCATGAGCACTTTGTACCCGCAACAGCTAAACTATACTCATCAATTCTTTACAAAATAGAGTAAGCTTCTAAAATTTGAAGTATCTCACCACCCGTTCGGTAGTATAAATCACACACTATAGCTGATCTTCACTCTTATATAGTACATACTATGATCCCATTATGATAGAGTTGAAGCATGCATCGTACATTCGTACTATCCTATATGGGCTTCAAGACATGAAAGATCTATTCTTAATGACTTTTTTTTTTTTTTTTTTTTTTTTTTTTTGACATCGAGTATTCTTAATGAATTTTTACTCGTTAAGAAATACTCGTTTGCTAATGGTGATAAAAAAGGGTTAACACCTGGTAATGTGATGAGTAATTAATGACCTACTGTTCCAATCAAATCGAAGAATTTGTTGCTTACAGTTAAAATGTAACTTTTATTTTCTTTACTTGCGTGCTAACTACATTTAAATTTTACAGTTCTAAATTATACCTTTGAAAGTGTTCCATTTCATTGGTTTCATGGTTTGTAGTCTCTGAAATGTCTAATTATAATTTAGAGGTCCATGCTGTATAACTTGCAAAAGCTTAATCGATCATCAAAAACTGTTCCGCTTAGAATAGAACTTAAAAAAAAAAGGACTAGCTTAGGGCCCGTTCGTTATCGTTTTTTGTTTTCAGTTTTCACTTTTTTTTAAAACTAAAAACCAAAAACAGGAAACCAGAAAAAGTGGTTTTTACTTTTTAGTTGTCAGTTTTCAAAATCATCATGTTCCCAATAAATTTAACTAATTTTTTATTCATTATAGGGCATATATCATATGACTTTGAAAATCAAAAAACCAAAAAACAAAAAACCACAGTAATACCGAACGGGCCCTTAGCTTTCTCATTGATTTCGGAAACCAATATATAGTACAAGAAGTATAATCTTAAGAGTAGGATTCCTAACTAAGGTATACTCCATCCGTTTCATTTTAATCTACACACTTTCCTTTTTTGTCTGTCTCTTTTTAATCTACACATTGTTGCTTTTTCTATTTTAGGTAACATGTCACATCTACTTTATCCTCTTTTTCCACCCATGTCATCCACTTTTTAATATTTTAACCCACTGTTTACTTTCTCTCTCTCACTTTTTAGTTTCTCTCCACCTTTTCAGTTTCTCTCTCATAATTTTGTATTTATTCCTTGGTTCTCCCCCAAAGTGAAGTGAGTAAATTAAAATGAAACGGAGGGAGTACAAGCTAATAGAGAACTCTTCTATGTATTATTATCTTTCAAAAAAAACATAGCCTGGCATTATGCATTTACCCAAGTTGCTCCTGCTTGTAAGCTTGAAGAATAGACGAGGAGTTGAACAGAATTCTGATTTAGCATTGACATTTAAGACCTCAGAAATCATTGATATAACATAGGCAAATTTCTGCAAAAGTTTTTTTAAAGTTTTTTGGACTCCTAGACTGCTTCATAGAATAAAGTTGGCTGAAATATTGGTGCTTACAACAGATATATGCTCGAGGTTAGCTGACAAGATATCAGACCCGATCCACCCATCACCTGCTCGTCACTCGCTTAACCGCGAGCTATGAAGCACGGGTACTTCTTCAGGGTGCCGTTTCCCGTACCGGGGACGGGGACGGTACGGGTACGGTACGGGTACGGGTACGCCGGAAATACGTCCCCGGCGCGTCTCTAAATAATGGGGACGGTGAGTCATCCGGGGACGGCTAGGGTTTCTTGACGGGGACGTCTCGGGGACGGTTGAAGCAAGTTTAGAGGCGTCCCCTTGCTCTTCACTGAAATTTCAGCCAACAAACCACCACGCCATTGAAGAAGGATTAACAGTAGAGAGAAATATCAGTAGTCGTGCGTTTGAGTTTGAAGAAGAAGAAGAGAGGAGAGAGAGGAGAGAGGAAAAATAAATGAAGTACTTAGTTAGTATCACGTGAATACGTGATATCATTAAAATAAAAAAAGGAAACTTGCTGGCTGTTGCCAGCTGTATTGCACCTTTTCTTCTTTCATTTTTCTTTTGACCGGTTCTTTCTTTTTGAATAAATAATGAATGCCCCCTTTTTTTCTCCTTTGGCACGTGGTACACTGCTAAGTGCTAACACAGTAACTGGTGTCTTCCATTTTTTTTAGAATTTTTTTTTATATTTATGCCAGCTTTTCTTATCATGTTATCAACTACAAGGAAAAGATAAATGTTAAAAAAAGTAGAGTAATATTTTTCTAGATATACTTTGACAGTTTGACTTATTAAAAATAAACTATTTTTTTTCCAGATTTATTTTTTATTTTATTTTTTGCCGAACCCATGCCGTACCCCTTTTTCGAAAATTTGATTTTGCCGTTTTCCGTCCCCGTACTCGTACTCGTATCCGTCCCCGTACCCGTTTCCGTGCTACATTGACCGCGAGTTTTCACCCATTTAATCGGGGTGAGTGGGTGGATAATCCACTCACCCATGTACAATTGCTAGCTCTAGGTACAAGAGGGTTTGATGGTAAGCAAATATTTTCTAGTTGGAGACTACTACTTCATGATTTTTGACAATTATCACGTATACAATTTTAAGATGCTCGGAAAAATTGATTATTATATTATACTAGTTGCTTATGGTGGAATAATTCGACAAATTCTACTTAGTATTTAGAAAAAGTGATGGGAGAAATGTGGGAACAATTTAATTATTATTTTTTCTGGGTGAGACATTTTAACTATTATGAAAGTTCTACTAAAATCAAATCATTAATAACGTTAAATAATGATGCTAAGCTTGCTTCATTTTCTTTCACGGTGATTGATAATTATTTAGGAAACTTTTTTTCCACAGCAATTTTAACAATATTTCATTTGATAATGTTCATTCTTACACATAAAAGTGAAAATTTATAGACTATAATTTTCAAAAGTTAATAAGGACATATGATTTGGGACAAATATTTATCTTACACATGGTTATAAATTTACACTCTCTCATATTCCGCTCCTGTATATAAAGGTATGGAGATTGTAAGAGGGGAGAAAATTAATTACTTCCAGACTTCCATTTGTCCAATGAAGATTGAATTTTTAAGATGTATATATCTCATTTATTTATTCACATCTATGTTATGCTTATGCATCTAATGATAATTATCATCATGATTTACAATGTCATAAACTGCCCTTAGTAGACGGGTAGTCTTTTTGCCTCTTGGTTGGATGGTTGTTCCAACGATGGTGCAGGCTGCGGGACAATTTGAAATAGGTGGTGTTGGCTCAGCTGTTGGAACTTTTCTCCTATTCATTCCGTCAATTAGCACCAACATTCTTCTGTGTTTTACTATTCCTTTATCATTATTAGGTTATACTGAAAATAAATTTCGAAACATTTACCACATTTTAAGCAAAAAATTGATTGTAAAAGAAAATCAAGCGAACAACCTAAAGTCCTAGATTGTCTACACTAGAGCCTGCATGAATATACCGAGTAACAGGAGATGGTAACACATAATCTATGTTGTGGTGTACAACATAGAGAATGTTGGATGTTATCAATGTTATTGAATTTCCGATTCGGATCTTGCGATCCTATGATCCTGAAAAACCTTTTTCGATCTCGATCCTAGGTAGATTTTTTATTTAATAGGATATTTCTATCCTACCAACTACCAAAATTCACATAGTAGGATCATAACACGATTCCACGATCTTACGATTTTATAATCCGATTCTATCATAAAATAATTACAAATATTATCGTTCTCCTATTAGATTTTGGTCACATTATTTTAATCTTAGAATATTAGACTACTATCACCATTTGGGACTAAAGAATGTCACTATTAATGTATGTAATATGTTAGCATGAGTCTTTTTTACAACATTATAGCATAATTATCACTAATTTACCCTATGTTGAAGGATCTTACGATCTTACAATTTGATCCTACCAACCCTTACGATCCAAAGTAGGATTTCGTCCTGATAATATTAGATGTTATGTTAATAAACCTACCCAACTTGACGTAGAACAATGAAAATTTTATGTAATTACAATGGATAATCTACTTCAAGAAAAGGAGGATGTGGTATGTTCCCTCTATTACATTATAGTCTAAGTCATAACATACATAAATTGTCGTAATAGTATGTTATGTAAAACTTTGGTGACTGCCCTTGGTAAAAACCCTCCCTCTAGCCCTGCAAGCACTAATATAACCATTGATCTTTTTGCACCAGAAACATTGTTTATGAATTAAAAACCAATTTAGTCAATTAGAAACCTATTTATTGTAACGAGATACTCAAGTTTTGTTTTGTTCATCTTTTTTTCAGTCTTTATAAGGAAAAAAAGAAAGTTCGAATAAGTTCATATAAGTTCTAACAAGGAATACTTATGTCTAATAAGTTCATATAAGATTTGCCAACTTACAAAATATCTTATAAGTTCAGACAAGGTCTTATAATGACTAACAAGGTGTAATAAGCTCACATAAGACCTAATAAGAAGTAATAAGGTCTAATAAATTTAGATAAACAAAAATAAATTGAAGAGAATAATGGACCCTTAAACTAAATTATTTACACTGCTAACCTTTCAATAGGTAGATTTTGCTACCTTAGGACTTAGGAGGGGGGAATCTTTATCATACACTCTTTTTTAGCTCAAAACTCATTCGAAACTTCCAAATGAGCATAATCACATAATAGGTAGAGCTCTAAATGAGAAAATAAGCAAAAAATAGCCTTAAAAGGGTGTATAATGAATGAACTCCTTAGGATGGTTCGATTAACAAATGTGAAAATCAATTGCAAGTTGCAACACTTGACAAACATGTTATGAGACTCGTTACTTTTTTTTTTTTTTTTTTTTTTTTTTTTTGAGGGGAAAAGTGCAGAGCATTAAAATTATGATAAGGACAAAACGTCCATGAGAACATAAGGAGCTACATCCGAGGGAGCATGACATTTCCATCTTTGCTCAACACCAAAAGGAACAAGTCTTGCTAGGTGATGCGCAACACAATTGCCATCCCGTCGCACATGAGACCATGTGTAATACCCCTCATGATTGCTTTAAAGGGATTTAACAGGCTACTCATTCCATCAAGATGCATCTTTCTTTTAGGGAGCTTATTTCCTTAGTTACTCCACGGTTAAGCGTGCTTGACTGGGAGTAGTCCAGGGGTTGGGTGACCTCCTGAGAAGTTTCTCATGGTGCGCATGAGGGAGGACAAAATGCGCCGGAAGAACTTGTGTTGGTTATTGAGGACAGTTGTTGGCCCTGGATGCGCATTGGTGACAATATACTCGACTACGTATGGGTCGTGGTGTTACAAATGGTATCAGAGCAACCCCACGACCACGTGTTGGGGCGACCCTAAGGCCATTAGGTCGAATATTAGGAGTCCTCAGGCGCCTAGTGGGGGAGGATTCAGGGGCTGCATTGTCATAAGGAGCGACCCAGAGGTCGTTAGGCCGAATATCTGGAGTCTACGTCGATTAGTTTTCAGGCTGGGGCGACCCACAGGTCGTTATGGCCGAATATGTGGAGTCCTCAGGCGCAACGAGGGCGTAGTTGTTCTCAAGTGGGGGTGTATGTAATACCCCTCATGATTGCTTTAAAAGGATTTAACAGACTACTCATTCCAACAAGATGCATCTTTCTTTTAGGGAGCTTATTTCCTTAGTTACTCCACGGTTAAGCGTGCTTGGCTGGGAGTAGTCTAGGGGTGGGTGACCTCCTGGGAAGTTTCTCATGGTGCGCATGAGTGAAGACAAAATGCGCCGGAAGAACTTGTGTTGGTTATTGAGGACAATTGTTGGCCCTGGATGCGCATTGGTGACGATATACTCGACTACGTATGGGTCGGTTGTTACACCATGACACAGAAAGGAAATCATTACTATGAAAAAAGATATCCTCCAACACTACATCAAGATCGGAAAAATAAATTGCCCCTTTAGAGAGACGAGAAACTACAATCCGTTTCAAACTGCACATGTTGATGGTGATGATTCTTAGCCACCATTACCGCAAGACTCAAAGCTTTGCCCTTCGCAATTTCAGCTGGCCACCAAGCACGAACCCTTCTACACACCGCCCACAACACTTTGCCCTTCCAATCCCTCGCCACAGCACCTAAACCCACCCAGCCATCATCTCCTACACTTGCATTTACGTTGATCTTCACGACACCCTCCTTAGGAGCTTCCCAAACACGAGGGTTGTTGCCCTTTTGACGAGCCACAACCCCATAAATGGTTTGCGAATATAATCCGTAGTCAGCTTGGGTCTTGCGAGCTCGCAGCACCATCTCATGATTAGGGACCAGTTTGTCCGCAAAGGTTGCCTGATTTCGTCTAAACCAAATCATCCATGCTAGGTAGCACACTCCCAGCACACTCTCGTCGGCAGCCTCACCCCATTCTTCGAACATCCCTCATTTTTTGGCATTAAATCATCAAAGCCAGCTTTTTCCCATGCCTCCTTTACATGGTTACAAGTAAAAAGCGCATGGGTTAGGGTCTCAGGTTCGGTTTTACAAAGTGGGCAAGTATCATCCTCAATTAAGTGGCGGTGGTTTAAAAGAGCTCTCACGGGTAGGCAAGAAGAACAAACTCTCCACATAAAATGACGGACCTTCGGTGAAACATTAAGACTCCATAACTTAATCCATGCCGTGTGAAAATTATCATGATTTCCCGACTTCCCAATCATATAAGCAGTTTTGACTGAGTATTTCCCATCTTTCGAAAAAGCCCAAGAAATAGAATCCGCCGGCAAGCACTCACTAATGGGAATTGCGAGAATAGCTTGAACATCTTCCTCCACAAAATTTTCCACAATGAAATCCATCCGCCAATCCTTCAGATGAGGGTCTATAAGATCACTTACATGTTCCACTCCCTCTATAGGCTCCCCTCCAAGAAAATGACTTTCTCCATATCACACCCACGGGTCCTCCCAAACCTTAATACTTTTTCCATTACCCACTCTCCACAGCAACCCCTCCTTTAGAAGAGATTTGGATCCCCAAATGCTCTTCCATGAGTAACTACCAACAGGACCCAAAAAAGAATCAAGAAAGTTAGATTGAGGATAGTACTTAGCTTGCATCACTCGAGCAAAAAGAGAATGAGGGTATTGAACAAGTCTCCAGGCCTGGCGACCCAGTAATGCCCCGTTAAAAACCCCCAAATCACGGAAACTCGAACCACCGAAGCACTTTGGTCTGCAAATAGCATCCCAACTCTTCCAGTGAATCTTTCTCTCCGACCCAGATTGCCCCCACCAAAACCTTGCCATCGCGGAGTGTATAGAATGAATAACAGCAGCAGGCACTTTGTACACACCCATCAGATAGGTAGGAATAGCTTGGATCACCGCTTTAAGTACAACTTCTTTCCCAGCTTTAGAGAGCAGCTTTTCCTTCCAACCCTGCAGTTTTTTCCATATCCGGTCTGTCATTTCTGCAAATATCAGTTTATTTGATCTTCCAACTAGTGTCGGAACTCCCAAGTATTTATGGTGTCTGTCAACATGTCTCATTGCTAAAAAATCTATCAACTCCTGCCTCTGTTCAGCACCAACTCCCCTGCTAAAAGAAACCTCCGACTTTTCAATATTAATTTTCTGTCCGGATGCAGCTTCATATTTGTTGAGAATATCAACTATAGTTACACATTCCTTTTGGGTAGCTCTAGCAAAGAGTAAACTGTCGTCAGCAAACAAAAGATGAGAAATTCCAGGGCCATTCCTGCTAGCTTTAACTCCATGTAGCTGTCTGTCAAGAGAGGCCTTAGACAACATAGCAGAAAGAGCATCAGCAACCAGGATAAAGATATAGGGAGAGATAGGATCCCCCTGTCTGAGCCCCCGAGAAGGGGTTACAGACCCACACACGTTTCCATTCACAACAAAAGAGTACCTCACTGAAGATATGAGACTCGTTACTTAACAAAGGCGTCCGCCGTCCTATCCTTTATACCTAATTCACTAGTTTGTTTTTGTCAAATATTCCACCAAAATGGCCGGCAACTGGCAGGTCATAATTCACATTGTCCAATCCTCGTAGAAAAATGGAATTATTGGAGATGAATAATTGAACTGTACTGTAAGACCAGGACGTCTAACGTCCACAATTCAATTTTTGCAAATACTCCTATAATTATAATCATATTCTTTGTAACATTCATTATTTCTCCTACATTTCCCTTCCCTTCTAACGTCCTACAAAATTCTACAAACTGCTCTGACTCATCTCTTTCTTCTGCAAATATACTCTGAAACCAAAAAATGGAGGCTGTTCGAATAGCTCTGTCTGCTGCTCAAACTTTTTTTGCTGCCCTGCAATGTTCGCAGCTGAAAGAGATTTGTTCCATCTTTGGCAAGGAATCCTAACTTGTTGAATTTCAGAATACTGTTGATACTGTCAAGGCTCTGCTCTTTGATGTAGATAAAAAAGAGAATGTGTCTGATAAAAAAACACAGCTTTACATTCAGCAGCTTAAGGATGTTGTGTATGATGCCGATGATCTGCTCGATGAGTTCGTCACTATCGCTGAGCAGATTCAGCAAATGAAGGGTGGGAAAGCCTCTGAAAAGCTGCGTCATTTCTTTTCTAGTCGCAATCCTCTTGCTGCTGTTTACAATATGTCTCGAGGGGTTAAGAAAAGTAGGAAGAAGTTGGACGCTATGGCCAGTAACCATAGTAATTTTGGTCTCAGTGTTGACTTCAGCTTCAGTGTTGACTCTCAGCCTATTAGGAGGAGGAGGGAGGAGACATGTTCTTATGTTTATGAGCGTAATGTCATTGGAAGAGAGGATGATGTGGAGAAGATAGTAGGCGTGTTATTAGATTCTGACATTTAAGAGGATGTTTCTTTCCTAACTATTGTTGGAATTGGTGGGCTAGGAAAAAATGCGCTTGCCTAACTTGTGTTTAACGATGCAAGGGTCACAAGTGCTTTTCCATTGAAGCTGTGGACTTGTGTCTCTGATCATGAGCGGGAAAAGTTAGATGCTGAAGGAATCCTTCGCAAGATTTTGGCGTTAGCTATTGGTCGCAAGGATGAGGAATCTACCATGTATTTTGTTCAATGCCAACTTCGACAACTTCTTGTTCGCAACAAATACTTGCTTGTCTTAGATGACGTGTGGACCTAGGATCGCAATGACTGGCACAATCTGGTAGAATTCTTATTGGGAGTTCGAAAGGGAAGTTGGATTGTGGTAACAACACGTTCGCATGAGACAACGAGAATTGTAGGAGATGGTTCAAGGCATAAACTACCAGGCTTGCCGAAAGAAGATTCCCGGCTTTTGTTTGAGAAGATAGCATTTGGATCTGAAAGGTCAAAGCCCATCATGAATTGGCCGAGATTGGGCGAGATATTGTTGAGCAGTGTGCAGGAGTTCCACTTATTATAAGAGTGGTAGAAAGTCTTTTGTATGGTCAAGATATCAGCAAATGGCTTTCATTTCAGAAGATTGGGTTATCCAACTCGAGAGATAGCCAAAAGAATATCATGCCGATATTGGAACTTAGTTATCATCAGCTTGAGTCCCCGCTGAAGACTTGTTTCACTTACTGTGCACTATTCCCTAAAGACTTTGTGATTAAAAAAGAGTTGTTAATATGTCTCTGGATGGCACAGGGTTTCGTTGTTCCATTAGATGAAGGTCAAAGAGTGTAAGATGCAGCTAAGGAATATTTTTCCATTTTGCTGAGGAGATTTTTTTTCAAGAGGTAGAATGCGATGATTATGGTGGGATTTTGGCTTGTAAGATACACGATCTCATGCATGATATGGCTCAGAAATTACCAGGGAAAGAAGTATGTGTAACAAATTCTATCGTCAACAATGTGGGTGAAAAGGTTCGTGTAACACCCCGACAATTCTCTCTTTTCTAAAATACCTTTTAATATAAAACATAGAGAATCATCAAAGTATTATCGCCCGTGTGAAAACGTATCGGCTTATTCAGAATTTGGCAGCAGAAAACAATAATAATACTGAACATAAACTACACAAGCTCTCCAAAATCCCGAACCCAATTATGCTCATCTTCAAACCTGTAGATAGACAATGCACTATTGATCCCTAGAGACTACTCACCAAGATGGGTCATCACATGATCAATAAGGCAAAGCCATGATCAACATACACAAGAAAAGCACGTAATCAGCAAAGCTGAGTACTACATACTAAACAAGTAAACAATCCTAAGATGATACTAATAAATAGTAGGCAGGAATAATTAATAGTATAATAACTTGCAGACAACTTTTACTGAACTAAACTTTAACAACATTCTTATTACTTTAAATAGAATAGTCAATGGACCGAGTTTTCTAACTAAAACCAGCCTTCCCTTTGGACGACGAAATACGGGCGCGACTCCGTATTCCCATGACCTACGATATCGAGGAACCTTTGAAATAAAATAGGACACGGTGATCAATCCGGCCCCAGAAAAAGCCATGGCCCGCTCACCATGTACCCCAACTCCTAATTGTCCAACACTTCAGATGTGCACCAGTCTAAAGCTATTGCTATCCAGTTTCACTTTACATGATTTACCAGTTATTACTTGTTATGACTCACAAGCAACACAAATAATAAAATCATCAAACAATCACAATGCTATTTTTATCTTAGGATTAGATAAGTGATCACACAACTTACAATCCAAGATTAGTTTCAACTTTAATCCAATCTTTCTTATTTGTTGAACCTAGCCAACAACCAAATTACCTTTCATAGGTAGAAAATATCAACTTACCAAATAAGGCCATCGGTCTTTATAAAGCAGTGAAATACTAAAAAGGGAACAATGATCAATCATGATCCAATACTAATAAATATATTAATTCCCCCATGTGAATTAATAAAATAAAGTTCCCAACCAACATGCTTGCATCAATCTTCCATACAAACATGATATAATTCTCATAACATAAATCTCATAATCAACATGTTTACACAACAACATAAAACATGCAAAATCCAACATAATAAATATCATATATGAACTCAACAAAGTTCCTATACATGATACTACATAATTCTCCTTCCTAAAATCATGATACTATTTCAATCAACACATAGGTATGTACGTACCTTGTGTACACAAACTAGGATGCCACTTTAACCAACTTAAAAGTCGCCTAGAGAGAATTCTCCGCCTAAAATAACCAATGTAAATTTATAATCAATACTCAAATAATTTCCAGCAAATTTAAGATAGTTTAAACCTTCTTTAAAAATATTTAAAAGTTGTTTCCATCATTAAAACTTCAATTACTAGTACTTCCTTGCATAGTAATACTATACTAGTCATTAAAATCCTTAAAACTCATTTAATAACATCCTTTTTAAAATTTCCAGCAACATATAATTTATTAAAACTCTCTTTAAACATACTTAAACATGCTTAGAAACATCGAGGCAATAACTTTCATAACTTATAATAAACTACTAGGTTTTTCTAACTTTCAAAATCCTAAAAATTCATGCTTTGATAACTAAAATCTACTTTAAACTCAAATATGCAAATCTGAAATTTATTTTATCAATGCACAATTTGTATAACTTAGATTCAATAATAAATCATCAACTTATAACTTTTAAACATGAACTAATTAAAACAAAACCTAAAAGTACAATCTTTGAATAAAACGTGATGAGGAAAAAAAGAAACAAACCAAAGCAAAAAGGAAAGAAGAAGGTCGACGGCAGCGGAGCGGCAGTAGCACGGCCGCAGCAGGTGGTCGGCGATGTCCGACAGTGGACGGAAGCCGGACGGGGAAAAAAAACGAAAGGAGAGAGAGAGAAGGCTGAAAGTGTGGGAGGAAGGAGGAGAGAGAAAAAAATGTGTGGGGAAAATTTGGGGTTTAAAGGTTTATATAGTTTTCCCCTTGTGGGCTTAGGAAAAGGCAATTGGGCTTCAAATAAAGTTTGATGATGAATAGGAATGATAATTGAACTCGTAACATCACTAGAATTAGTATTTGGATTCCTCAAGCCCATTTAAACTCCTTTTTCAAATCTAAATCGGTATTTCAAACATTTCAAGTACTTTCAAAGCATGACTTAAATAAATATTTGACTTGAATAAATTATTAAAACAATTCCTTTGACTTTCAAATAGTCAACCTTTGAAGAATTAAATCATCAAAATGCTAAATATATTAAAATATAAATAACTATATATTAAAATATATTTATAAAATTCATAAAATTACGGGGGATTACAGTCTACCCCTCTTAAAAGAAGTTTCGTCCCGAAACTTGACACGAAAACTCACACATTTTCAAAAGTTTTTCAACTCAACTCTCATTGGAGAAATACTTGTGCCACTCATGTACACTCTTTTGCCAACTTAAAATCACTTGTGTTACTTATGAACACCTTTTCTTATGCGGAGAATCTATTTATTTTGTACCAACATGTGCAAATCGCCAAAGCAAGCATAAAAAATGCATAAAAATGCCATAAAAATAGGTAAAAAGCGCGAAATTCTATCGCATTCTACCCCCCTTAAAGAAAACCAGTTACGCCCTCGTAACTCACCTCAAGGAATAAATCTGGGTACTTCTTCATTTCAGCTTCAGCTTCCCACGTCGCCTCTTCGGACTCATGGTTTGACCAAAGCACTTTAATGATATTAACATCCTTGTTGTGTGTACTACGCACCTTCTTATCAAGAATTTTCACAGGTTTTTCCTCATATGTGAGGCTACTATCAATCAGGATCCTCTCAGGCTCCAAGACATGACATTCATCAGGGATATACCGCTTGAGTTGGGAAATGTGAAACACATCGTGCATCTTCTCGAACTCCATTAGCAAAGCCAACCTATAAGCTACCTTCCCAATTCTTTGTAGAATCTCATATGGACCCACATATTTGGCACTTAATTTACCCTTTTTCCCAAATCTCATCACACCCTTAGTTGGTGATACTTTCAGAAACACTTTATCACCTACTTCGAACTCATCTTCCCTTTGCTTCAAGTCGGCATAACTCTTTTGCCTATCTTGAGCAGCTTGAATTCTAGCCTGAATCAACTTCACATTCTTGACAATCTCCTCAATGAACTCTGTCCCCAATACTATGTTCTCACTAAAATCATTCCAGCAAATGGGACTTCTACACTTTCATCCATATAATGCCTCAAAAGGTGCCATCTTAATACTCGCATGATAACTATTGTTGTATAAAAATTCAATCAAATCTAATTGGTCTTCCCAACTACCCTGAAAATCAATAGCACAGACTCTCAACATATCTTCCATAGTTTGGTTAGTCCTCTCAGTTTGACCATCAGTCGCAGGGTGAAAGGCAATACTCATTTTCAATGTTATCCCAAGATTTAACTGGACCTTTTGCCAAAATTTCGAGAGGAATCTTGAATCACGATCTGAAATAATATCGGTTGGAACCCCATGCAATCTCACTACATGCTTAACATACGTCTTCGCAAGTTGCTTCTTCTTCCATGTATCTTTAATTGGAATGAACACGGCCGACTTCGTTAGACGGTCCACAATAACCCAAATAGTATCATTGTCATTCCTTGTTCTAGGCAAAGCAGTCACAAAATCCATTGAAATGGAATCCCACTTCCATCCCGGAACCTCTAAGGATTGAACTTTCCCCATGGGTCGCTTATGATCTATCTTGACTTTCTAACAGGTTAGACACTTAGACACGAACTCGGCAACCTCACGCTTCATGTTTGGCCACCAATAGATCTACTTAAGGTCCTTATACAGCTTGTCACCCCCAGGGTGCACAGAATACGGTGTATTACGGCCCTCATCCATAAGACGACGCTTAAGCTCATCACATTTTTGTGGTACACACCACCTCCACTTGAACCTCAGACTACCATCATCATGGATCTTAAAGTCAACTTCCTTTCCTTGGCCCATCTTTTCCTTAATCTTCTCTAGGTGCTCATCCCCAACTTGACCCTCTTTGATCTCATCGAAAATTGACAACCCTAACGATAAAGCACTCAATTTTGCCTCGATCTCCCCAGGATTCAAGATTTATACGCTAAGTTTTTGCATATCTCGACACAACCCCTCAGGAACTATCAAGGCATTCATGCTATGACTCGACTTCCTACTCAACGCATCAGCAACTACATTTGCTTTCCCCTCATGATATTGGATGTCTAGGTCATAATCCTTTAACAACTCTAACCATCTTATCTGCCTCATATTGAGGTCTTTCTGGGTGAAAATATACTTCAAACTTTTATGGTCGGTAAAGATCTTACAGGTTACCCCATACAGGTAATGTCTCCAAATCTTCAAGGCGAGCACAATAGCAGCTAACTCTAGATCATGGGCAGGGTAATTAGCCTCATAAGGTTTCAATTGACGCGAAGCATACGCAATCACCTTCCCATTCTGCTGCAAGACACATCCCAAACCATTCTTTGAAGCATCACTATACATCTCAAATCCCTCGTTCCCATCAGGCAGGGTCAAAACAGGTGCGGAGGTCAAACGTTCTTTTAAAATCTGAAAAGCTTCCTCACACTTCTCACTTCACTCGAATTTTGACTCCTTTTTCATCAAATTGGTCATTGGCCTCGCTATCTTCGACAAATCTCTCACAAATCATCTATAATAGCCAGCTAGACCTAGGAAACTTCGAATATCATACACATTCTTTGGAGTAGGCCACTCACTCACAGCTTGAATCTTAGCTGGATCTACAGAGACTCCTTCCTTAGACACATAGTGACCCAAAAATGCTACTTTCTCCAAACGGAACTCACACTTAGAAAACATGGCATACAATTGATTTTTCCTAAGCGTCTCCAATATAATCCTCAAGTGCTCATCATGCTCTTTTTCATTCTTCAAATAGATCAGAATATCATCAATGAATACAACAACGAACTTATCTAAGAACTCATGGAAAATCCTATTCATCAAGTCTATAAATATGGCAGGTGCATTGGTTAACCCAAAAGGCATTACAGTGAACTCATAATGACCCTAACGAGTCTTAAATGCGGTCTTAGGTATATCCTTATCAGCTACCCTCAACTGGTGATACCCCGAACACAAATCAAACTTCGAGAACACGCTCGCTCCATTCAATTGATCAAATAGGTCATCTATCCTAGGCAAAGTATATTTGCTCTTGATGGTTACATTGTTCAATTCTCCTATAATCGATACATAACCTCATACTCCCATCTTTCTTCTTAACAAACAACACAAAAGCTCCCGAAGGTGATGAACTAAGACTAATATCCCTTATCGAACAGCTCTTACAACTGCGTTTTCAATTCACTCATCTCCAGAGGTGCCATTCTATAGGGTGCTTTAGATATAGGTGCTGTAACACCCCCAAAATCCATACACGTCTACGACTATGTCGCATCGACTTTGGGAGTGTTACCGCCGCGGTGAAACGCAAGGCTTATTGAATTAAAGCACTAACAATTAAAATACTAACTTACTCTCAACTATGAAAACTAAATTGCAGCGGAAATAAAATTTTAATTTTACTACAACTCGGGAATCACCATTGACCCCTTTTATTTAAACCATTAACTAAGTGAATCATAAACAAACTCTAGAATGTTCAACCAAAACACTTTAAAACTTTACAATCAAAAGTATCCCATGTATGCCCGAAATCATGCAGCATCACCAGCATACCTAATCTGCTCCCCATTGAAACATCAAAGGTTCATCACAGGTCAACAAACAACACAAATGACAAACAATCAGCTATGCTGAGTACGTACATAATCATTTACATAATACACTAAACAATATCAGAATAATAATAACAATTCCTAAACATGATTCTACGAAAACATTAAATTCCGTTTTTACAATTTATTTGGCACCGAACGGGCACCGTCATCTTTCTAGAATCATACGGGCTAGTTAATCCTTAATAGACAACTTGGTCTATTAGATGAAATGTAAATACGGTTTCGTTCCGTTCCACATCCATCACCTTAGTATGCATACCCCCAAGATCGTACGGAACCTTCCGCCTACTTGAGTTATCAAAATCTATAAGGACACTACTGTCGTCACAGTAGGCCTGCGTAGGAGTGTAGAGCAAGTCTCACACTCCCCCCATTATTCATCACTTGTAGGGAGTCCAACTACAAGTTTATTGCCAAAATCCTTTATTAGTATTGACCATTCACACCACATTAAACATGTAATCATTTCACATTCCTTCTTAGATACAATACTCAAATTTTTATTCTTGTAACATCCTTGTCACACCATAGATCAAAGAATACAAATCCAAAACTTTCATGCTTATGATACGATAGAATTACGCATTACAATGCTACATACCGCAATCATGCTACCAAACAATCTCAGCAATCACAATCATACAATCGTTCCCTATCATGATTCTAGGTTCCAATATAATCATTCACAACCTAAACATGATACTAGTAATTGCAACTGAACTAGTACGCGTACGTACCTTGTAACGGAGAATCTTCGCTGACTACTTAAAACGTTCCGCTTATGAAATTGGGACCTAATCGAATAATAAAGTATTTCAGTGCTAATTCCTTGACATTATTAATAGAAAAAACGGCTTAACTAACTATGTAAACTATGATGTCTTAAAGATTAAAATACTCAAACTCGTTGTTTACTTTCTTTTCATAAACTTTATTGAAACTATCGTATTTAGGACTTAATAGTATGTTTGCAAATCTGATTTTTGGTAACTTATATTATACTTGGTTTATAACAACAAAAACCTACACTAGTATATGTAAGTATTGTAAAATCAGGGTTGAGAATCAAATTATCATAAGAACTAAAACATAATTATAAATCTGATTCTATACTTTATTCTATATTTTATTTATAATACAAGTTAATCCAAGATACATAAGTATTACAAAAATCAGATTTTACAATGTCATTTAAAGTAGAAAAGAAGAATTTAATTTTTTTTATACCGGACCGACTTGCCGGCGACGACCACCGACGACACGAGGAACTCCGGCAGAAGCACCGACCTACGCGAGCCTCGACTCGTCGCGCCTCACAGCACGCACAACACTATCCACTCGAGGCCTCGACGTCGCTCAACACCACACTCAAGCCGCACACTTCGCACACCAGCACACTCGTCTGCCCGCACAGCACGCAGCCTTCGAGCCACCCACACTCGGCTCGACGACAGCTGGAACGACTCGCCCTCCTCGACGCCCAGCAGCGACGACCAGCACTCCTTGACACCCAGCAGCGACGACCCGCACTCCTTGACGCCCAGCAACGACGACCCGCACTCCTCGACCCACGACTCGCACACAACACACACACACAGCACCCTCGACTCGCTCGCACACCCCCTGCTCGACCCGTACGGATGCGCGAGCACACTTCGCACACCACACACACGCACCACTCCCTCGAGTCCAGCACTCCAACACACACGCTCACACTTGCCTCGCCTCGCCCAGCACGACCCTCGTACAACTCTCGCTCGACACACCTTCGCCCACCACACTAGCAGCGACCACACTCGTCGGCACACCGCACACACCACACGCCTCAAAGGCCGACGAAAACTCAGGGGAGCGAAGAAGAAAATATTGCAGGAGAGGAGGAAGAAAAGTGCCGAGGAAGGAGAAGAAAGAAACGCAGGAGGAGAAGAGGAGGAGAGAGAAAGTCTTGAGGTTTTCGAAAACAAAACGGCTGATTGAAATAAAATAGGGTTCTTTTTTTTTTTCTCTCTTATTTATAGCATGAGAAACCTAGGTTTAATAGGACTTGTTTTCCAAATAAAATTCTTATTTCTTAATTAACAAGCCTGAATTAAAACATAATTAGGTACAAAAGTAGGTTGTATATCTAACTGTAGGTTTAACCAAACTACATTTTTTTCCATTAAATAATATTAAAATACTTTCACTTTATTCTTTATATTTTCTTATTTATAACTGAATAACTCCCAAAAATACAGAGTATTACAGGCTTCCCCTCTTAAAGGAAGTTTCGTCCTGAAACTTTGAGGTAACCAGTCTTAACGTCGATCTTTTGCACTTCTAAGTCCCAATATTTCACACGCGTTTTCTAGTTTTCGCAAGTCACATAAGCAATAATACACATATTTAACAATCTTAAGCAAACTTTAGGAAACTTTAGGGTGGAAGCGCGAAATTCTATCGCATTCTTCCCCCCTTAAAAGAAAAGTTACGTCCCCGTAACTCACCTACCCCTTGAAAGAGCTCCGAGTACTTTATGCAATCGAATAACATGTTTAATACTTTGCATACAATTAGTTCTCCCTAAGTGTCTGTAAATTCAGCCCCAAATGCTCATCATGTTCCCCCTTGCTCCTTGAATATATCAATATAACGTCTATGGACATGACTACGAATTTATCGAGGTAGGGAAGAAAAATCTTATTCTCAGAATGACGTCTAGGTTCGATAAATTAAACTCTATTAGATCGGAAGGAAATAAGCCCTCCCTTAATTTCAGTGAGACATTAAGGAATTTCTTAGAGCAATTAACAATATCCCCAGACGGAATAACTATAGGCATAGAAATTGACTAGGGCTAAACCAGTGCTAGAGTTCTAATAGTTGTATGGGAAATAAAAGACAAAGATGCTCCAGAGTCAAACAAGACTTTAACAGGAATTGAGTTTATAGAGAAAGTACCCGTGACAACATCTCTACGAGCCTCCTCTTTGCTAACCGTCATCATATACAGCTTCCCTGTGCCCTTATTATCATTGTTGTTGGTCACATGGTTCCCAGTTGGTGCCTGATTATTTGCATTGGTTGGTGGTTTGGAGTAATTAGAGTTCCCTGACCCATTGTGTGCATTTCCACCATTCTCATTCCCATTCATAGGCTTGTCTCCATAGTTCCTTTTTTCTTGACTATTGGGGTTAACCTTATTCTTCGAATAACATTCATACGCTCTATGCCCCATTTTCCCACATTCAAAACACTCCACCTTATTACCCTCGCAATCCTTCCCAGGATGGTTGTATGGGCACTTCTTACACCTATACACACGCTCAGGTCTGCAGTTGTTGGTGTTATTGTTGCGGTAATTGTTATTGTTGTTGGGTCCCTTATCGAAGTTTCTTTGGGAGGTTTGATTGTTCTGGTTCCCATGGTGTTTCTTTTCAAATCTCTGAACCTCAGGATTTGGATTCTCCTTTCGCTTCTCACCTTGTTTACCCCCTTCCTCTCGTTTCCTTATGGCATATAAGTGGGCAGCTTTGCCAAAGACATGGTCCAATGAGGTGAAAGTATCTCCCCCAGTCTCCCTTGCAGGTCAAGGGTGAGCCCTAACTCAAAACGTGAGGCCTTAGCTTCCTCAGTAGGGGCAATCTCAGGAGCAAATCTCATCAACTCAATGAATTTGCGATAATACTCCTCAACAGACAGGTTCCCTTGTTCGAGCATCATAAACTCTTGGGCTTTCTGCTTCTTGAGGTATGGAGGGTAATACTTATCCCTCAGGGCTTTCTTGAAGGTTTCCCACCCAAAGTCAGGTTGTTTTAGGAGGTTGTCTTTAGCTTGAGTCCACCAAAAGTGGGCATCCCCTTGTAGGTAATAGCTTGCTAAGGGCACAGTCTTGTCAACTGGACAGGAGAGGGAAAAGAACAGCTTATCAAACTCCCCAACCCAGTTTTCCAATTCCTCGGGTCCCCCTTTCCCATTCGGTACTGGTGGGTTCCTACGGGCAACCTTTTCGGACAAGTCCCCATCCCGATTATGTCCTTGGGCTAGGTTAGCTGTAATCTGCACTAGGTCACGAATCGATTGCTTGACATTCAGAGAGGTATCAGGCGTGCCGCCCTGACGAACCATTCTGCGCTGAAAAATGACACAACGGCTGATTCAGCGACATGCACATAGTCGTTTATTTATTTAGCTACTACACATTGGCACGTTCATATAACACGTTTTTATTGCGAACAATCGTTAAGTCTCTATCGACTTGCAATATAAACATCTCAAATAAGACGTTACATCAAATAATAAAAGAAATAAAATATTGTATTATTATTGAAAAGGGTAAAATTTATTATTTCCAAGGAAAACATAATATGAATAAATAGAGGAATAAAAAGAATTTTAATTTGCTACTTGGCATGCAAGCCTTATTAAGACTAAAATAAACGAATAAAATAATATTCTAATCCTAATTATATATGCAATAGAAACTAGGGACTATAATGGTGAGCTTCGTCATCTGAGTTAGGATTTTCTATTCCTTCTTCCATGTCAGCTTCGTCCTAAAAAGGCTCGTCATCTTCTATAGGTTCATCTTCATCCAGGGGTTCCTCCTTCTATGGGTTCTTCTTCTTCCTGTATGGGCTCTTCGTGCACATTTATCGGATATCGTTCCGCAGGCTCATTTTCATTAGGTTATTTCTCTTCCTCATTTTCGATGTCAAGTATAGGTGCAACATGATCTTCCCCAATCACTGTAATGAATGTCCTATTATTCCCTTCATCATCGGAAATATAGATAACAGTTCTAAGGTTTGACGCTATATGGTAATCCTCGGTTATGAACTCATTCTCAAAAGTTTAGTACCTAGCTCTTTTTGCAGCTCTAAATGACGTTTGCGGCTCAGATTTAACTCTAGGGTCCTCAAAATTCACATTAATTCCCGAGCTTTCCCCCACATGATAGGTTCCTCTAATTAGAGGTGATGAGGTAGAGGGCTCCCAACTTCTTTTCTCACGAATTCTCCATTCATTTTCACAGTATTTAAGATCAGTAATGAAATGCCCTACAGTAGGAAGGTATTGGTTCCAGTAAGTGTGTTTGGCTCTGTTAAAACCTCCATTTTATGACTATATATCCCCATATCTACGGTGTACGAAAAGGTAGGGTTCCCCCCTAGCGACGTACTGCAGCATAAAGTATATTTTCTCCATTTTAGTCCTTAGTCTAGTATCTCCATGTAAGGTTCTATATTCCATAACAGCTTTAATCTTATAGGCCCAGATGTCCCAATCTTCCGTTATTCGGTATTTTAACAGGTATTCCTAAGGACCTAGGTCGTAAGCTTTCCGCGAATTAAAAGAAGAAAAATAGTCTAAGTTCTAGAGAAGTAAAAGTTTTTAAGTATACATTATATATAACATATATAAGAGGTAAAACGATTATTTTCAATTTTAGAACTCCTTAAAGAGGTTCAAAATATTTACAACAATTAGATGGTTCTTTCCTAAAATATTCGAAATAAGATTTTAGTTCAATACCTTTTTGAAACATCTTTAGAATATTATATTAACTCGAAATTTTAGGAAATAAAATGTTTCACTAACGAATTTAGTGCTTCTAACCACTATCTACGTACCTATCCTTGTACATTCTCCTACTCTATTCACATTTCGGAGATTTCAAAGAACCTTTCACCAATTCAATCAAGCAAGCCACACTATATTTCATATAATCAGTATTTGCATGCTTTCTATAAACATATCAGACAAGTAAAGGTAAGAAAGGCATTACAAATAAATTCATTCATATGACTTAATGCACGCAAAACAAATCTATATGCTCTTATCCCATACTACCCATTTTAAAAATCTTTTAAAACAACTTTGAAAATAGAAACTTTTGGCTCTGAATCCAGTTTTGTAACACCCCCAAAATCCATACACGTCTACGACTACGTCGCATCGACTTTGGGAGTGTTACTGCCGCGGTGAAACGCAAGGCTTATTGAATTAAAGCACTAACAATTAAAACACTAACTTACTCTCTACTATGAAAACTAAATTGCAGCGGAAATAAAATGTTAATTTAACTACAACTCGAGAATCACCATTGACCCCTTTTATTTAAACCATTAACTAAGTGAATCATAAACAAACTCTAGAATGTTCAACCAAAACACTTTAAAACTTTACAATCAAAAGTATCCCATGTATGCCCGAAATCATGCAGCATCACCAGCATACCTAATCTGCTCCCCATTGAAACATCAATGGTTCATCACAGGTCAACAAACAACACAAATGACAAACAATCAGCTATGCTGAGTACGTACATAATCATTTACATAATACACTAAACAATATCAGAATAATAATAACAATTCCTAAACATGATTCTACGAAAATATTAAATTCCGTTTTTACAATTTATTTGGCATCGAACGGGCACCGTCATCTTTCTAGAATCATACGGGCTACTTAATCCTTAATAGACAACTTGGTCTATTAGATGAAATGTAAATACGGTTTCATTCCGTTCCACATCCATCACCTTAGTATGCATACCCCCAAGATCGTACGGAACCTTCCGCCTACTTGAGTTATCAAAATTTATAAGGACACTACTGTCGTCACAGTAGGCCTGCGTCGGAGTGTAGAGCAAGTCTCACACTCCCCCCATTATTCATCACTTGTAGGGAGTCCAACTACAAGTTTATTGCCAAAATCCTTTCTTAATATTGACCATTCACACCACATTAAACATGTAATCATTTAACATTCCTTCTTAGATACAATACTCAAATTTTTATTCTTGTAACATCCTTGTCACACCATAGATCAAAGAATACAAATCCAAAACTTTCATGCTTATGATACGATAGAATTACGCATTACAATGCTACATACCGCAATCATGCTACCAAACAATCTCAGCAATCACAATCATACAATCGTTCCCTATCATGATTCTAGTTTCCAATATAATCATTCACAACCTAAACATGATACTAGTAATTGCAACTGAACTAGTACGCGTACGTACCTTGTAACGGAGAATCTTCGCTGACTACTTAAAACGTTCCGCTTATGAAATTGGGACCTAATCGAATAATAAAGTATTTCAGTGCTAATTCCTTGACATTATTAATAGAAAAAACGGCTTAACTAACTATGTAAACTATGATGTCTTAAAGATTAAAATACTCAAACTTGTTATTTACTTTCTTTTCATAAACTTTATTGAAACTATCGTATTTAGGACTTAATAGTATGTTTGCAAATCTGATTTTTGGTAACTTATATTATACTTGGTTTATAACAACAAAAACCTACACTAGTATATGTAAGTATTGTAAAATCAGAGTTGAGAATCAAATTATCATAAGAACTAAAACATAATTATAAATCTGATTCTATACTTTATTCTATATTTTATTTATAATACAAGTCAATCCAAGATACATAAGAATTACAAAAATCAGATTTTACAATGTCATTTAAAGTAGAAAAGAAGAATTTAATTTTTTTTTTATACCGGACCGACTTGCCGGCGACGACCACCGGCGACACGAGGAACTCCGGCAGAAGCACCGACCTACGCGAGCCTCGACTCGTCGCGCCTCACAGCACGCACAACACTATCCACTCGAGGCCTCGACGTCGCTCAACACCACACTCAAGCCGCACACTTCGCACACCAGCACACTCGTCTGCCCGCACAGCACGCAGCCTTCGAGCCACCCACACTCGGCTCCACGACAGCAGGAACGACTCGCCCTCCTCGACGCCCAGCAGCGACGACTAGCACTACTTGACGCCCAGCAGCGACGACCCGCACTCCTTGACGCCCAGCAGCGACGACCCGCACTCCTCGACCCACGACTCGCACACAACACACAACACACACACACAGCACCCTCGACTCGCTCGCACACCCCCTGCTCGACCCGTACGGATGCGCTAGCACACTTCGCACACCACACATACGCACCACTCCCTCGAGTCCAGCACTCCAACACACACGCTCACACTTACCTCGCCTCGCCCAGCACGACCCTCGTACAACTCTCGCTGGACACACCTTCGCCCAACACACTAGCAGCGACCACACTCGTCGGCACACCGCACACACCACACGCCTCAAAGGCCGACGAAAACTCAGGGGAGCGAAGAAGAAAATATTACAGGAGAGGAGGAAGAAAAGTGCCGAGGAAGGAGAAGAAAGAAACGCAGGAGGAGAAGAGGAGGAGAGAGAAAGTCTTGAGGTTTTCGAAAACAAAACGGCTGATTGAAATAAAATAGGGTTCTTTTCTTTTTTTTTTCTCTCTTATTTATAGCATGAGAAACCTAAGTTTAATAAGACTTGTTTTCCAAATCAAATTCTTATTTCTTAATTAACAAAACTGAATTAAAACATAATTAGGTACAAAAGTAGGTTGTATATCTAAATTATAACTGTAGGTTTACCCAAACTACATTTTTTTTTATTAAATAATATTAAAATACTTTCACTTTATTCTTTATATTTTCTTATTTATAACTGAATAACTCCCAAAAATACAGAGTATTACAGGTGCAGTTCCACGAACTAAGTCTATTGTGAACTCAACAGCTCTAGCAGGCGATATACCCGAAATCTCACTCAGAAACACATCTATAAACTCATTCACGATTGGAGCATCCTCAATATTTACCCCAGCTTCTTTACTCACATCTTGCACACTACAAAAAAATAACTCACACCCTTTCTTCATTAACTTCTTCACTTGCATTCCAGAAATAACCCCAAAGTTCTTGGACTTCCCAAAACGTCTATACGAGGTCAACTTCCCCAAAGGGTTTCTTAAAGCTACTTTCTGAATTTCACAGTCTATTTTGGCCTTGTATAAACTTAGCCAATCCATCCCCAGAATTACATCTAGGTCTCCCAGATTAAACTCTATCAAATCAGAAGGGAAAACACAACTACCTATTTTTAGAGGTTAATTTTTGAACAACTTGGTACACCTTATGGTCTCACCAGTAGGTATACTAACAGGCAAATCAATCACCTCAAAATCTACTAACCCCAGACTTTTAATAACAGACGATAAAACAAAAGAATAAGTCGCCCCTGAATCAAATAATGCTTTAACTAGCATGGAGTTAATAGAAAAAGTACCAGACACTACGTCGGCAGATCGTTCAGCTTCATTGCGACTCATCACGAACAGTTTACCCGGAGCTTTGTTCTAGTTGTTGCTCTCACTAGCAGGCTTATTGTAGCTCCCTTGGTTGTTCTGTGCCCCTACAGGCTTCGAACCCTGATTTTCCGACTGGTTAAACCCATATCTCACTTGGTTACCACTCCCATTGCCATTTTGCTCTTTCTTTTGCTTAGTAAAGCACTCATACTCCCTATTGCCCTTCTTCTGGTAGTAGTTACAGGTCACTGGTTCTCCCTCGCAGTCTCTACCTGGATGGTTATTACTGCACTTCTTACAGTGGTACACTCTCTCAGATTGACCCTTATTATTGTAGCGCTGATTATTTCTCCCTTGGAAATTCCCATTCCCATTTCTACTCTTCTTGAAATTTCCTTGATTTCCCCCAGCATTGAAATCCTTTCTTTTCTCACCCACTACAACATTTTTCTTATCACGCCTCGACTGAAGACCATAAATGTGGGCGGCTCTCCCATACAAAATATCTAGGGATGAAAAAGTTTCACCACCTAACCCCAGCTGGATTTCATCACTCAAACCTTGCTCAAACCTTTGAGCCTTTAACTCCTCAGTGGCTACTACCTCAGGTGCAAACCTCGACAGTGCTATGAATTTGCTATAGTACTCAGATATGGTCATAGTCCCCATTCTCAGGTTAATAAACTCTTGGGCTTTCTGTTGCCTCATAAAGGCAGGGTAAAACTTCCCTCTCAAGGCAGTAACAAAAAAATCTCAATTGAAACCCTCAACAGCACTCAGTCTAACCCCATTTTCTCTCCACCAGAAATCAGCCTCATCCTTTAGGTACAGCACAACCTGACCTACTCTCATATTCTCAGGACAGTTCACTGCCCTAAAGATTTTCTCAAACTCCCTAATCCAGTTCTCCAAAAAGGTAGGATCAGCTTGCCCCTTAAAATATGGTGGTTTAACTTTGGCTAGCCTCTCAAACATGTCCCCAGCAGAATCGGGACGCTCAGCTCTCTCTTGAGTCAGTTTCTCCGCCGCCAAAAGGTGAATAGCAGTAGCTAAATCATTATTGTTGTTTGCCATTCTAGTGCGTGACCTGAAATTAACGTGCTCTACTTTAGGTTCGATACATAATTACATGCCATTCTCTACGAAGGCAACATTTGATTTGACCATAAAGATTACAAAAAACCTTATAAAATAATCATCATCAATCATCCATGAAGAATATTCATACAAGACTACACTGTTTAGGAATCATGAAAAAAAATTCAATCATAACAAATAAATAAAAATATTCCCATTCGCGTGCCCAAAATAAATTCTTGTTCACTTGGATAACTAAATATTTAACTTTTATTTCTCAAAAGATGTTAATAACAATGTTTCTAAACCGTAATGCTGTACTTTTGCGAAACTAAAATAAAGGTACTATGAAATAAATTTAAACCAGTGCTAGACGAATTATCCAACATTATTCTTTAAAGCATAAATGAATAAGTAAATAATCTAAGGTGAAACATCATCAGTCCTATCCTCTGATTCCCTGTAGTTTTCTGGAGTGAAAAGCTCATCTACAAATTTATCAATGTCCTCAGTATTATAATAAACATATCTTCTAAATCTCGTAGATCTCCGTTGAGGTTGAGCCTCATCCTCTTCTGGCTCAGAATCAGTCTCATGTCTGAAAACAACATGGTAGATATCACTCCTGGTCTGTCCTCTAGCACGGTCAAACTCATGGAGAACCTCATCATCATTATCAGGAATGCCTGCTCTTAGTACATTACACATAATGAACTCTAGTTCGGTATAGTTATCATCATCAGATTCATAACCTCCATCGCTCTCATCATCACTCAGCACGGTAGGGTTGTAATAGCTCCCTACTCTAGTATCTTCTCTTTCAGACATGGCTAGGAATCTATATCAATAAATTTAACTTTTATAAGCAATTGGTACTCTCACTTAACGTATAATCCCAACAATAAATAATGAACAAGAATAACTCACAACATAAAGCATAGAAATAACATAAACAGTTAGCAGGGAAGAAAAATGTGATCATGCTGAACTAACTATTCACTGCAAACATATAATATTTCTATCCTATATGCCCTTCCTATACTACCCATCTCTCAAAAAATAATAAAATAAACTAGAGTATTGAAAATAACTTAGATAAATAATATTATTTTTTTCTAATTGGAAGGAACCGAAAAATATGGTTCGAAAATTTCGAACATAATACGGAAAATAATTAATAAAAAATTCGGACCTCATAAAAATAAATAAATTCGAATCGAAATAATGTTAAAGATTTGAAAAAGACCTTTCGAAGGTAATTTAAATAAGAATAAGTAGGAGCTCAATTCTATGAAATTCATTTTAAGTACTAGCTAGTTAGGCGCCTAAAATTTAAAGTTGGCACGAAAGGCCAATAAAACCTAAAGCTCCCAGATACCACTTTATAAGACCCCGACAATTCTCTCTTTTCTAAAATACCTTTTCATATAAAACATAGAGAATTATAAAAGTATTATCGCCCGTGTGAAAACGTATCGGCTTATTCAGAATTTGGCAGCGGAAAACAATAATAATAAACTTTATAAATAAGACTTAGTCAACAATAAAGTCAACTCCAAAACCAGAGTCAACCTTAAAACCAAATTAAACCAACTATGAAAAGTATAACTTAAAAGTACTGAACATAAACTACACAAGCTCTCCAAAATCCCGAACCCAATGATGCTCATCTTCAAACCTGTAGATAGACAATGCACTATTGATCCCTAGAGACTGCTAACCAAGATGGATCATCTCAGGATCAATAAGGCAAAGCCATGATCAACATACGCAACAAAAGCACGTAATTAGCAAAGATGAGTAATACATACTAAACAAGTAAACAATCCTAACATGACACTAATAAATAGTAGGCAGGAATAATTAATAGTATAATAACTTGCAGACAACTTTTATTGAACTAAACTTTAACAACATTCTTATTACTTTAAATGGAATAGTCAATGGACCGAGTTGTCTAAATAAAACCAGCCTTCCCTTTGGAAGACGAAATACGGGCGCGACTCCGTGTTCCCATGACCTACGATATCGAAGAACCTTTGAAATAAAAATAGGACACGGTGATCAATCCGGCCCCAAAAAAAGCCATGGCCCGCTCACCATGTACCCCAACTCCTAATTGTCCAACACTTCAGACGTGCACCAGTCTAAAGCTATTGCTATCCAGTTTCACTTTACATGATTTACGAGTTATTACTTGTTATGACTCACAAGCAACACAAATAATAAAATCATCAAACAATCACAATTTTTTTTTATCTTAGGATAAGATAAGTGATCACACAACTTACAATCCAAGATTAGTTTCAACTTTAATCCAATATTTCTTATTTGTTGAACCTAGCCAACAACCAAATTACCTTTCATAGATAGAAAATATCAACTTACCAAATAAGGTCCTCGGTCCTTATAAATCAGTGAAATACTAAAAAGGAACAATGATCAATCATGATCCAATACTAATAAATATATTAATTCTCCCATGTGAATTATTAAAATAAAGTTCTCAACCAACATGCTTGCATCAATCTTCCATACAAACATGATATAATCCTCATAACATAAATCTCATAATCAACATGTTTACACAACAGCATAAAACATGCAAAATCCAACATAATAAATATCATATATGAACTCAACAAAGTTCTTATACATGATACTACATAATTCTCCTTCCTAAGATCATGATACTATCGCAATCAACACATAGGTATGTACGTACCTTGTGTAGACAAACTAGGATGCCACTTTAACCAACTTAAAAGTCCCCTATAGAGAATTTTCCGTCTAAAATAACCAATATAAATTTATAATCAATACTCAAATAATTTCCAGCAACTTGAAGATACTTTAAACCTCCTTTAAAAATATTTAAAAGTTGTTTCCATCATTAAAACTTCAATTACTAATACTTCCTAGTATAGTACTACTATACTAGTCATTAAAATCCTTAAAACTCCATTAATAACATCCTTTTTAAAATTTCAGCAACATATAATTTATTAAAACTCTCTTTAAACATACTTAAACATGCTTAGAAACATAAAGGCAATAACTTTCATAACTTATAATAAACTACTAGGTTTTTCTAACTTTCAAAACCCTAAAAATTCATGCTTTGATAATTAAAATCTACTTAAACTCAAATATGCAAACCTGAAATTTATTTTATCAATACATAATTTATATAACTTAGATTCAATAATAAATCATCAACTTATAACTTTTAAACATAAACAAATTAAAACAAAACCTAAAAATACAATCTTTGAATAAAACTTGAGGAGGAAGAAAAGAAACAAACCAAAGCAAAAAAGAAAGATGAAGGCCGGCGGCAGCAGGGCGGCGGCAGGTGGTCGGCTATGTCCGACGGTGGACGGAAGCCGGACCGGAAAAAAAAAAAGAAAACGAAAGGAGAGAGAGAAGGCCGAAAGTGTGGGAGGAAAGAGGGGAGAGAAAATAATGTGTGGGGAAATTTTGGGTTTATGAGGTTTATATAGTTTTCCCCTCGTGGGCTTAGGAAAAGGCAATTAGGCTTCAAATAGAGTTTGATGATGAATAGGAATGATGATTAAACTCCTAACATCACTAGAATTAGTATTTGGGTTCCTCAAGCCCATTTAAACTCCTTTTTCAAATCCAAATCGGTATTTCAAACATTTCAAGTACTTTCAAACATGACTTAAATAAATATTTGACATGAATAAATTATTAAAATAATTCCTTTGACTTTCAAATAGTCAACCTTTGAAGAACTAAATCATTAAAATGCTAAAATATATTAAAATATAAATAACTATATTAAAATATATTTATAAAATTCATAAAATTACGGGGGATTACAGTTCGGCATTTAGCCCTTATATGCACAACACTCATTTACCAAGAACCACATTCGTTCTTATCTTTTTGTGGGTGGACGATCAATAGATACTAAGATGCAGCAGCAATCTGTAGAGGCATTAGTATCAAAGTGGGTGTGCCTAAGGGCATTGGACTTAAGTGAATCAGGTCTGAATAGTTTGTCAGACTCAATAGGTGAATTGCTCCATTTAAGGTTTTTAGATCTTTCAAGAAATGGTTATATGGAGGTGCTGCCAAAATCAATCACAAACGTGTAATTTGGAGACTTTAATATTAACCCGCTACTTAAGTTTGATTGAGTTGCCGAAAAATTTGAGAAAGTGGGTTAAGCTAAGGGTATTGGATATAAAGCAATGTAATAGGCTGACCCGTATGCCTAGGGGCATAGGTAAGTTAAGCTGCCTTAATACACTAAGTAGGTTTGTGGTGAGCTCACCAAGCTGGAAGCAATTGTTTGATGATGTCGAAGAACTTAAAAATCTTAGGAATTTGGGAGGTGAGCTTAGTATGGAAATCACATTCCCCAACAAATGCAATGATCCAGAAGTCAATGGAGGGGACAAGATGGAAGGAGCATATTTGAGGAAGAAAGAACATCTTAGTCTCATTACATTTCAATTTTCTGGAAAAGCAAATGATGATGAGGAAGCTTTGAGATTGATTGAAGAACTGCAGCCACATTCTAATCTCACGGGGTTAGAGTTGTGTGGATTCATTGGTGCGAGAATGCCAAGTTGGGCAAGGGAGAATAACTTAACGGCTTTTCTCCCTAATCTCATTAGGTTGCAACATTCAAATTTAAGCATCAAGTGTGTGACATGCTTGAGACATCTGCTCCATCTAAAAGCCCTTAAAATTGAGTTCTTGAGCGAATTGGAGAACATAATTGAGTATACTGAACCAACTGCTTTAACTTCAACGATAGCTGCAGTTGGATTGACAATGGCAACTATAGAGGGACTATCATCATCATTTTTTCCCTCCCTTGAACGACTTGAGTTAATCTTTCTTCCAAAGTTGAAAGGATGGGGGAGATTAAGGATGGGGGGGTTGGGTGGAAGATGAAGGGGAGCTCATCAATGATAACAATAGGAGCATGGAACCATTAGTGCTTCCTCAATTGAAAACATTAAGAATAAAGAGTCCCCCAAACCTAGAATCTACCATGTCGTGTCCCTTCTTGGAAGAGTTAAACCTCCAAAAATACATTGAAAAAACACTACATATAGTAAGACCCTTGTGACTGGCTCTTAGTAAGGAAATAGAGATAAAGAAAGCGGAGGCACTTAGTTTGAGTTGTTTTAGTAGTGGTACAAGTTGGAAGAGTAAAATAAGGGACGTGGAGTTACTAAAGTCGATGCCAATGGAGAGTCTTCCAAGCCTTGATCACATGCATATAGTTGAAGACAATGACGTGGGGAGTTTAGGAGAAGTTGGGGAGGTGATCTTTAGCAGCATGACTTCCTTGCGATTCTTGAATATTGAAAGTTGCTCCAATTTGAGGAGTGTTTCTGGTGGAGGATTAGAGCATCTCACTTCGGAGCATTTGAGGATTAACGACTGCCCAAATATGAGTTTAGCGAAAGAAGAAAGACAGGGTGGCATTGACATTGGCATCCCATGGAGATCCCTTTCTCATTCTCTCTACCACTTGACATTCGCAAAGCTTCCGCAGCTAGTGGATCTGCCCAATCAGATGCAGTTCTTAACTGCCCTCAAGATCCTTGACATTGATAATTGCTAAGGACTGGAATCGCTGCCGAATTGGATGCCAAAACTCATCTCCCTCAGACATCTTGGAATCTGGTTTTGTTCAGCACACCTTGAGGAAAGATGCCAAGATTCAAATGGAGAGGATTGGCCCAACATTAAACACATTCCCTCGGTTGAATTCCTGTTTTGTTTTTATTAGTTATACTCTATATACATTATCAACAGGTAGCAAGAGTAATCTCCTCATATCTTCTCTCTCATCATGGATTAGATTAGCTACCTGTATGTATTCCATTTATTTACGGATTAAGTTTGAAGTTTATTCCTAAACTTTCTCACGTACTACGTTGTGAATCTCCATCTTCATTATACTGTTGTGATGTGACTATTAACTTTGGTGTTCTTTGTCCTCAGCAATGGACTAATCCCTTAATCTTTACTAGAGTATAGATGTTCAAAACATTACAATCATTTATTCATTATTCTTTTTGAGTGGTGATCGATCGAGCCTTTATTTATTAAATCTGTTGATGCTTTCTTTACTCTAATGTACCAATGCACACTAGTCTAGATTTGTGCTTTAAATAGTTGATTGAGAAGAAAGTGCTACATAGTCTGTTATAGCCTGTATGCCTGTATAAGTGTAGTTTCTAGCATACTTGTAGTGTTGGAAAAGCATCATCTCTAATACAACTCTTTCAGATAATTGAACTTTCATTTTGTTTGTTTTGGGCAAATGAGTGGGCGAAGTGACAAGAGACGGAACAAAGAGACCATTGACGTCAACACCGTTAGATAGCTAAAATTTGATCCAAAGAATTGAACATGGTGATCACTGAAATTATGGCGTTCGCACCGTGCTCGTATGATACCCTCTAACTTGAGCCTTAGAAATTGCCAGTCATGTCATTTATTCCATGTTCCTATCCATCAGCTGGAAGTTTGAATGTTGAAAAGCTAAAACTCTTGTTTTCTGCCACAACACCAAAAAACTGCAAGCTCCCAAGTCCCATTTGGTCGCACTTTAATAGACTACAATAGGCAGTTAGGCACCAGGTAAAAATTTATGAGCATCTATATCTTGCCATGCTCTTTCAGGAAAAAACTGTATTTAATATGTAAACTGCGCAATTTAGAAAAACATTAATCATGGATCCTATTAAGCAATGTTAATAATTTTTCAATTTTCTATTTTTGATGGGTAACTTACTAAGGAGATGTATTAATCTCCACTCTTTCTAATCAGAAACTATTATTTTTGGGATTAGCTCGATTGTTTGTTATTGGTTGTTAGCTCCTATATTTGGTTGCTGAATTTTCAGTGGCACTTCCTATATCTCCGACGTTCCTCAATATATGTAGATACTTGTTGAAAGCCCTAATGGCATAAGATAAGGCGCTCAAAATGAGTTGTTTCTTGTTGGGAGAATGACTGATGATTATAAATGGATGACAATTGACAGATGCACGGATACGGATGTTGGATAATCCAGGGGTAACATAATGGAGATGTCAACTTCTGAATAAACTTTCTTGGTAGTTCTACAAAAGTAATATATTCATGATAGTATAAGATGGCATCCCATAAAATATTCAAATTTTTTTTTTTTACAACGACAAAATTTGCATTAAATAGACAAGGAAGTACAGCGCTAATACAACCAAACATAATACAAATTAAACAAACTTGAAGGAGCTTTATGAGCTCTTTCATGCCATAAAAACCAAAAACAAGGAAAAATGATAGAGAGTCGCACGATGCTGGTCAATGAGTGCGATGGTGGAGTCAAAATTCTGGTGGTTGATGGAAGTAGTCGAAGAAGTGAATGTCGTTCACGATCCAGACAACGAACAACCAATGGCGAGCTTCTCATCTCGCCACATGAGCAATCCCAACGATCTTTTATCGCTCGGGATTCGGGGCTCATGATATTTTGACGAGTCACGTTCCTTGGTGACTCATTACTCTCTCTCGAGAGTAATTCAAGTTTCTCCATTAGGTAGGAGAAACTCATGGGCGTGCTGAAAACCACCAGATGCAACTGGAGTGCAGCCTGCAGATTTGAATTTATCAAGGCAAGGACCAATAAGATCGATGCCAAGCTAAAGAGAGAGCTAAACATGTTGAGCTCTCGAACACTCCTCCAGTTTGTGAAACCAGATTACACATGTCCAAACCATGAATACAGTTCATCACCGCGACCATACTCGCACTTCTCATCCTTGTGAGTCACCTGTTCCATCACAACAGGTTTAAAATAACAATCTCCACTCATTTGACCCAATCCTTGAACTCGTACACGTGCATATGTAGATCTGAACAAACCTAGACTAATGCTAAAACAAAGAACAAAAAGAAGACAAACAAACCAGGCAAACATCTGAAACATAAAATCACACCGTCAACAACACCACACGTCCTGCAAAAACTGAATGAACCTTCACGTACCAACTATTACTTCCTTAAAGAGCCAACTAAACAAACTACAACCAACACCTAGCGGGGAACGGAGAAGGGAACACTTAACTGTAAAATTCCAGACTAAAGCAGGGGAACGGGGAAGGGGAACCTAGAACCTAACCACTTCGACGTAAAACGGGGGATCGGGGAAGGGAGACCTAAAACCTAAAACTTCAATCACCAAGGGGGAACGGGGAGGGGGACTAAACCTAGTTACCTTGTCAAACTAAATAGTTGGGGTGGGGAAGATACTGGGCACGCTACACTTAAACTACAGGACGAACACGAAATTATTATGTGGTGGCCGGTGGGGCGACGCGACTGGGAAAGGGATAACTACCGACGACTTTAAGACACTACCAGGCCGGGGAGGGGAAGATACACGCGTTTGAGGAGATAAAGGACGAAAACCGAAAACCTAGGGATCCTTATGTGGGCGGCGCGGCGGGGGGACGAGGAGGGGCGACGCAAGGGAAGACTCTACTACGGGGAAGGGGAGAAGAAAGACCGCCGACTACAGAGTACAGGGGAGGGCGACGAACAGGGGAGGGGAAGAGGAGACACTGTGGATGACAACGGAAACCTACGGTAGCGACGGGGAAATAATCCTAGGAACTGACGACGACGATGACTCTAGGCTCGCCGGCGGCGAGGCTGAGGGCCAGCCACCAGCGAACCTAGAAGGCGGCTGTTGTTTGTGGGGGTTGTAGGGTTTTCGGGAGAAATTTTAGAGAGAGAGAGAGAGAGGCGAGTATGTAGTTATTACCTTTATGACACGAATGTTACTAATTTGCCAATTAAGTATTCAATTATTATAGATCAATAATGTCGGCTAAATCAATTGGTATATATGGTACTGATATTATAAAGTTCCCAAACTCAAAATAGGATTTCATCTATATCTTACTTGTAAATTTGCTGTTTTGGTAGGTTATCTTCTAAACATTGTTAATCGCGATGGGAATCAAGTGTGGATTTCATGGCTAATTTGGGTCATTTACTCATTCCGACTCCTTTATATTGTACTCCATAATAGGTTCTCTTCTTGTCATGTTGTGTTCTATCTTATCATTGTAAGAATGAGTTAGGTTGTTGTTTTGTCCTAACTCCTAAATACTCTAGTTTTCTTTTCTCATACTGAAATACTTCTAAAAATTGTGTGTGGTTGATAACTTGATATAGGAAGCGATATGGACGACGGTAGACGTGGTACCATCAATCATACTTCAAGTGTTTACTATTAGTATGTGCTCGGGGGTCCGCTTTCTTCTTTGTTAATGACTTGCTGCCCATGAACAACAAACAACGCAGTATGCACTTTAGTACTTGTAAAGGCAAAGTACAAAACGATTTGATTGTAATCAAATATTTTCTAGTTAGAGACTACTTCATGATTTTGACAATTATTACGTATATAATTCCAAGATGCTCGGGAAAATTGTTTATTGTATTACACTAATTGCTTATGGTGGAATAATTCAAAAAATCCTACTTAAAAAAGTTATGGGAGGATTGTGGGAACAATTTAACTATTATTTTTCTGAGTGAAACATTTCAACTATTATGAAGGTTCTACTAAAATCAAATCGTTAATATCTAAATAATGATGCTAAACGTGCTTCATTTCCTTTCACGATGATTAATAATTAATTAGGAAACTTTTTTTTCCAAAATAGACTTTAAAGCAATTTTAACAAGATTTCATATGATTATGTTCATTCTGACGTATAATAATGAAAACTTAAGGTCAAAAGTAATAGGATTATAATCTTCAAAAGTTAATAAGGACATACAGTTTGGGACAAATGTTTATCTTACACATGGGTATAATTTTACATCCTCTCACATTCTCCTCGTGTATCGTGTATGGTATGGAGGATGTAAGAGGGGAGAAAATTACTTCCGGACTTCCATTTGTCCAATGAAGATTGAATTTTTATGATGTATATATATCTCATTTGTTTATTCACATCTATGTAATGCATCTAATGATAATTATCATCATGATTTACAATGTCATAAACTTCCCTTAGTAGATGGATCGTCTTTCTCCCTCTTGATTGGATGGCTGCTCCAACGATGGTGCAGGCTGCGGGACAACTGAAATAGGTGGTAACGCTAGCTCAACTGTTGGAACTATTCTCCTATTCATTCCGTCAATCAGCACCAACATTCTTCTGTGTTTTACTATTCCTTCATCATTATCAGGCTTTTCTGAAAATAAATTTTGAAACATTTACCACGCCTTAAGCAAAAAAAATCGATTGTAAAAGAAAATCAAGCGAACAACCTGAAGTCCTAGATATTCTACTCTAGAGCCTGCATAAATATACCGAGTAATAGGATATAGTCACACATAATCTCTGATGTGGTGTACAACATAGAGAATGTTCGACATTACGTTAATAAACCTACCCAACTTGACGTAGAACAATGAAAGTTTCATGTAATTACAATGCATAATCTACTTCAAGAAAAGGAGGATGTGATATGTTCCCTCTGTTACATTATAGTCTAAGTCATGAGTCATGACATACATAAATTGATAGTATGTTATGTAGAACTTTCTACTTATCCTCATCCTTTTTCTATATTTATAATCATTTGTTTCATTTAAATGGTTTTTATTATAAAACAACGGGCTCAAAAACTAGTTCTTGTTTTTGCTCCTATTAAGGATGAAAGAAAAATATACTTCCTCCGTATCACAATATTTACAACACTTTCTATTTCGGGATGTTCCATAATATTTGCAACACTTTTTTTCTTTTCCTTAATTAGTAAGTTTAGAGGGGTAAAAAGACAACATTACCCTTATTTAAAAACTAAAAACTGATTTGTGGTCCCTAATTAATTCCCTAAACACACTACCCCAATTTAATGATTCCCACCATAATTCATTAAACCCAACCACTTTTTAGAATCAAACCCACCCAAATTCAAAACACCCCCCAAAATTAAATCACCCCAACCCCCCACATTCTCGATCTTTCAACTGTCTCTCCTCTCTCTCTCCTCTTCACTCCTCCCTGTTCTTGAACCCTAACAAAAGAACCCTAGAAATTGCGATCCAAACCCATATCTCTTTCTCTCATCTTCAGCCTTAAACACCGAATTGAAATTATGGTTGAAAAGTTCATCCCCAATTTGAGTCCCTTGACTGATGCGTTGTTCGAGACTGATGACGATGGTGAAACGCTGTTAATCAAGGACATCTGCGACTCCTTGGAGCGTAGATCTCCTTGGCCTCGTCGTTTTTACGAATCTGGGGGTGCGGAACATCATATGGGTCCCAGCACAAAGATGGCGCTTGAATCTGCGTTGGATGAGCAGGTGGACTTGATGGAGGGGTTTCAATTGGGGGAGGCGAGGCCCAAATTACTGATGAGTTTTAAAATATACCGCAAGTGCACGGTGTCTGCTTAGCAGAAACTGGCAAATACGGGTCGATCCACAGGGAGAGGAGTTCTACAGATTTATGTTCAATTATCTAACTACTTCAAGAGAGGAAATTGATTGAGGAATTAATAACTAAAATAGAATAAACTATAACACAAAAAGATGGAGGTTTATCAATTAATTAAAAACCTAGGGCAATCGATCGGTCCACCATGCTTATACCAATTTAATCACTACAATATAGTTCGACAATACTTGGATTGAGGTTCGAATAAATAAAGTATTTCGTTAATCCTTGGTCAGGCATTAACAACTCTTAGATTAACATATGCCAGTACGGTCGCTCAACATAATCAAATCTACCTATTGTAACAAGCCTCTAATGAATACGATCTTTCGATTCTAATTCTTATTAGCTAAACATAACTCATGATATTGCGCAATTACATGAATTAAACAAGCATAACAAATCAATAGAAATTATTCTAATTCAATCCAAATAACGAAGAACTTTAAACTACAATCAAAAAGGTATAAACATGGCTTCCCTCTCTAAGCCCTAGAAAAAGTCTACTCACTCATGATAATAGTAAAATCAATAAACATAATCAAAGTAAAAGAATTCATTAAGTTAAACAAAGTAAAGAGAAATACCGAATGATTCAAGAACAATGAAAACCAAAATTGATGATCTTTATAATCTTCAAGAGCAAGAGTTAATACAAGCTAGAGAGAGAAACTAAGTGTTTAGCCCTAAAAACGTATATAATAAGATAGATAATTCGAATTGCCAAAAACTTATTTATACTTTTCTTACAAAACCGGCTAAAAAAGCAAATAAACCCGTCCCGAGAAAACCGCCCGGTCGGGCGGCGGTGATTAAGTAAACTACGACAAGAAGGGAATTCCGCCCGGTCGGGCGCGCAAGCAGATTTCTTCTCTTCTCGCCCGGTTGACCGGGCGAACAAAACTCCAATGCAGCTAGACTTTTGTGGCTCGCCCGGTCGGGCGAAACCGCCCGGTCGACCGGGCGAGCGTGCTTTTCCGCTCTTTCTTTGGTGTAATCTTGCCCGAATCACTTGTGCAATCTCTTGGATCTTCTATGAGCTAAATGTGGACCGTTGGACTTCCGTTCTGCAACTCAAATGAGGGCGCTAAATGCTTAATCTGCACAAAAACATCTAACACACAGAAACAAGTCCAAACATATCAAATAGCTCAAGAATCGAGCTCCAATGAGCTCAAATCAACTAACAAAGCTAAAGGAGTAGAGCTAAATAATCTATATAAAATAGATACATCAAAATCCCCCAAGCTAACCTTTTGCTTGTCCCTAAGCAAAACCACACAAATGAGTTACAATATACAATTGTTTCACCCCATAGAAAATGCAGTTCGAAAATATTAGTAGACTCAAAAATCAATCAAGAAAGCGTGCATCATCATCAATCCTTTATATCAAGCCAATGACCAATCACCGAGAAAGACAATCAAGCAAGGTCACTACACATATCATGCAAATACTAATATGGTGCTCACCAGGGGGGACGCTCTTCTCTCATTTTTGTGGCAGGCAAAAGATGTGCCCGATCACTCACCATCCCAACCATAACAACCCTTCCCACTCGCACTCTCATGTGTTTAAAAAGGTAATAATGCCACTCATCCTAATCATGTCGACTCAAGTAGCAAACGTACTCTTTAACCTTGACAAACTGACTACACATCAATCCAATAAACAATGTAAACACAAGCTCAAGAGGACTTTTTCAGGATTGTAATGGGGCTTAGGTAAGGGTAGGGAATATGTATAGGAAATGTGGTGGAAAAACCCAAGAATGGGGAAGCAAAAGTCACAAGAAGCATCAACTATAACACAACCAATAACAATGCCCCAGCTCTATGAATCAACAAAATTTTCAATAAACCCATCCTTGAAGCAGTGTAATGAATTTTTCTTTGCAAGCTATTGTGAAGGAGAGAATTTTTACCCTTTTGTTCATTTTTTTTTTCAATCTTTCTTTTCTTTTTCTTTGCATCTTTTCGATCCAACAATCACATTTATTTCACTTGGCTTATTCTCTTCTTTTTCTCGAACTTTGAACCTTACAAAATACAATCATCTCCACCCAAAGTAACTTATAGCAACCATTTCAGATACTAACTTCGACAGATGCTCCCCCAAGCTAGGCTTGGATTAATATCAAAATAAGGGCCATGGGCATGTAATGAGGTTTAGTAACATGAAATAGTCATTAGGCTCAGCGGGGCTAAGGAGGATAATAGTATATCAATAAAAATCACTTTGAGGCTCAAGAATCAGACAAAAGGACGCCTCTATCATAGCAATTGCCACAAGTCATCAGATATCAATAAGTACGTTGTCAAAGTCAAGATCAGTCAACTAATGAGGAACTAACACACAAGAAACAGAATGGATGTAGAAATAAATCCATTGGCAAGAATGAGTCCTCACAGTCTAACCAACTTAGCTCTACAATCAATGCAAGTGCCGCAAGTATCATGCAATCAAGGGTCATGGAAAATTGAAAATCAACTCAAGACTAACAAATACTCACGCTAACTATCATAGATTCAGAGTCCAAGAATTCATTCAAAAATTTGGGGGTGTAGGGAAATAACCATGCAACTCATCATAACTCATGTCAAGCTCGTATTTTTTTTTTTTCAAGTTTTTTTTTTTTTTTTTTTTTTTTTTTTTTTTTGAAAAACGAAACTAAACTAACTACACTACAAAGCAGTAAAGAGAGAGAAAGTACTTACAGAAATCCTCCCCCCAAGCTAAACTCGGCAATGGCCTCATTGCAGCTAGAGGGAAAGAGAGGACTCACGCGTCATCATCAGACATATCGGCAGTAAAACTGCCACCGGTAGTACCTGCAGCACCAAAAGCAGTATGGCCAGAAGGAACATCCCGAGCATGGTCAGTAGGGTCAGGGACCTATGGTGTGTACCATGAAGGGTGGGTGGCATCATGGGCAACAAGCCCTTGGTGAAAATAGTCATGGTAGATAGGGTACAGGGCATGGCGCATGTCAGACTCCACGGTAGTCAACCGTGTGTCCAACGAAGTCAGGTGAGTATGGATGGTAGCCTGACCAAGCTCAAGACGGCCCATCTGTGAGGTAAGGGACTGATGTCCCTGCTCAAGGCGGGAAAGGACCGCCATCATAGGATCCATAGGCGCGGCAGAGGAGGAGCCTTCCCCAGCGGGCTGCCTGTGGTAGGTCCGCAGAGGTCGCCTAACAATGGGCTCTTGACCCCGCATAGGAAGGAGGTACGACCCCACACCAGGCTCTAAGCGAGTCTGAGCAGGGTCAGGAAGAAGGATAGACTCCTTCTTAGCAATTAACCACCTAAATTTGTTCGCAGACTGGGTGGTTAGCCATTTAGCATTTGTCATATAATCAATGTTAATCTCAGCGGCACCAGCTACGGCATCGTTAATGTCAGGGGTATAGCCAAAATGAGTAGCAATAGTGGTAATGAGGCCACCTAAAACAATAGGTTGCCCCCTAACACTACCATCGTCAAACAGAGCAGGGAAATTGGCGGCAGTCCGCTTCAGCTGGGACACAAACAGATAAGGAAGGCACAGAGAGTAATCAAGCTCTGGAAACAAATAACTACCCATCAAAAAAATCTCTTGTTTCTGACAGGAGTGGGGCTCAGCACGCCCAAAAAGTGTGAATCCCAAAAATCGCTGTAAGTAGCAAAGGCTGGGAAAATGGAGGTGGTCTGCGCAAGTCATATCTTTGGGTGTTAACATCCCCATCACCCGTGAATGCGGTCCACAAGGTATTAATTCGAACAAGTGGGGGGGGGGCGGTGATCATCGAAGAATGGGGAGGCCAAAAATAGCAGCTAATTGGCCCAATGTGAGTTCTCGATCCTCATTCATGAGGCGAAAACGGAGAACTTGATTTTTATTGCCTACTTCTAATGAGCTCAAGAATTCAAGTGTAAGATGCCTATATGTCCAGAAAAACATGCCGAACATTGTTCCCAATCCCAATTTCTCAAATAGTGTTTTAGTTTCACCGTAAATACCCAAAGCATGCAAAGCATTAACATCAACAAAACGAGTAGGGATTATGTTCCGATATTTCAACTTTTCAAATCTTTGTTTTGTTCTAGGGATTTGAAGATTACCTGCGGGAATGTCGAATCTGGTGGAATTTGAGTGCTTGATTCCCCCCTTGAGCTGTGTTTCCTCTTGCTTGGCCCTGACATGGTGGAAAAGAAAAGAAAAGTGGAGATTTTTAGGAGTGAGAGAATTGAAGTGGGATGATGTATGAAGAAAATTGAAGGAGAAGATGAATTTGTGAAATGGTGAAAGGTAGAGTGGAGTTTGGCTATGGAGGATTTTAGGAGAGAGAGAGAAAGAGAGAAAGAGAGAGTTGAGAGGATGAAGAAAGGTGAGAGAAAATGAAAGAAGTGAAGGAAGAAAGAAGTGGGTGAAGGAAGAAATAAGAAAAATAAGCCTCGTGGAATCCGCCCGGTCGACCGGGCGAAAAAAAAATCGTCTTTGCCATCTTTTCGCAGCGCTGGCCTGGGCCTCGGGAGAAGAAAAAAAAACGGCCCGGTCGGGCGAATTCGCCCGGTCGACCGGGCGAAAGTAGTTTCCTCAGCATATTAAGGGCATTCCGCCCGGTTAATCGGGCGAAATTGACGCCAAATTCGATTGCGCGCCCGGTCGGGCGACTTCGCCCGGGTGACCGGGCGAAATTTTGTATTGCTTCCTTTTCGCCCTCTTGGGTTTTAGTTGCGCGCCCTGTCCGGCGAACTCGCCCGGTGGGGCTAGTTGAGAGGCCCGGTCGGGCGAAACCGCCCGGTCGACCGGGCGACTATATTTTCCGCTGTTTTTTTGGTCAAAATTTTTCCAAGTTGTGATATTGACCCCCTGCACACACCAAACTCGCCAAATGTCAGTACACTCTCTCTCACCTCTCTAGAAAAAAAAAAATTAAGAAAAGTAATCTAAACTAGTAAAGAAAAAGAAAAGTAAAGACGGGTTGCCTCCCGCAAAGCGCTGGTTTAGAAAGGTCCCGCACGACCTTAGTACCTCTGATTTCAAGGTGAGGGAACATCTAAGTAGATGACCTCTACTTGACCTATGAAAGCACCCTCATGATACAGTTTCAAAGGTTGACCATTCACCTTAAACTTCGTCCCCTCTGCATTGGCCACTTCAACGGCTCCATGTGGCTTCACATCAGTGACAACAAAAGGTCCAGACCACTTTGACTTAAGCTTTCCAGGAAAAAGCCTTAGTCTAGAGTTGTATAATAAAACCTTGTCACCAACATGAAACTCGCGCTTCTCAATCATCTTGTCATGAAACCTCTTTGTCTGCTCCTTGTAAAGCTTGTGGTTCTCATATGCTTCCAGTCGAAGCTCATCTAACTCATTCAACTGAAGAAGTCTTGTTTCACCTGCAGCCTCTAAATCCAAGTTAATATCTTTGACTGCCCAAGCTGAGAGATACTCCATTTCAACTGGTAAATGACAAGCTTTGCCATAGACCAATCGATATGGGGTGGTGCCGAGAGGTGTCTTAAAAGCAGTTCGCAGTGCCCATAAAGTGTCATCCAACTTTTGTGACCAATCTTTCCTTGACCTCCTGTTGACTACCTTCTCTAAAATGCGCTTGATCTGACGATTGGAGACTTCAACTTGGCCACTAGTCTGAGGGTGATATGCCAAGCCAACCTTATGAGTAACTCCATATTTCTTCAGTAAAGCTTGGAAGGTTCTCTGATGAAAATGAGACCCCCCATCACTGATCAAGACTCTCGGGACTCCGAAACGAGGAAAAATAATCTTCTTGAAGAGCTTCATTACCACCTTAGAGTCATTAGTAGGGGAAGCCACAGCTTCAACCCACTTAGTCACATAATCCACAGCTACCAAAATATACTTGTTCCCACAAGAAGAAGGGAAAGGTCCCATGAAATCAATTCCCCACACATCAAAGGGCTCAATCTCCAAAATTCCCATATGCGGCATCTCTTGTCTCTTTGAAATATTGCCCGTTCTTTGACACTCATTACAAGAGAGGCAAAACGCACGGGCATCTTTGAAGATAGTAGGCCAGTAGAACCCACTCTGGAGAACTCTATAAGCTGTGGCCTGTGAGCCAAGATGCCCACTACAAGGCATACTATGACAGTGTTGTAGGATTCCAGCTATCTCCCAATCGGCAACACATCGTCTGAACAAGCCATCTGAACACTTCTTGTATAGAAGTGGGTCTTCCCAATAGTAATGCTTAGCATCATGATAAAACTTCTTGCGTTGTTGGTACGTCAAATCTGGAGGAGGAGAACCACCAACACAATAGTTAGCAAAATCAGCATACCATGGAGATTGAATAGATACAGCAAAAAGATGATCATCAGGAAAAGAATCATCTATGGGACCATCAGCACTTGACTCAAATCTCAATCTGGAGAGATGATCTGCAACAACATTCTCAGCACCCTTCTTATCACGGATCTCCAAATCAAACTCTTGTAATAAGAGTATCCAGCGAATAAGTCGTGGCTTGGCTTCCTTCTTAGCCAGTAGATACTTCAGTGCAGCATGATCGGTGTGGACAATAACTTTCGAACCTATGAGGTAGGTTCGAAACTTGTCGAGAGCATATACAATGGCCAATAACTCCTTCTCTGTAGTAGCATAGTTGACCTGAGCTTCATCTAATGTCTTGCTGGCATAGTAAATAGCATGGAGGGTCTTGTTCTTCCGTTGGCCAAGTACAACACCAACTGCATAATCACTAGCATCACCCATGATCTCGAAGGGAAGACTCCAATCTGGAGGTTGTATGATAGGGGCAGTGATCAATGCTTCCTTAATCCTGTCAAAAGACTCCACACAAGCGTCAGTAAAATCAAAGGTGGCATCCTTGAGCAACAATTGAGTAAGGGGTTTCGCAATTTTGGAAAAATCTTTTATGAACCTGCGATAAAACCCCGCATGACCCAGAAAACTCCTCACTCCCTTGACATTCACAGGAGGAGGAAGTTTCTCAATCACCTCAATTTTTGCCGGTCAACTTGGGATGCCACGTTCGAAACAAGATGACCAAGTACCACTCCCTCATGGACCATGAAGTGACATTTTTTCCAGTTTAAAACCAAATTAACATCAGTACAACGTCTCAGTACTCTAGAAAGATTATGCAAACACACATCAAAGTCAGACCCATAGACACTGAAATCATCCATAAATACCTCCATGATATTCTCAATGAAATCAGAAAAAATGGCCATCATACATCTTTGAAATGTGGCAGGGGCGTTACACAAGCCAAAAGGCATTCGACGGTAAGCAAAGGTGCCATAAGGACATGTGAACGTCGTCTTCTCCTGATCTTCTGGGTGAATGGGAATCTGAAAGAAACCTGAATATCCATCCAAATAACAGAAAAAGTTATGTTTTGCTAATCTTTCTAACATCTGGTCAATAAAAGGGAGGGGGAAGTGATCTTTCAAGGTGGCTATGTTTAATCTGCGATAGTCAATACACATCCGCCAACCTCGTAATGAGACGAGTAGGAATTAGTTCATCTCTATCGTTCTTAATAACAGTAGTCCCCCCTTTTTAGGAACAACTTGAACCGGGCTCACCCACTTAGAATCTGAGATGGGATAGATGATGCCCGCGTCAAGCAGTTTCATTATTTCCTTCTTCACTACCTCTTGCATATTAGGATTCAAACGTCTTTGGGGTTGTATGCAAGGGCGGTGATTTTCTTCCAAATTTATTCTATGCATACAAAAATCAGGACTAATACCCTTGAGATCATCGATACTATACCCAATAGCCTTTTTGTGCACGCGAAGCATTGTAAGAAGTTGTGAAAGCTGGCTATCTGTGAGTTTAGTACTGACAATCACAGGGCATTCCTCATTATCATCAAGAAATGCATATTTGAGGTGAGAAGGTAAAGGTTTAAGTTCTAACTTCTTTACCTGTGGCTCAGAAGTAGAGTAAACAGTCTCCATTACCTCACATTCGACTGCCTCATCAACATTAAGGTCATCCAGTTCAAGAATTTTCTCCAATGGGTCATCTGGCATAAATTGGTGATAATCACCTCCCGAAATCTCTTCCAGTACAGCAATCCTGCAGCATGTGTGCTCAAGCATAGGAGACTTAATAGCATTGGTTAGTTTGAAAGTAATAGTATCATCACCAACACTTAAAGTCAAAGAGCCAGACTTAACATCAATCACAACACCGGCAGTACACAAGAAAGGCCTACCTAAAATAATGGGGATTTGACTGTCCTCCTCCATATCCAGCACTACAAAATCTACAGGAATATAGAATTTTCCAACCCTGATAGGAACATCCTCTAAAATACCCAAAGGATATTTCACAGAACGATCCGACATCTGCAAAGGAATCTGGGTGCACTTCAAAACTCCCAAGTTCAGTTTATTACAGATAGATAGAGGCATAACAGATACACTAGCTCCTAGATCACATAAAGCCTTATCTATAAACAATGCACCTACATGACATGGGATGGAAAAACTACCAGGATCCTTTAATTTTGGAGGGATTTTATTTTGCAAAACAGCACTACACTCTTCAGTTAGAGCAACTCTATCTAGACCACCAAAATCCTTTTTCTTAGTAATCATGTCTTTCAAAAATTTGGCATAAACAGGCACTTGAGAGATTAAATCAGTAAAAGGAATTGTTACCTCAAGATTCTTGACCATTGACATGAACTTACCAAGCTGTTGATCAACCTTGGATTTTTGCATCCTGTGAGGGAAAGGTAGTGGTGGTGCAGGAGAGTCTGTAACCTTCTCCTTTTGCTTCTTTGCTTCATCTACTTTCTCTTGCTCAACTTCAGCTTTTGAGCTATCTTCACCATCCTTTTCATCCACTACATCATTGTTGTCTGGAGGTGGCAAATCATCAGTAGGCAAGTGGAGCATCATATTGTGTTCCGCTTCGAAGCGTGACAGCATTAGCAGTCTCTTTGGGAATTGGTTGCCCCGACAAATGACCTAGTTGCCTCTGCACATTATTTCCGGCCACCTGAGCAAGTTGAGTCTCCAAATGCTTTGTAGTATTCTTCAGCTCTTTGATGCTCTCCTCGTGATTTTTCTGCATAGAAACAATCATTTTCATTAGATCAGACATAGTAGGCTCTTGAGAACTGGCACTCTGAGGAGTTTGCTGCTGATAGCCTTGGTGTGAAGGCCTATTGAAACCAGGAGGGGGATTCTGAGGAGCCCCTTGATAATATTGTTGTCTAGCAGCATGTGGTGGTGGGTTTTGATGTGGTGGTGGGTATGATGTTTGCGGCATAGGTTGAGGGTTCTGAACATTATTGTTTTTGTAGGAAAAATTAGGATGATCCCTCCAACCTGGGTTGAATGTGTTAGAGTAGGGGTTGTGTGGAGGTCTCTGCTGAAAAGCATTTGCATGCTCCATCTGATTCGAGTCCGATTGATTATAGGAACAATCATAGCCAAAGTGGCCTTGAACACCACACACCTCACAGAAAGAAGAGGTAATAGGAGCCATAGAAGACATAGCATTAATACTCATAGGAGGAGTACTAGACTGCGAAGATTTCAGTGAGTCCATCTTCATGCTCAACTGGGCAACTTGTGCAGACAACAGGGAATATGCATCAGCATCCAACTTTTTCTTTGTAATAGTCCTAGAAGAACTATGATCATTTGCTGCTAAGTTGGCCAAAAAACTGTACCCTTCATCTACCTCCTTATCTAGGAAAACACCTCCTGCAGATGAATCGATTATACTCTTGATATGGGGTTGTAGACCATTGTAGAATGCCTGAGTGATGAACCACTTGTCTAGATTGTGGTGTGGGCATTCTCTCTGCAGATCCTTGAACCTATTCCATGCTTCCTTCAGTGTCTCATCAGGTTCTTGTTGGAAGGTAGCAAGCTTGTGTCTGATTTCTGCAGTCTTGGTAGGAGGGTACTATTCTTTCAGGAATGCTTCAGAAATAGCACTCTACTCGGTTTCATTAACATCGTTCAGCCATTTCTGTGCCTTGTCCCTTAGTGAGAATTCGAAGACCATGACCTTCAACTGATCAGGAGTGACCCCTTGGTGCTTAACGGTACAACAAAGTTGTTGAAACCGTTGTAAATGATTTGCAGGGTCTTCAGATGGGTGCCCTCCAAACTGGTTCTGTTGGATCATATTGATGAGGGCAGGTTTGATCTCAAAATTGGCCGCCTGAATGTCGGGCATAGTAGGCCCTGTGGAAATACCACCAGGAGAAGGTACCCCATAAGATTTCAATGACTTAGGAGGCATGATTGACTCTGAAGGACCTTCTGTGGATTTTCCCTGGTTAGCAGACTGCTTCTTCTTCTTTTGTTGCTTTTTGAGTTGCCGGATGGTTTTCTCAAGATTAGGATCAGTTGGAACTGGAGTACCTGTTCTCTTAGACCTGGGCATAAAAGAAACAAAGAAAAATATGCAGTGAGATGGTCCCAATTGGAACTTGAAGTTCCAATGAGACAGCAGAAATAGTTCAAATAATTAATCAGAAAGCTATAGAAACTAGCCGTCTCCCCAGCAACGGCGCCAAAAACTTGATGAGTTTTAAAATATACCGCAAGTGCACGGTGTCTGTTTAGCAGAAACTGGCAAATACGGGTCGATCCACAGGGAGAAGAGTTCTACAAATTTATGTTCAATTATCTAACTACTTCAAGAGAGGAAATTGATTGAGGAATTAATAACTAAACTAGAATAAACTATAACACAAAAAGATGGAGGTTTATCAATTAATTAAAAACCTAGGGCAATCGATCGGTCCACCATGCTTATACCAATTTAATCACTACAATATAGTTCGACAATACTTGGATTGAGGTTCGAATAAATAAAGTATTTCGTTAATCCTTGGTCAGGCATTAACAACTCTTAGATTAACATATGCCAGTACGGTCGCTCAACATAATCAAATCTACCTATTGTAACAAGCCTCTAATGAATACGATCTTTCGATTCTAATTCTTATTAGCTAAACATAACTCATGATATTGCGCAATTACATGAATTAAACAAGCATAACAAATCAATAGAAATTATTCTAATTCAATCCAAATAACGAAGAACTTTAAACCACAATCAAAAAGGTATAAACATGGCTTCCCTCTCTAAGCCCTAGAAAAAGTCTACTCACTCATGATAACAGTAAAATCAATAAACATAATCAAAGTAAAAGAATTTATTAAGTTAAACAAAGTAAAGAGAAATACCGAATGACTCAAGAACAATGAAAACCAAAATTGATGATCTTTATAATCTTTAAGAGCAAGAGTTAATACAAACTAGAGAGAGAAACTAAGTGTTTAGCCCTAAAAACGTATATAATAAGATAGATAATTCGAATTGCCAAAAAATTATTTATACTTTTCTTACAAAACCGGCTAAAAAAGCAAATAAACCCTTCCCGAGAAAACCGCCCGGTCGACCAGGCGAAACCGCCCGGTCGGGCGGCGGTGATTAAGTAAACTACGACAAGAAGGGAATTTCGCCCGGTCAACCGGGCAGATCCGCCCGGTCGGGCGCGCAAGCAGATTTCTTCTCTTCTCGCCCGGTTGACCGGGCGAACAAAACTCCAATGCAGCTAGACTTTTGTGGCTCGCCCGGTCGGGCGAGCGTGCTTTTCCGCTCTTTCTTTGGTGTAATCTTGCCCGAATCACTTGTGCAATCTCTTGGATCTTCTATGAGCTAACTGTGGACCGTTGGACTTCCGTTCTGCAACTCAAATGAGGGCGCTAAACGCTTAATCTGCACAAAAACATCTAACACACAGAAACAAGTCCAAACATATCAAATAGCTCAAGAATCGAGCTCCAATGAGCTCAAATCAACTAACAAAGCTAAAGGAGTAGAGCTAAATAATCTATATAAAATAGATACATCAATTACCTCCGCATTTGGCCGCGCAAAACATGAAATAGGATAGTGACTGTGAGATCTTAGAGGATTTCACTTTTAACGATGACTCGTCATTTGAGGGTGAGATGGAGATTATTGATATCGACAGTGAGGAGGAGGAAGAAGAAAAATTAGGGTTTTTGGAGAGGATTGTTAAGTTAGAAAAAATTGCTGAGGATGAAGTGATGCATGATGTGGCAGAGGAGAAGAAACAAGGAAGTTATTCTGTTCGTAGGCCTTATATGCTGAGGTCTTGCAGTGAGATATGCAAAAAACTGGTTAAGGGGGGCGAGAATGAGGGTAAAGGGAAGGAGGTTGTTGTAGATAAAGGGAAGGGGGTGGCTGGTGATGGTGGGAGAAAGGTAGTGGTGTTTGCGTTGCCAGCAGTCCAACCAGTGTTGGGCAGAGGTAAAGGAAAGAGGAAGCTGACTTTAGCTTCTTTGCCAGAAAAAGAAGAAATGGAGTGGAGCGCCACTCCACTCCCTCCTGTGAAACAGTGAGGCTAGGAAGAAAAGGGTTGGGCCATGGACTGGAATTGATGAGGATGAATGGGATCCTCAGTTGTTGCGATTCATGAAGGGACATGTCCCTGCATTCAGGAAGCAGTACATGTGATTGAGTCCCACATCTTCCCACAGCATAATTTGGTTATTTCTGACTCCTTTAACTCTGTTGATCATTTTTGTTGTTGCTTGCAATCCTAATTCTTGTGGCTTAGTTGTGATGAGTCCTTAAACTTTGTGCCTCACTGTGTTCATTGACCCATGTTAGTATGCTGATGTTGTTGCCTAATGATGTTAGAGGTTCATATTTTACTGTCCCTAATTGTTGTGGGTAAATTGTGATGAGTCCCTCAACTTTGTGCCTCACTGTGTTGATTGACCCTTTTTAGTATGATGAGGTTGTTGGCTAATGATGTTAAAGTTTGATTATTGCCTGTCCCTAATTTATGTGGCCCAATTGTGATGAGTCCCTCAATTGTGTGCTGAGGTTGATTGACCCATGTTACTATGATGAGTTTGTTGGCTAATGATGTTAATGGTTGATTTTTTACGTTCCCTAATGCATGCCCAAGTTCAGAGTCCCTTTGAGGCACCCAATTCATATGATGAAGGGACTCAAAACTCTGAAACAATGTTTGATTTGCTCCAGAGTTTACTCTGTTGAGGTAACAAACCTTGTATTCCATGAGTTAAATTAAGATACCCCTGATGGATTATTAGATGTCAAATGATGAGCTATGTTAGCTAATTATACATTGGCTAATTTTATATGGTTGTGTGAAGTGCATTCAATGATCCATGATGTGAATTTGGTTTCCCACCTGCCTTATTGGATTTTAGAGTTGTAGTGATGAGTCCCCTGTTCACCATTAAATCCAAATGATGAAAAGGACTCATTTACTCTCAAAACAAGGTTTGATTTGCTCCAGAGTTTACTCTGTTGAGGTAATAAACCCTGTTTTTAATGAGTAAAATAACCATATACCTGATGGATTAATGTAGGAACAAACTTCACCACACAATTTTCATACAACACAAACTGAAAATTAAATTCACTGCATAAACTTGACTGCATCTACAAACCTAAGGTGATATACAAACCTGTAATCTATACAATAGAGCCTACACTTACCAAACTTTAGATGCATACCAATTACCAACACAAAAGTTGGTATTCATCTACCTATACCATTTAAAAACACAAAAAGTTGTTGTTCATCCTATTTCAACTTACAAAAAACTATGCATATCAATATTGACACTAAGATAAACGTTTGTGCAGCAGTCAACCTTGTAATGTAGCAGTGAAAACAAAAAGGAAAAATTGACAACAGAGGTCTCAACTTTGGGTGATAATTTTTAAAAGGTCTGAACTATTGATTAACCTGTGTAGGTCCCAACTTTAGGGGGTCCTAACTTTTAGCGGGCCTTAGTGACTTGAAACTGGCTTAATAGGTCATCACTTGTAAAACTTGGGTCACACCAGAAGGGTTAATTGAGGGAGGGATGTGGGAACTAGGTGAGATTTTTAAAAAAATTGTCAGTTTTAAGTCACCGAGGCCCGCTAGAAGTTAAGACACCTACCTTCTTCTTCCATGCATCACACCCTCTGACACCCACCCACTAGTCTGCATCCACCTCAAAAAACTATCGTCGCACAACAGTACAAACGTCGCAGAAGACTCATTTGCGTCGCATGCAACAGGGATCGACGCAAAAGACGAGTTATGCGCGTCGCATGTTAACAAAGGTGCGTTGCATATTTGTGAGGTGGTATATCTGCGTCGGATGGACTTTAGGGTCCGACGCACATCACCAACCATTTCCCCCTTTTATGTTTTGGGCTTTAGGGTCTCAAACGCACATCATGCACCTAATCCCTCATTTCCTCCTTCTCTCTCTATTCTTGAGCGCGCCTCTCATCTCCTCTAAATCACCTTTCATCTCTCCTCCAACCACCTAAATCTTCCTGCTAAATGCCAAAATAATTTCATCTAAATTCACTTGAAACCTAATGCAACCCCTGTTGACACGCACTCTTTCATCTCTGCATTTTCTTCTGCAGCGAAATCAGACACCATATTATTATCAGCTACATATGTTAATGAGTGTTGATAATAATAGAAAAATGGGGAAGATCTCTAAAAATGGAGTTTCAAACTTCTCTTTTTTTCCGGCGACAACACAGGTTCGAATTTTTTTCATTTTTAGATCTGATTTGTTTGTCATTTATCCTAGTTTAGGGTTTCATTTTGTTTCATTTTTTAGATTTGATTTTCATTTTTAATTTTCAGATCTGAAAATTCGTTTTTTCATTTTTAGATCTGAAAAATAAAAACTTTCTATTGATGTTAGTGACTTAGTTCGTGCAACTGAAAATAATGGCCTTTCTTTTTTTAATTTCTTATATCTGATTTTTTTTGTTTAGTATTTTGGCATTTATCCTAAGATTTTCAGATCTAGGATTTTCGTTTTAATTTTCTGTTCTGATTTTTTTTTCTATATTTTCAGATCTGGATTTTGTTCTTCTTGACGTCTTCTTCCTCGAGTTCATCGGAAAACATCGCAGAATCATAGGCTGCTCAATTTCTTCCTCGATTGTTCTATATTCAGTTTTAGATTTACATTTTATTTACATACTTGCAAGATAATTTGTTTGTACCTATTTTACATAATTTTTTCTTTCATTTTTAAATTGATTATGGTGGTTTGTATTGAATTTTTGACATTGTATACACCAGAAATGCGCATGAATAAAGTATCTACAAATTTATGACTTCTTAATTTTTTTTAATAAAATAATAGCCATTTGCGTCGGACTCTGGGATATGTGCGACGCAGATGAGTTGCCATCTGCGTCGCACATAGCTTAGAGTCCGACGCAAATGGCAACTCATATGACTGATGTGTAGCGCTGGCTGGTGTTGGAGAGGCATCATGTGCGTCGGATGTAGAGTTATATGCGACGCAAATAGCTCAATATCTGCGTCGTATCTACATCCGACGCAGATCCTATCTCTCTCATCTGCGACGAGACTTGTGCCGTCGGACCAATGTCCGACGCAAATGGGTGTTCCAGGTCCGACGCAAATCGTTAATTCTGTACTAGTGTATATTGGATCATCTTCAACCAACTTCACCTTGTCATCCAAGTAGTCCACTGCATCATCAATAAGTTCCTGATCCACTGTCACATTCTTTGGTAGCAGCCCCAACCTTTCTAATCTCAACTTCCCATGGTGAGGGTTCTTGTAGTTGTTTCCCCCTTTCACTTTTAAAATTTCAACCATGCAGTATTGTAGTTGCAACCATGTGAACTTTAACCGCTCAGGATCAAAGAAGTCATATGATGCTTGCACTTTTTCAATCAACTCACCAATGTTCTTAGGAAATGACCTATACTACAATGCTTGTATGGCATTAAAGAAACCTAGGTCTAAAATGTTTAGATCAGGGGACTGGGGGGGCTGACATACCAGTTTGATGTTGAACCCATTCCTTGTGGCTGCTTCCATGAAAGCTGGATCAGTTGGAATAATGTGTGACCTTGCATTATATTGTTGGATGATGATGTTTTTTGAGAGTTGAGCAGGCCATTTCCTCATGATTGCTGGTATGACTTGATTGATAATCACATCCCTGATGACCACTTGGGTTATTCTCTCTATTAGTTTGGTCTCAATAGTGCCTGCAACTCTGTTTTTGCTTTTTTTTGCTGCAACCCTTTCCACAAATGGGTAGATACCAAATTTGCCATCATGGATCATCACACCCTTTTTGTCATACAATGGCCTTGAATTGACTGCCATAAACATTGCCTTGATCTTGAACCTCTTTGACTGTGTGCATTTGTATGGGTCATCTTCCTTGGGCAGTAAGTAGAACCGTCTCATGTCTGGGTTTAAATAAGACCATTTTTCATCAATGTGAATGACATTCTCCATGGGTTCAAACACTGCTGGTTCAGTTGTAGTGGCTGGTATGATGTGGGAAAGAACCCACTTCATGCTTGCAAGCTTATGTGCCTCTGTGAGGGCTAGATGGTTGATGGCAGTGTGAGATCTAAGCTTCCCCTTCTTAAGTAGTCTGAATATAGTGGTGTGTGGAATCTTAAGGTATCCTGCAAATGCCCTCACAGTTGACCAGTAGCTTAGGGGACATGACTGAAGCCATTCCTCAGCATAATTTATGGTCTTTCTTCCACACTTACCTTTTCTCTTTGAGGTCACATCAAGTGGAACACACCTTGTTCCTTAAATTTTTATGCAAGTTTCCAAATTCTGTGAAGAGTGCTTCTATGGATACCAAATTCTCTTTAAAGTTTTCTTTGTGTGCCCCAAGGTAACTTATCACCATTCTATATTTGAAGGAGCTTCTCCACTAAGTGTCTTTTCTTCCTTGGAGTTAATTTTTCTTTCAGCGTTGGGCCACTAAATGTTACCTCTGTTGTTTCTTGTGTTGCATGTTGTTGCATGTATGCTGCCACATCATCTGAATCGGAGGTCTCATCAAGCAAAGCATGACATCCCTCCTCTAACAACTGATCAACACTGAAGAACCCATCATCTTGCTGATTCTGCATTTTGCCCCAAGCAGATCTGGAAATGAAGAAGATGATTTTTTGCTTTTTTTTTTGCTGTTTTGGGGATGGCAAAGAACAAATTAGTGCTGTGTGTGCTGTGTAATTAAGGGAGTTAATTTTTTGGTCTACAACCTCATCTTAATTATTGGTGATTTTGTGGTTGGTGAATATTAATGGCTGCCTCTTAGGTTGCTCCTTATATAGTGTAGTTAACTTAAGGAGAAAGTGTAACTTACTTTAATTTTGGAGGTAAAATTTGCCTCCTTATTTTGTTTCTCAGTTGTGATGGTTTGAGTAAATTAAATTTTGGAGGCAAAATTTCCCTCCTTACTTTTCCCCATACAGGTGGTACGTTTTTTTGGGGAAGAAATGAACTTTGGGTTTGGACTTTTGGAGGGAAATCACCCCTCCCACCCCCTCATGTACTGACCCACCAAAAAAAAAATTGAGGGCCACGTGTGTCAGTACACACTTTTCCCCCTCAAAATTGTTGTGGTCCCAAAAATCTCCCTCCAACTCCACCATTACTCTAGTCACCCCTTACGAAAAATTGTCTCGGAGTCCGCAATTCAAAAAGTGTTGCAAATATTGTGATACGGAAGAAGTATTATATTTACATTAAGAGGACCTTGATCATAGTATCTGAACCCTGATGCTTTATTGATCTGGTATATATGGGCCAGACACTTGGAAGTCAGGGAAAAAGGTCAGAAAATCCCCTCCTTCAAGCACCCCGACTTGGTAGATTCGAACCCCAAACCTTTAAGATATGAGGTAAGACTCTAACCAAGTAAAATTATGTTACAACTTACAAGAAATACCCAATAAAATGTTGAATTAAAAATTAGTGAAATTACCATGTATTGAATCATGTGTAGTGGCCTGAGGCTGAGGCTGAGCAGCAACAATAGACCATTGAATGAGTGTAGGAGTGATGATGGTGATGAAAGCCCATACCAAGAATATCAATAAAAATGCACCCTTCCTCATTTGGTAAGGGAGAAGCGGAAATTTTAAGAGGTACTACTATTTTATGGTTCAAGTTGAAATACTCTAATGTTTCTTAGCAATAAGCAAGGATTAGTTGGTAAGAAGAGAGGAAAAAAAGTGTCCTTAATGTATTAGCTGGCCATGTCGGGAATAAGTTGGTTTGAAAAATCAAAATTTCTAATTTGTTAATCCTTTGTCATCACTATTACGCTATAAAGAACTCAAATAAAAGAAGCAGTCATAGGATTTTTGGCCGGCTGCCCGGCTATCAGGTAGTGCAAAGTTGCAGTCCAAATTATACTTCAATAAAGAGAAATAAGAACATTTGTATAGGTACAAACGAATTTTTTTTGGCATTTGTAACAGTCCTTGATTCCAATTTTTTTTAACGTTGCTTCATTTCTGAACCCACTAGATATATATGACAATAATTCCAAATGACACAATGTGAAGAAAATTCGAACTTGCAACAACTGAACAAAACTTGTAATAAGGTATGACCTGATCTAGACATGGCATGATAATCCAATTATAACACGAACCTAAAATGTCTTAAATTGAACTTGATTGGACGATAAAATGACCAGACTTGTATCCCAAATGATACATGACCCGGATTGACCAACCTGGAGTGACTGACCAAAACCTGAAACGACAAATGAGGCACGTTAAACTAAGATTATCTTTATTTGATCATGAACTAACCTTATAGTCTAAAACAATGCGAGGACCAAACCCAACCGGGGAACCCGAATTTACAGCTCTGCATTATGCATATGACACCCAACGCTTACATTGGATGCATTAGCGGTTAGAGTTGTTGTAACAACAGTAAATATTGTATCAGAGATTCCCCTATTTTCTTAATTTGCAAGTACAGCTACAAATCACTGTCAGCTTGATCTTTCTTTTCCCTTATCGAACAGACCTGCCATACTTCCACAATAACAATTCCTTAATGATTAGTAGTGGTAATACAATGTAATATTGTACAAGATAATAATGGAATACAAGCCAGATTAAATTATTGTTGTAAATAAAATTATAGATTTTATATGCTTCCCGTCGTAAACATGATATGCTTTATGGCTTCCTTTAGATTTAAAATAAGAAAACAAGGGATGTACCATTAAGCAGTTAGGTGTGGTTTAGTTCAAATTTTTGTTGAGAATGATGGAACTTTTCAATCATTGAAAAGAAAGGATAGATGCCACTTTGTCTTCCAACATGTATATTGAATGCAACGTCTATTCCTTTTAGTTCGCATTAGGATGGAGTGCTGGAAGGTTATGAAGTTTTATAGTCACACGAAGATGGATTTAAGGGTCAAAAAATGAATTTAAAAAAAAATATAGACAGACGTGTTAAGCCAGACATGTATTACGTCGTATACACACGTTTTTTAGGGGCAAGTAGGTCCCTTTGTTTGCCAGAGCTTTATATAAGACCTTGGTGTCACCGAACTGTTTAGAAAGATATTCATATAGCAAAATAATCTTATTTCTAAATACCCATTTGGCTAATCGGCTGTCTATGCATTATAGAAAGACTTCGCAATTAGCATTGGATAAGACTGAATGTATGGTGTTACTGTAGTATCTCCATGCACTTCAACTTTTAAGCACAAATTATAATATAAGCTGGCTCAGCATATGCCTCGACCTGTTTGCTCCAAAACGGCCGAACATGTATGCTTGAAGTTCATTAGTATACAAACTTCAGCGTCACAAATAGTCCTACCCTAAAAGCAAGCAGCAGACACATTCCTTACTAGCAGTGATCGCTTAAAGGTATGGACGAGGGAGCAGGAGACGAATCAGGCGAGCTACATGTTGATTGAAAGCATATAAACAGAAGAAAAACTAGAAGCCTTGAAATGTAGGCTTTGCCAAATAAAGTTGCTACAATTTAAAGCAACAATAGCTCCAGCAAAAAACATTGTACTCTACTAAAGATCAACTGTTTTTAGCTTCATGTCTCGCAACACCCTCAATCAGGCTTAGAGTGCTATACAAGCACAACTAAATTATGTTATAGTGGGAGTTTACCTGAAGAGATCTAGATCTTTAAGCAGACCAACAAAGATGGGGAGTTTGTTCTTACTCAATTACTGATGCATCTATTTCTCCATGTGCCAAAGAATCATCCTATAAGAGAGAAAAATCTACCATTTAATTAGCATACATAACCATTGGAAAATCTTAGGAAATTTGTGGGGTATCACGAAAGCCTCACTTTAGTACAGACATATATATAATGAACATTTGGGTTCTTCCCAATGAAATCTTTAATGGACTTTCCTCCCTGTTTTAGTGGAACAGGTTTAGTAAGCTCCCATTTCTTTTGGTCTTCATCTTTCGCTCCAGAAACAGTATTTTCTGCATATGCATGATAATTAGACAAGTATTACATCACACATTGCAGTATGTTACTCGAGCTCTTCATTTTATCCAAGTAACCGCATCAAATCTTCAATACTCCGACATGTATATGACACTTCGACACTTCATTATAGCCAAAATCATGGAAAATTTTCATAACATAGCCGTGTAAGACATTTAGACAAATACCCAAGTGGCCGAGGCTAATATGAGTACTGGAGCCCGAGTAAAATAGCAGATAAATTTGAGAAAATATTAAACTTCCAGATAAAGGTAGCAATCAGTTAATATATTGAAGACGAATATTTTTCACACATCAGATGTAAAACATATTCTAGCTAAATGCTGAACAAAAACGATGTTAAGGCTTCGGTGTAGCTTTTGTAAAGCCATGTATTAGATGGTGGACATCCAAGTGCGCTCTCTTATGCTATTCATGAATTGTTACGCAAGGCTAAGAAGATTGGTAATAGCTTGTAATTTAACAAGGATTAGACCTTTTACCATCAAAGATATTAATACTTGCCAAAAACTAGAGAAGCACATAACTTAGCCTCTGGTTTGACTAGAGAAAACATATTCAATGAAAAAAGTTTTACCATGAAAATTCACTTTCTAAGGAAAAAGACAAAAGTCAGTATGAGAGATGGAAATAGAGCGAAGAGGATGGTTGAGGAGAAAAAGAGGAAATAAGGAGGAAAATGTGGCATCCCAAGAAAATTGCTTTCAACTGTTGGGAAATTAATATTCTACTCTTCACAAACCAAATAAAAGAAAATGAGAAAATCTTTTCAACTCAACCAAATACTTTCTTAAGCACACAAATAACTCCTATATGTGTGCACATGTAATAATCATATCAAATAATGAAGAAATCATAAGGCAGATAAAACATAAGAACTGATCTATATAGTTAGATTTCGGACAACCTATCACATGGAGCTTTATCTTCCATTTGCATGGACTCCTTAGCATCTTTAGACGGTAGCGGGGTGATCCATATGTAATCTGCAGCAATCAAGAAAATTCTTTGAGCAAACATATACAAGATTAAGTCCCATACAGAAGAAGAAAAATATTAAGTTTTAAGTCATATCTATGGAGCCAAAACATTGAGTCTTTTACATGTACTTTTGATTATAATGGACTAGATCAAAGGACTCTGTAAACCTTTAGCCCTTCCATAATGATAAAGCTACGACAACATTGTTGATGTTGAAAAAGAAAATAAGATGTGCCTCAGCCAAAGTAATTATATACTTCCTACGTTTTTCAATAGTTGCACCACATTGACTTTCTAACACTTTTCACATTCTCTACTTTGACCCTCTTATATTATGCATATGTAATGAAAATCATAGTCATATAGGATCTTGTTAGATCCGGCTCATTATGTATTTCCATAAAATCGACCTTTCAGAATTTTTGCTTATACATAAATAAAAATATTAATGCTCAAAGTTGTGCATTGGCTTATGTGTCAATCCTCTAGGTACAACTATTAAAAAACAGAGGAAGTAGTATATTGAATGCAAGGAAAATTTTGCAGCAAACATACATATTTACACCCACAGATAAACTATCCTAGATATTGCAAAAAATATATGAATAATCTAACTGTGAACCAGAAACAAAAAAAAATTGAATGCTGAATTAGTACTTAAAACTTTAGGTGAAGGGAGAGGAGGAAGTGAGGAAACACAAGATTACCAGAATATAGATCCCTTTATCCTTTAAGACCCTATTGATCATCAAAGATTGCTTCAATATATGATCATTGTATACATGAAGAATAAAAACATAAGCGAAACAGTAAGATTAACTCTTGGCAGATTTGATACTACACATACCGCCAAACTTCCTCAAGCATCTTAGTATAATTTCGCTTTGAGTTCTTTCCACACTATTAGAAGAAAAGTTGTAAGCGACTGGTTATTGATGGAGACATAACTACTTTTCAAACAATACTTACCATAATAGAATCAAGTGTTCCTGCAAAGTACCACAAAGCCGCATCAGAAGAAAGAAAAGAGGAGCATGTCAAAATATATACTGCATTTCAGATTTAAAGAGCAAGTACCTGAAGGAATATGTCCTTAGACATTCCGGCAATTACTAAATATAAATAGGAATGTTATTATGAAGATAATAAAGTTAATTATTTTAGTAATCGTATTTACTTGCTAGAGAATAAATATGATTAATAGGACAATATTGATTGGGCCTATAACTAAAATAGATTAATCCTATGAGGTCACACATTGTAGCACAAGTTGGACAAAGCAATCCAAATCCATTTAGGATTAGGATTGGGCCGGTCCAAAGGAGAATAGGAGGAGAATTAGTTCTCCTAACTAACCTATGACTCTTCTATTATATATAGGATATAATATTAGGGTTTAGGTAATCAATCCATTAGTCAGTTACTTTTCACTAGAGAGAGAAAGAGAAACCCTAAATCTATTCTCCCTAAAACCGGCTCCTATACCATCAAAAGCAAGAGATTTTCTTCTCTTCCGTTCTAGCAAACGTTGGTGTTCAACTGGTGTTCGTGGACTGATTAGAGGAGCAACACTTGGGGCTCTCGGATCTTCAAAGCTTGCATACAACGGGAAAATCACGCTACAAAGGTTTGATATTTAATCCCTATTGAATGATTCATATGTATGATTATGTTTGCGATCCTATGATAGATGTTAGGAAATTGTTTCCTGAAATTCCGCTATATGCATCTATATATTCATACCAGTGGTATCAGTTTTGCCTAATTCATAATATTCATATGATCATATAATTGTATGCAAAGTTATTATTTTTATTCAATTAAGGGAGGATTTATTTATGGCTTGAATTTGTAAAATTGATATTTGATATTAATTAATTGGAAATTGTAAATATTTGATTTAATTGTGATTTATGCTCAAATAATTTTATAAAGTTCCGATTTTTTTATATGAGGGACGAAATAAATTTTTTAATTCACTCTAAAATTTTCGGATTTTTATAAATTTTTTTGTTAGATTTAAAAATTATTTATGTTTAATTCGATTAATCATTGAAATAATTTTGTTGACAATTAAAGATTTGATTTTTAATTTGTTAAATAAATCTAATGTTCATCACCCACATAGATCTAGAATAATATGATGGCTGCAAATAATTTGATTATTTTCCCACTAATTTTCGAATTTTATCATATTATTTATGGATTTTGGTTAAATTTTATGTTTAATTTGATTATTCATATAATTTAAGGATAACAATTAAGATATTTGATTTTATTTGTTAAGATAATTCAGTAGATCACCCTAAAAATTATTTTCGAATTTTTCGGAATTTAATTGTTAATTTTCTGAATTTTTTTGATATAATTTGAATTTTTGCCCTAATTTTGAATTCTTGTTAGATTTAATGTTTAATGGAGATTATTCATTCAAATCTAATATCAACAATTCTAAAAATTTGTTTAAGATTTGTTGTTTGATTCAAAATTTCTGCCATAATTTTTCGGATTTTATAACCTAATTATCTCCTAAATCTTTAATTAATTGTTAAATAAAGATTACTTTAGTTTAATTTTTTGTAAATTGTTACATAAATTAAAAGGGAAAGCCAACCATGGCTGGGTGGCCCACCGGTGACGGTGGAACCACGGTGGCTGGCGGAGGGGTACCGGAATAAGGCGGGTCTGGGGCGGCAATGGTGGGGATGGCTGGGCGGCCCGCGTGCGACGTGCGCAGCCCCTGCCTCCTCACGCGAACTGTTGATGCGGAGGTTGGCAGCCTTGCTGCCGGCGTCTGCTGTCGGGGTGCGGTTTGCGACTGCCGGTGGCGCGCTGGCTGGCTTCCTGGCTGGCGTGCTGCTGGCTTGGTGTGGTGATGACGTGGAGGCTCGGTTGTTTCGGCGAGCAATCAAAAGCTTTGCTGGTTTTGTGTTTCCAGCGGGGGGTTTTGGGTTGGCTGTTGACTGGCAGCCTTGTGCTGCTGGTCAACGGTCAATAAGTCAACGTTTGATTTAAAAAAAAAAAAAAAATTTGTTTTAAGGAAAATCTGATTTTCCAAACTTGAGCATAAATCCAAAAGTTTCCTATTTTGCAAATTTGTGAATAATAAAGATTATTGCCATATCTAGATAAGTAATTGAATTAAAATAATATAGTTTCCTAAATTATTCCTTGCTTAAATTTGTTAAGTTTTATAATTATTATGGAAAGTTTTATTTGCTTATTAATTGTTAATAAGTAAATAGTTTGTGTTTATTTTATTTTGATATTATAAATGCGTGGATGTTTAATATAATATATGTGATATTATATTTTGCATATTATGACTAGTATGGCCCAAATTAGGATAGTAATTACGATCTGCGAATCGTTATATTTGAATGTAAATTAAATAAGATCTATGAATCGTTTGTATTTTTGTAACTTTAAATTTTCGTTATTATTTAATTCAAATTATGTAATCAAGCATGAGGATCCAAGGAGTTTAAAGGATGGTGATCCATGGAGATTCAAGGGAGGATTCATGAAGATTAGTTATTTTCCTAAGTATAGGGGCCATACTAGATCATTTAATTATTGCTTTTATAATTCTCTTGCATTTATTTTGTTTAAATGCTTGCTTCTAAGTTTGTTTTGTGGTTAATTGATTCATGTGTTCACTATTAATTGACCATATTAGTAAACTTAGGTCCCCAAAAGTAATATTGAGTTTAACTGCTTTCCCAAACAACACCTATAAAGCCTTAGATCATGAGTAATAGGTTCTGCCAAAGCAGGGTGTTGCTCATAGTTCCGGGGATAGTAGGGTAGGTTTTTGAAACTTACATGTTAATGTTTGGTTTAACTCAACAAAATCATCAAAAGACAAAGTTTTGGGTTTTGAAGCTAAGAGATAGGAGTAAACAAGGAGTTGTTAACCTGTCTACCAAGAATTATAATTAGTTATAATTAGTAAAGTGTTTACTTACCTCAACTACTATAAATTGAAGGCAGGGCCAAAGTCCGTTTGATTGTAGTGGAAGGGGATCTTGGTTATTTCTTTATTCAATAGGGGACTTTCATTTTGAATAAAGGGTAGTAGTAATTAAAATTTGTTTAATTATTGCTTTCTTGATACATTAATTGGATCTTGCTTAAATATTCTTTTGTTGTAGTTATCATGTCTCGTTCAAACAACAACAACACTCCCGGTTTTAATTTGCGCTATTTACTCGAAAAGGACAAACTGAATGCACATAACTTCCTAGAATGGGAAATGGTTGTGAGAATCGTTCTCGAGAGTGAAGGAAGAGAAAAAGTTCTTGACAATCCTCTCCCCGAACCCCCGCGGAAAATGCTACAATAGGCGAACAGAGAACAAGGCAAACCCTAGAGGCCGATTACGTGCAAGTAACATGTCTGATGCTTGCTTGCATGGAGCCAGACTTTCAAAAGCGTTTTGATGGTCTGGATGCCTACTCCATCCTCCAGCAGCTGAAAACTATGTTTCAGAAGAATGCTAGATTGGAGAGGTTTGAAGCTCACTGTAAGTTGTTGGAGTGCAAGTTGGGAAAAGGAAAACCCGTTGGTCCGCATGTGTTCAATATGATTGGACATTTTCAGATCATGGAAAAATTGGGCTTCCCTTACCCTCCAGAACTGGCAACTAATATTGTGATCAAATCCTTGCCTGAAAATTTTCAAAATTTTCAGTTGAATTTTTACATGCAAGGAGGGGAGGCTACCTTGCAAGAGCTGCATGGTATGCTAACTCAGGCTGAAAGGAGCTTGCCTGCTGAACCTGAACATAAGGATGTTCTTATGGTTAGGAAGGGCAAGCAATTTAAGAAGAAATGGGCTCTTAATAAGAAGAACAAGGGCAAGGTTGTTGCCACTGATGATACTTCTAAGCCACAAACCACTCCTAAGGCAAAAGTAGCAGCACTACATGATCGCTACCACCGCCACAAGATTGGTCACTTGGAAAAGGAACGCCCCAAGTATCCGGAAGATAAGAAGACTGGTGCTTCGACTTCGGGTATTTATGTTATAGAGATTAACTTATCTACTTCTACATCATGGGTATTTGATACTTGCATGTGGATCTCACATTATTTGTAATGTGCGGGCACCAAAAAGAAGTAGAATGTTGAGGAAAGGAGAAGTGGACCTCCACGTGGCGTTTAAGCACGAGTTGCTGATTTGGCTATGGGGATTGTAGTCTACTTTTGCCTTCTTGTTTAGTTTAGAACTCCATAATTGTTATTATGTTCCAACTATTACCAAGAATATTGTTTCGATTCCGGTTTTGGATTCGAAAAGTTTTTCATTTCAAATAAAGAATAATTGTTGTTCTGCTTATTTGAATGATTTATTCTATGTCTCAACCAAGTTATCAAATGGTTTATATGTGCTAGACTTAGAAACCCACATCTATAACATAGACGGCAAGAAACATAAAGCAGATGATTCAAACCCTACATACCTATGGCATTGTCGATTAGGCCACATAAGTTCAAAGCGCATTGAGAAACTTCATAAAGATGGAATTCTCAAATCATTTGATTTTGAATCATTTGATACTTGTGAGTTTGGCTTGATGGGGAAAATGACAAAGTCTCCTTTCACGGAGTTCAAGTGAAAGGGCCAATGACCTTTTAGCCCTCATACATACAGATGTGTGCGGACCCATGAGTATGTTGGCTAGGGGAGGGTACAGTTACTTCATTACTTTTACCGATGATGTGAGCAGATTTGGATTTGTTTACCTCATGCGGCATAAGTCGGAATCCTTTGAAAATTTAAGGAATTCCAGAATGAAGTACAAAACCAACTTGGGAAGAAAATTAAGGCATTACGATCCGATCATGGTGGTGAATATTTATCTCAAGAATTTGGTGATCATTTGAAGGATTGTGGAATATTTTCACAATGGACTCCGCCAGGAACACCACAGTTAAATGGCGTTTCTGAAAGAAGGAATCGAACTCTACTTGATATGGTTCGATCCATGATGAGTCTTGCTGATCTTCCTATTTCATTCTGGGGATTTGCGCTTGAAACAGCGGCATTCACACTTAACAGGGCATCATCCAAAGTAGTGGAAAAGATACCATATGAAATGTGGACAGGAAACGTTCCAAAATTGTCTTTTCTAAGGATATGGGATTGTGAAGCTTATGTAAAACGTTTACTTTCTGATAAGCTTTCACCCAAATCCGATAAATGTCTTTTTGTGGGTTACCCAAAAGAGACTAAGGGATACTACTTCTACAACCAAAGCGAAAACAAAGTGTTTGTTGCTCGTAATGGTGTCTTTCTCCAGAAAAACAAGTGGGAGAAATGTATATCTCGAAGAAGTTCGAGATGAGCAACAAATGGATGAGGTTAACACCTCATCAGAGGCGGCCCGGCATGAAAATGCTCAGGAGGTGGTGCATTCAATTCACGTACCTCCTACCGTCCCACTTGGAGATACTCCATGCGAAGTCACTCAACCTAGTGAGGTAGAAACTTCTTCTGTTGTTCCCCAACGTAGGTCTAGTAGGACCATCATTCCGACGAAGAGATATATTGATTTCCTTTTGACTGAAAGTTCTGAAATAACGATTTTAGAATCAGAATAGCCTACTAGCTACAAAGATGCTTTGGATAGTCAAGACTCCGAAAGATGGCTTGAGGCCATGAAATCTGAAATGGATTCCATGTCTGAAAATCAAGTATGGGACTTGGTTGATTTGCCTGATGGGGTAAAACCCATTGGATGCAAATGGATTTTCAAGTTGAAAACAGACAAGGATGGAAACATTAGTGTTTTCAAAGCAAGGTTGGTGGCTAAAGGTTTCAAACAAATTCATGGTATTGACTATGATGAAACCTTCTCACCCGTAGCCATGCTGAAGTCCATTAGGATAACCCTTGCGATTGCTGCCTTTCAAGATATGAAATATGGCAGATAGATGTCAAAACCGCTTTCTTGAATGGGTTCTTGAAAGAGGATGTGTACAGGACACAACCTCAAGGTTTTGAAGATCTAGAAAATCCAGGGTGGGTATGCAAGCTTAAGAAGTTCATTTATGGACTAAAGCAAGCATCAAGGAGTTGGAACCTCAGAGTTGATGAGGCGGTCAAGAAATTTGGCTTTCTCAGAAATGAAGAGGAATCTTGTGTATACAAGAAGTTAAGTGGGAGTAGTATTACTTTTCTGGTCTTGTATGTGGATGACATACTTCTTATAGGAAATGATAAGACCATGCTTGAGTCAGTCAAGGAATGGCTTAAAAATTGTTTCTCTATGAAAGACCTAGGAGAGGCTGAGTACAGATTGGGAATAAAGATCTATAGAGATAGGTCGTAAAGGCTGACTGAACTTAGTCAAGAGACTTATAAATATAAGGTTCTTGAAAGGTTCGAGATAGAAAACTACAAGAGAGGATGTGAAAGTAAGCAAGGTTCATACTGAGGATAATATTGCAGATCCTCGGACTAAACCGCTTGCTCAACCTATGCATGAGTGTCATACTAGGTCTATGGGGCTTAAGCATATGGGAGAATGGCTTTAGGTTGTTTACTTCATGTTTACAATTGTAAAGACATTTATTATGCTTTGAATGTTTATCAATAAAATTTCGTTCTTATTTAATTGCTTGGTTTAGTATTAAATAAAATGTCCAAATAATTTGTGTTTTCAAATAGGATTATCGAAAACGTTTTGATAATGGAACCCTATAAAGTGAACTGAAAATCACAATTTATTTAAAGTCCATAGTCTAAATCACTAAATTGGACATAAGTGATTTATTTAAAAGACTAGTATATAATTAATTGATAGCGCAGTTCCATGGGCTATGGAGACATAGAGATGTCTAATTGATTATATGGATGTATAGTTGATACATTGAGACTTGACCTAGTTAGATTCTAAAAGTAGAATCAAACTACTATATTTAGTGGATTCCTTAGACATGAGTATGTCTTAATAACCACAATATAATTAGTTTAACTTTGACACTGTTAAACGCCGCGCCGTAAAAGGAGGTTATAAAGGCAGTGATCAGGTGGGCTAAGAATTGAGTGGGAGTTATGGTCATACAAGAGTGGATAAGTCCTCCTATTAAATAGGAATGGTGTCTGGGCCTCTTGAAGAGCGAGAACTGTAAAATTGCATGGCCATGCGGAATAGGATTAAGGAGTTAATCTTTATTTGAGCAGTTCGAACTCAGCGATCAAGGAACAAAATTTGAGAATAACATTGTGTTATAAAATTTGACATTAAGTGACTTAAGGAATTTAACATTGCGCTCTTGTCTTCGGACAAGTGGGAGATTGAAGGAATATGTCCTTAGACATTCCGGCAATTACTAAATATAAATAGGAATGTTATTATGAAGATAATAAAGTTAATTATTTTAGTAATCGTATTTACTTGCTAGAGAATAAATATGATTAATAGGACAATATTGATTGGGCCTATAACTAAAATAGATTAATCCTATGAGGTCACACATTGTAGCACAAGTTGGACAAAGCAATCCAAATCCATTTAGGATTAGGATTGGGCCGGTCCAAAGGAGAATAGGAGGAGAATTAGTTCTCCTAACTAACCTATGACTCTTCTATTATATATAGGATATAATATTAGGGTTTAGGTAATCAATCCATTAGTCAGTTTCTTTTCACTAGAGAGAGAAAGAGAAACCCTAAATCTATTCTCCCTAAAACCGGCTCCTATACCATCAAAAGCAAGAGATTTTCTTCTCTTCCGTTCTAGCAAACGTTGGTGTTCAACTGGTGTTCGTGGACTGATTAGAGGAGCAACACTTGGGGCTCTCGGATCTTCAAAGCTTGCATACAACGGGAAAATCACGCTACAAAGGTTTGATATTTAATCCCTATTGAATGATTCATATGTATGATTATGTTTGCGATCCTATGATAGATGTTAGGAAATTGTTTCCTGAAATTCCGCTATATGCATCTATATATTCATACCAGACCTTTGTCAATAACTGCGTCAAATGAGCCTGTTTCAGAGGCACCCATATCTCGAACATCATACTAATATCTATCAAGTGCTAAGGATTAGTAAAGGCCATGAACTCTACCTCATATCTGAACACCTTTGCTAAAATACCATGTTCAACATGACAAGATGATAAAAAGATCATCCTACAAGTCAAAAGTGATTATTTTAGATGTAAAACAGAAATTTAGAGACAGTATCAAGGATACATTAAGTTGTGGGTGGTTGGAGTATTTTCTCTGCATAGCTTCGATCACAACGAAGGATATATCAATGTTAACTATATCCTTGTATCCATCTTCTGTCATGCCTTCACTAAATGCTGGAAGAAATAATCAATTTATGCATATGCCAGGCAAGAAAAGAAACACTATCATGAAAAAGGTCTTAATTAAATACAATGTAAGAGAATCAATCAAACTAAAATGAAAGAGTGCAACTAAAAGCTACCAAGTCCTCTCCTAGACTAACTTTTTCAGAGAGGAATAAACTTGATTGACTAAAGAAAATGCAGGACACCCACATCCTAATTAATAACCATAATTTACGTACACACACACACAATTAAGCTACTAAGATACCACTCCTCAGGCAAGACCTCCAAAATTGCCCACAAGACCACTTAGCTTCATAGCATTTGATGGGAAAACATTTGTTCTTAAAGACTTGTAAAAAACACAAGTTTACAACATATCCCACCAACTCATGCAAAGTCTCAAACTTCCGGGGCAACATTTTGGCTCAATATCTTGGCTTAGAAGAGAACATCATTAGTAGCTCCCAAATAATAAGAGAATGACCTAAGATCAACTCCACGTGTTCATCAGAATGAATTAACTATGGGAGGCGACAGGAGCCACGACAAGTTGACAACTGGTCCAATATATTTTTGGAGGTGGTTCCATATACTGTCGAATGAAAACTAAAAAGAAAAATTTGAAAACACCATTCTAACCAAAATAATCATCTTGAAAAAGAACTATTTATATTGTTGTCAAACCACTAGATGTTATACTACATCAAGATGTCACACAAACATAGTCGCTGAAGAGAAAATATCAATTTATCACCAAGATGTACCAAAATTGAAATTTAAGTGCCCTTTTTGCATAAAAATGCCACTAATATAAAGTACTATACTTGTACAAGCTAAATTTACAACCATGAACCATATACTCGTTTAAGCTAAATTAACATGCATGGATATACCGTCATAGAAGATAAATATGCAGTCTCTATTACTAGATATACTCTGAAGATTTAAAATATATACTTGTTAGGTGCATCTAAAAGATGAATTGGATGTCCCTTCTGTGCTAAACCAATAGCAGCTCATGGTGAACTTCTAACATGCCAAAACTTCAATTGACTGATGGCAAGAAGATAGAATTATGTGATCATTTTAATGGCTTTTTGCTGAAACCATGACAAGGGAGGAAAAGAAACCATTCATTTCAAGGAGATGAGACAATGCATATCATTATATCTGAGATGAACGACTGGATAACAAAATAAAGCTCCCACAAACTTATCTTTCACTTCTCCTACAACAAACAGAGTATGATGATGATAAATTCAATACTAATATTGGATACGGATGGAATATATATTGTTGGATGATGACAATTTTCATTCACCAAACCTATTGGAATTACATTGATTGTCAAGAACAGGAAAGTTGTAACACTTCCACACATTTATAAAGAAAAATCAAACAAATAAACTAGACATATTTCTTAAATACAGAGATGATTCTAATAAAATCAGAGATATTATATTACATCAAATTAAAAAATCTCACAGTGGGAAAAATTAAAAAACAATACTAATAAAAATATTAGTTGTACAGGGTAAATAAATCAACTAATCAAATAAGTGGCCATTTGGCTCACATAAAAGTAGAAACTCTCCAAGTTCATGGGAATCCAAAACCATAATCAAATCATGAGAATTTCCCAAAGTTGTTTGATTAGCAAAGGGAAGTAACTTCCCAGTTCCCATAGGATTTTCTACTCTAGGGAATAGGTAAGAACTTCCAACATTTTATAAAAAATGGAAATTCCTAGGAAGTTCTACACTCCAATCTACCCAATCATTTTATTCTGTCATCCAAACAATTCACCTACCTTGCACTTCCTAAATCTCACTTTCCATATTTTCGCATGTTCACCACTAAAATACTATTACCTCTGTTTTTATTTAAATCTACATTTAATCAATTTCATGCTTGTTGTTAGAGTTAAACACGTATTACCTCTAGCTTGTAATGGGCCTCCGGGTGGGGGGCTCTTGCGAGAGCACGCCACTGGATATTTTCTTATCTAAAAAAAATGTCCAATATACATATACATAGGAAACCTACGGTATCCATGTAGGTTATCTATCTTGTACTATAACATAGGTGTTTGGGCATTAATAGTGTGATCAAGTGTTTCTCCATTTCAACACATATTTCTTCTGTTTTTTTTAAGTGACACACTTCCGTAATATGCAAGTGTAATAATAAGTGACCATGGTATCAAAAACGCCCGAATTATTTCAGTTCGTCCATAACATCGGTAAAACGAATTTGACCTGTTCAACAAAGTGGACTTTTAATAAGCCAAATGCCAAAATTTCGGCCAAACCAACCATGACAAGGCAATTTTGCCTGCATTTTAGAATTTCCTTTACCAAGAGTACTTTTCAAATATTTTTCAGAAATTCCCACTACCCCGTATCCACTGGTCCCTACATTATTATAACTAGGAAATATTATAGATTTTATCTACTATTACAAAATTACAATTTATTCTTATGTAATAGTACCTCCCTACTAGAATAGTCTAAACACTTTCCTTTTATGTTTGTCCCAAATTAGTTTGAACACTTCTATTCTTGGCATGGTCCCACCATTAATATATATTATTTATTTTACACATCTTTGGCCCACACTCTACCTTTTATCAATAAAAAGTTACCCAACTTTCTCTCTCCTCTAATAAAAAATACCCCACCAACTCCTATCACATCTACTTTTTGAATAAAATAACATTTAATAACTACACCACAACTTATCACCTTAAACTACGTGTCCTAACAAGTGTTCAGATCATTCTGGGACGGAGGGAGTATTGGGGTATACTCAAAAAACTAAAAAAAACCACCTAAAGTGGACTATAAGTCTATAATAACATATTTGTGGGGTGAAACCGAGATGTTGTCCGCATCTAACGTATACATTCCGTTCCGGCAAAACCACTTCCATGACCATAATCGTTTTCTGAACCATGTAAGTGACACAAAGCTCAAAATGGCAAATATTACGTCTCCTTATCCTTCGAAACATGTGATCCCAACATTCTAACTTTCTTAAACATAGCAAAGGAACCATCACCTTTTACTTAATTCATCTAATATCCTTCTAAACAAGTGGTCTCATCTTTCTCTCTCTAGGCTCCTTGGTTTCTCCCCACTTTCCTTATATTCCAAAACGGAGGAAGTACTTCCTATAATCTCTATTTATTGCAACACATTCTATTTTAGGTATTCCAATATAGTTGCAACATTACCTATTTTGAAAATTATTTCACTCTATCCCTCTTTTCATCACATGAGTCCTCTCTTTGTCTCTTTCTATCTCTCTATGAGTCCCTCATCACCTTAATTAATTGTAAAGTGACTTTATATGAGATTTCATACTTCCTCCATTTTAAAATAAATAAAACGATTTTCACTTCCATGTGAGAGCTTTTTAAAAGCCATGTTTCTTGTATTTTGAACAGGGGAAATACTTCATATATATGTTCAGTGGTGGAGCCACGTGGTAACAAGGGGTAGCACGTGCTACCCCTGTTTTTAAAATAAAAAAATAAAAAAAATTCGAAAAAATCGTAAAAAATGCACGCGACCTAATACTCTTCAGCGCCGCTTCATTTCAACGTTTTCACTCTCTCAAGTCTCAAACTCAGTCACTCTCTCAATTCTCGGAGATTCTCAGTCGTCGGAGATCGCTCTTCAGCGTCGTCACTCGTCGGAGTCTTTCTCAACTCTTCAGCGTCGGTCGTCGGACAAAATGGTAAGTTTCTTTTTCCTCAAATTGTAAATCTAGCATCCTCGCAGTCGCCGTTCTTCTTCAATCTTCATATTGTGTGTGAGTTAGGGTTGGATTTAATCTCAATTTAGGGTTTTTGAACTCATATTGTTGGGTTTAATAGCAAATTAGGGTTTTTTCGTTTTCAATTTTCGCTCTTTCACAACTCAGATTGTTGGGTTTAATAGCAAATTAGGTTTTTTTGTTATTTAATTTTCGTTATTTCTGATTTTCTGTGGAATTGTTTTTGATAAATTTCGCTATTGGTATTTCTTTTTATTGATTATGTATTTTTTGTTCCATATTTTTACATTTTATTTCCATTATCTTTGCTGGGTTTTCGTCTGCTCAAACTTTAAGTTTCTTGTTTTCTTTGTGTTTTTTTTTTATGAATTGCTGCTTTAATTTTTATTGGGTTTAATTTTTAAATGGTTGTTGTTGTTACTGCTGCTGCTGTTGATTGTAGGAGTTAATTAGTTTGCTGTTAATACCATGTTCATTTCACCTGAATTTATTAAGTGCATTTTTGTTTAGTTCTGTGTTCAATTCAGCAAACTGCAGTTTAAAAGAACGTATTGCAGTCCACTCTTAGTTCTCTTGGGTTGCCTTAGCAATCAAATTAATGTGAACCAATATGGAAGGGTAAGTGCCTATCATTACTCATATGTATGCGTTGGAGAAGGGTAAGTGTCTTTAGTATTCTATGCTCATTGTGAAGATATAGGAAGTGCTTATTTACTTGAGACTCGTTTATTTTGAAAATATTCTAATTCACTAGGAGAATGGTATACAACAACTTGCAAGCAATCTGAATGCTCTATGATATAGTAGATCCTCACCCTAACTGTTGGCAGTAACCAGTCACCTATGAACTGTTTTGTATTGAGACTATCACTTCCCTCTATTTGTAGTGTAGCATGGTTGATTGGCTGGTGTTTGATGCTAGAGTATACGATTGGGGGTTCTGCATTTGCCCGTGGAATATCTTCAAATCTGGTATGATATACATGAATTAATAATGCATGTTTACTTTTTTTTTTTTTTGATTTTCTAGTAATGTAAAGTTACGCTACCCCTGGTCCGGAATCGGATCCGCCCCTGTATATGTTGTCTCCTCCCATGTTGCAACAAAATTACAACATAGGAATTACGAGTGAGTAAAAATTATAGAAAGTAATAAATTTGAAAAGTATATATATCCAGACAAATCAAACAAAAAAAACCTTACGCTTACTATTAAGTATTGACTATGCTACATGACAAATTAAATGTATAAATTAAAATCACAAGCAATAAAGTTTGAAGCGAAGTATATAAATTATAAATAGTACAAAAGTACAAAGGGAGTAAATTATAAAGAAAGAAAAAAAAAACATACAGGCGTTGCCGCAACCAACGACGAGGATAGGATTTGGAGGAGAGAGATATGTTGAGTAATTGATTCAAAAGTCTGTTTGCTATTATTTAGGAAGTTGGGTCAATTATATCTTTGTTAGTATTGGAGTCTTTCTAGAGGCCAATAATGTAGTGCTGTAGTTTGTTATTGGTGGTGTAGTGAGTGGAGCAATTGGTGGATCATTATCCCCACTTCTCTCTAGTTAGTTACTAGTGTTTAGGGAGTCTAACCGTAGGTTTTGTGTGCCTATATAATAGGTATCTTGAATGTAAGTTAGATATGCAGCTTTGTGAGTAAAAACATGATTTCAGTTTGTTGCATCAGTTTCTTTTATATTCTTCCGCTGCTATAGCTTTTCATTTTCTTATTTTGTGTCTTTTATAATTTTACCAACATGGTATCCGAGCCGATGGTTTGATCCTAGGCCTAAATTAAAAAAAAAAAATAATAAGAGTCGTGAGAGAAAACAAAAAAGAATTGTCGTGAGAAAGAAATTTTTTTTGTCGTGAGGAAAATAGTCGTGAGTTGTGAGAGATTTGAGTATTAAACACAGTGAGTGAAACCATGGCAAATAATGGTCTAAATTCGTCGTCGCAACCCTTAATTCCAATATTTAAGGGTGAAAATTATCATTTGTGGAGTCTGAAAATGAAGACAATGTTAAAGTCCCAAGAGCTTTGGGATATGGTGGAGCATGGCTATCAAGAACGGCACAAGCACCGACCGAACCAAGTCAAAACTCTTCGTGAAAATAGAAAGAAGGATGCGAAGGCCCTGTTTTTTATACAATCCGCATTGAGTGATGAGGTTTTTCCGCGAATTTCCGCTGTGTCAACCGCCAAACAAGCGTGGGATATTCTTAAACAAGAATTTTTTGGTGACAAAAAGGTGATTGCTGTGAAACTACAAACTTTACATAGTAGTTTTGAGAGCATGTCTATGCAAGGTAATGAGTCTATTCAAAAAAATTTATCACGAGTGTCAGGAATTGTAAGTCAGATGAGAATCTATGGTGATTCCATCACTAATGAGACCATTGTGAGTAAAGTGTTGAGGTGTCTTAGCAAAAAAAACAATTATAAGCATGTTGTCACTGCAATATTGGAATCAAAGGACTTATCAAATTATACATTTGACGAGTTGATGAGTTCTTTGATGGCTCATGAAGAGAGGATTGATAAGAGTGAGGAAGAAGGGGAAGAAAAAGCCTTTCAAGTTAAGGGGGAAATGTCAAATGAATGGCATTATGAAGATGGTCGTGGTCGTGCGTGGTCGGGGTCGTGGTATGGGTAGTCAAGGTCGAGGTCGCGAAGAAAGTGGAGGGCGTGGTCAATACACAGGACAACGTCAATCTATGAGTAGCATCCAATGTTACTACTGCAAGAGGTATGGTCATAAAGAGGACCGGTGTTGGGATAAACAACGTGATGAGAAAGAGAAAGAGCAAACTAATTATGCTCAAAAGGTTGAGGAGGAAGACACACTCTTCTAAACTCATGTGTCGTGGTTGTGTTGTGAAAGTCGTGGTTGAGGTACCTTGAGTGTCGAGAATCAAAGCGTGTCGAGTTCAAGTCATCAAAGTCCGTTGCAATATGGGTCGTTGAAGTTTACAGCAAGGTTCATTATTTGTATGTGCCTTTGAATCAAGGGGGGATGTTGAGTAATTGATTCAAAAGTCTGTTAGCTATTATTTAGGAAGTTGGGTCAATTATATCTTTGTTAGTATTGGAGTCTTTCTAGAGGCCAATAATGTAGTGCTGTAGTTTGTTATTGGTGGTGTAGTGAGTGGAGCAATTGGTGGATCATTATCCCCACTTCTCTCTAGTTAGTTACTAGTGTTTAGGGAGTCTAACCGTAGGTTTTGTGTGCCTATATAATAGGTATCTTGAATGTAAGTTAGATATGCAGCTTTGTGAGTAAAAACATGATTTTAGTTTGTTGCATCAGTTTCTTTTATATTCTTCCGCTGCTATAGCTTTTCATTTTCTTATCTTGTGTCTTTTATAATTTTACCAACAAGATAGACACGGAGAAGAGGAGCTAAAGCTGGGTACTTGTGGAACCAGTCAAAGGAGGAGTTTTGTTGAATGTACCTGTTGTTCCAGTATGATGCCTCACCATATGCATATGACTCTGTTTCTTCATCTTCCATACCCACTCTCAATGAGACGCTGACTTTATTGCAACCTACGTGTTCTGGGAGGAGAAGCAGTAGTGGAAATGGAATGGAAAGTTTGAATTATTTATAGGGTTTTTTGATGGGAATAATCCCACCTTTGAGCGATCCTCCCAAAACAGTCCCACCATTCATAAAATTGGGAATAATCCCACCTTTGGGGTGTGTCTGCTCAAAATGGACCCTTACCTGTTGGTAACCGGCAAATGCAGGTTATCTCATTTCTCCCTCCTCTCGCTTCTTTTCCTCCCTAACCACCACCACCTAGCCACCCCTCCCATTGCAACCCCCCACCCCCCCCCACAAGCGAACCCTAGTCCCCCCCTCCTCCATCCCCGCAGGAGCGACCAACCCCCTACCCCCCCCCTTCGTCTCGCCCCACCCCGACGCCCCTCCCCCCCTTCTCCTCTCCTCTCCCTTTGTCTCTGCTCCCCCTCCGCCGCCCACGCTGCCAAACCCAAGCCCCCCTCGCATCTCCCCTTAACGCGCAGCCCAGCCACGGCATACCCCCATCCCCGCGCGCGCTTCCCGGCGAACTCCCCCGGCTCGCGTGCTTCCACGGTAAACCCCTACCCCTTCTTCTTCTTCTTCCTCATTCTCCCCGCTCCGAAAATTCAAAAAAAAAAAATACTATTGTTATTCGGGGGGGATGGGGCTAGTGGCGGATGCCGGAGGAGGAGGAAGGGCGTGGAGCGAAGGGGGATAAGGGGAAGGGGGGGAGGGAGACGGGGGTGGGCAGCGACGAAGTGAGAGGAGAGGGGGGGAGGGGGGACGAGGGGTGGGCAGCAACGAAGTGAGAGGAGAGGGGGGGATGGGCGGGCAGCGACGAAGTGAGAGGGGGGGGGAGGGGCGACGAGGGGTGGGCAGCAAGAAGGTGAGAGGAGAGGGGGGAGGGGCGGGCGACGAAGTGAGAGGAGAGTGGGGAGGGGCGACAGGGGACGGGGAAGAAGTTGGGAGGGGCGACGGGGACGGGGAAGAAGGTGGAAGGTGTGGCGGGGGTGGGCAGAGACGAAGGCCGAGGTGGGGGTGGTGCCCGCCTACGGGGGTGGGGGTGGATGGGGGTTTCGTGGATTGGGATGGGAGGGGGGCTGGTGGGGAAAAAATGTCAACATGTTTTTTTTACCGGTCAAACAGGTTATAGGTTAAAAGGGCCCATTTTTAGGAGACACACTCCAAAGGTGGGATTATTCCTAAAATAATGAAAGGTGGGACTGTTATGGGAGGATCGCTCAAAGGTGGGATTATTCCCATCAAAAAATCCTTATTTATATTTGGATTGAAAACCCAAGTCTATTGTGGGGCCAAAGTCTTGATCTGTCAAATAGATTGTGTGGTGTCTATTTCGTATTGGTGTCATTTACTTGTCACGTTAAAAAAAGTCCCGACAATGGATTAACTAACTGTGTCCAAATTCCTTAACACTAATTTGACCCGTTATATAAGCGGTTATTAGTGTCGACCCATTTCACTTATTTATTCAAAATCCCTAAAAAAACTTAACAATAACATGTTTTTTTTTAATGTCCAACATTTATCGATCCACGTTTATTTAGGTAATAACTTGCTATTATATTAGAAAGATTCAAAGAATTCATTGATTAAGGTGGGCTATTACAGTCTTACAGACCATTTATATTTCAAGATATTAATACAAATATATTAAAAGGTGTTCCTAAACAAGGAACGGCGCCACGTGGCACTCTTATTTAGGTGTTTTACAACATGTAATCCATATACAATAAAAAAAAGATAAGAAAATGTCATGTATAAGATTATATCTTGTGACTTCAAGTTTATATACTACAATTATAACCACTAAACCAAGTTATATTTGATGTTATCATTTCAAAGTAAAATATTAATAAATGAAAACTATAATTACCCGGGGCATAGCCCGGGCCTAAAAACTAGTTTATTAGTATAAATTACGAAAGTATTGTTTGCACCTGTCTCGCACATTGGAACTCTCAACAAACAAAGATCATCCCTCTCATTTAACTTTCTCTCTCTCTAAAAAATATCATCCTACAATATTTTCGGAATACTTCTCCTTAACAATGAACAAAGAAAAAAAAGCATCCCCTTATGTCTCTTACTTTTTTTACCATATCCCACCATATTTTCTATCTCATCATCCATTCACCATTATACTTTTTTTTATTTTTTTATTAGGAAAGATAATTGGTCCGAAAACCAACCCCTGCTAGGGCTTCCATCCTACAGGGTACACCGGCTCAGAGACTGGGTACAAGGCTAAAAAGCCCATAAGACAATAGGCCTAAAAGCCCACTGCCACTACAAGTGAAATCCCCAACATGTAGTTGGGATGAGGATTCAAACCCTGGCTAATGCCCTGGAATTCGGGGTGGAACACTATTGAACTACTACTTCTCCATCACTCACCATTATACATGGTCTTTATTGTTTGTTTCAATAATATAAACCGATTTTTCACCAAATACCCTCGACAAATATTCTTTATTCACCATATACCCTTGATGTTTTCAAAATTAACCATATACCCCTCCATTTCTTCAAAATTCACCATATGTCCTTAATAAATAAGTACCATCAACTTTTTTAGTCATTAACCCCTAATTCCGTTATCAAACCCTAACTAACCCTTATTTAAGTCGTTAACCTTAATTTACCACCATTAAAGCACCACAAATGATCCTTTTTATCCCTCTTCCTCTATAACTCTCTTCCTTCTTCGTTGGGCTTAGGTGTTATTTCAATGCTAATCTATTAGGATAAATGAGTGAAATAGGTATAAATTAAAGTTTACTAATAGAATCAGGGGTTAATGATAAAAAAAGTTGATAGTCGTTAATCATTAAAGACACATGGTGAATTATCAAGAAATCGAGGGTTATATGGCAAAATTTGAAAACATCGAGGGTATAAGGTGAATAAATAATTTTGTCGGGGGTATATGGTGAAAAATCCGTAACAGAAAATCCCAATTAACAATTAACTAAATTAAATTCATAATTAGAATGTTTAATTTTTTAATCAAATTTTTTTGTGATGTGAAAATAGAAGATATTTCATAAAAAATACGCAAAATTAGAGAAATTTGTAAAAAAAAAAAATTGAAAAAATGTGTTCAAAATATTGCAAAATGGATCTCTATTTATAGCACTCAAAATTGAGTTGTTGCTAAATTATTTTTTTTTGGCTTTGCATTTTTTCACAATATAGTCATTGCAATATTTGCATTGGTAGGGTTTTCTTTCTCCACCAAAATCGCGCCAAGAGGGGCAAACTGATTAATCTGACAAGCACATCACATAACCATATTATTTTAATTTTTTTAGGTTTTCGCAGCTTGAAATGCAACATTTGACCTAAGGAAACTCAAAAAAAAAATTTACGCTTGTGTGCTTTGTGGGGCCCACCTCCATGATTGGCTTGAACTGAAATGCTATTTGTCGCCCCAAAATTACTTAAAATTGCCCCAAAAAAAGTTGAAATTACATTTATAACATTTTTTTTTCTTATTCCCTAAACCACCACCCCCACCACCAGCCACCTCACTCCACCACCATCCACCTCATGCCACCACCACCCCCATTGCCACAACCACCCACCAGCAGCCCCTACCCCCACCAGTAACCCCAACCCTCCCCCCCCCCCCCCCGGCGGCCCCCCCCCCCCGCAACCATCGAAACACCATCATCAGCAAGCTTTTCTATGTTCTTAAAATACCCAGCATGTGCAAATTTTCTCCTAGCATGATCGCAGTTGCTAAGTGACAATAATATAGACAATAAGAACTTAAAATTACTAGAATTTCCCTCTTTTGGATCAACTAATTGAAGGATTAAACCAATATTATGATCATCATTGGCGAATCTCTTCCGATTTTTATGAACCAAAACTAAAGTAGACAATGCCTCAGCTGCCATTTCTCGAATTTCATAAGATTTCGCCTCTAAAAACTTAACAAATTCAGCCAAGAAACCCCTATCTCCCATTGCTTTTCTTGCATCCTCTGATGTTCCACAAAATCTACAAGCCGGTTTAAAGGCCAATTCTTGAATCGAAACATATCCTTTTCAAAAGAAAGTAGAGTAATTGATCCATAAACCCACCAGCAGTCCCATAAACCCACTCGCAGCCCCACCCACCCCCATGAGAGCCGTAGAAATTTCATGTCCACCCACCAGTAATCGGCACCACCCCGCGTGAAATTTTTTTATATATAATTGGGCGATGGGGGGAGGAACGTACTAGCCAGACGTTCGGGCCATGGGAGGAACGTCCTGGCCAGACTTTCCTCCCCCATTGCCCAATTATATATAAAAAAAATCACGCAGTTGGTTGTGGAGGAGGTGGCTATTGGCGGTGGGAGGTAGAGGTGACGGGTGGTGGTTGGTGGTGCAGGTGGTGGCAAGTGGTGACGGGTGGTGGAAAAATGAGAAGGGTAAAGTAGTATATTAAAAGTGGACTGGGGCGATTTTAAGTAATTTTGGGGCGACATTTAACAATCCCCTGGCTTGAAACCACGACCATCATCATATGATCCTTGTTTAGTTTGTTATTAAGGATAAAAAATCAAAGATTAGGGCCATAATTTTTTTTGTTTTTGTTGTAAGGATACTCTAAGCCGTGGACCGTGGTTACCTACACTATTGCTAAAGCTTTTATTTTACTAACACATCACATGGGTGCTCTAGACTTGGGATATTTTTCGCCTTTATATTTTTGGTAAAATTTTCAATTAATTATAAGGAACGAGTGATTTTTTTTTATATGGGTACCTTTTGCTAGGGGTGTAAGTTCGGTTTTCGGTTCGTTTTTGAGTCAAAACCAAATCAAACCGAAGTTAATTCGGTTTTCCCATTTCAGGTCCAAATCTAAACTAAAATTATCCCCAAACTAAACCAAACCAAACCGAAATTACAAAATAAAAACCAAACCGAACCGAAATTTAATATGATGCAAACATTTAGTTTCCAAATTTTGCACATACTACGAAAGAATTAAGTGCAAATTCTGAAAAATACTTAAAATCACAAGCAAAGTTCAAATTTAAAGTATTATAACTAAACAGAATTGATAAAAACAACGAAAATAATGAAAAAAGATAAAAAAAAACATTTGATATTCTTCAGTTCTTCTTTCCCTTGAAAATGGTTAGAGCTCATATCGAGAGATTATGATGGGGCATTCTCCTTCCTGTCGGATCCATTTAGTGATAGTAAACTTGGAAATTGCTTTGAAGTTATTCAGTGTATGTTTTAGAAAATGAAAGTAAAACTTGCCCTCATGTTTTTCCTTTTTTTTCTTTTAGCCCTCATATATTATGGGAATTTGCTCAGGAGAGAGAAAGAGACTGGGAGCTAGAAGGACAACGAGAAATGGTTGGGAGGAGGGTGTTGTTTTTTAGGACAGGTTGTTGGCCTTGGATGCACATTGGTGACAATAGACTCGATTCTGTATGGGTCGGGTGTTACAAATGGTATCAGAGCAACCCTGCAATTGCGTTGATCATGCGGATAATTAATCCAAGGTTAGTCGGCTAGTGAGGGAGGATTCTAGGGCTATACCACCGGCTCCAGCCGAATATGTGATTAGTTTCCAGGTTGGGGCGACCCACAAGTCATTGTGGCCAAATATGTGGAGTCCTCAGGCGCAATGAGGGAATTATTGTCCTCTAGTGGGGATGTATGTCATACCCCTCATGATTGCTTTAAAGGGATTTAGCAAGCTACTCATTCCAACAAGATGCATCTTTCTTTTAGGGAGATTATTTCTTTAGTTTCTCCACAGTTAAGCCTGCTTGGCTTGGAGTAGTCTTTGGATGGGTGACCTCCTGGGAAGTTTCTCAGGATGCGCATAAGTAAGAACAAAATGTGCCGAAAGAACTTATGTTGATTATTGAGGACAGTTGTTGGCCTTGGATGCGCATTGGTGACAATAATATACTTGACTTCGTATGGGTCGGGTGTTACACACACTCCCTACAAAACCCTAACCCTATCGCCCTCTCCTCAGTCCTTCTCACTCCTCTCTCTTCCTCTTTTCTCTCATCCTCTCTCATCAGTCTTCCTCACCCATGAAACCAGTAAACACCATCTTCGATGTTCCCCACCAGATTTGATCATCCTCACCCACAAACACCAACCACCACCACCTTCTCTCTCAAACTCTCCTCCCCAAGAAAACTCCAAACACCATATCACCATTCTCGAGCTGCCGTTTTCGAGCCTCCAAACACCTCCATGATCATAATTGTCGCTACAGCTCCCAAACATCTCCAATCTTTGCCTCTCTCACCCCACGCGTCTCTCACTGTAGACACATAATTGTGTCTCCCCATTTCAGGATCCGATGATGAAACAGATCGCGGTCTTAATTGGTCCAGCCCAAGGGCAGAGCAGTCTGAAAAGCCATTCAAAACCATTTCGAAAAGTGTTAAAGTCCTATTTTAAAGCCCAATTAATTATTCATGATAATAAATTGTTTTTGAGCCCAATTCTTTGAATAGCCCAATTAATTGATAATTAATTGATTTATTTTAATACATAAATATTTTCAAAATATATTTTTTATAAGATTTTATCTCGTAAAATCAGACATCCGTAGTTAAAAGATAAAAGAAAATCATTTAGAACGCGTTTTTATCACAAAACTATAAAAAACAAGGCGGTGCGCTGACCGCAGCTGACTGTGCTGAGCGCAAGACCTGCGCCGAGAGCACGTGTCCTGACACGTGGGCTTCCACGTAGGCTACGCCTAGTGCACAGATTGTGCCAGACGCACAGAAATGCCATATAGACTTTTATTTCATGTAGAGTCCTACGCCACGCGCAATTCTCTGCTTGAGACGCGGATTTTCTTTCTTATCTTTTTCAAAAGCTCGTACCACGTATACGCTTTTTACTGGTCATGCTGCGTCATGCGCTTGCCACGTCAGCTGCGCCAGACGCAGCTGGCGCGTGAGGCGCAGTGTCGTTTTCCTTATAAATAGGCCTGATTTCCATACAGATTGAAAAAGGGATTTTTGACATTAACACACTTCGAACTCGACGAATATCTTACGAACCTCTCTACGAATTATACAATCTCTCTACAAAATTCACACCTTTCAAACACAAATACATTCAATCCACATACTTTCATACATTCAGATTTTCATGTTTCACGATTGCTCGTCCCGAAGGTTGTCAATCTCGCAGACCCAAGCCACGGTATAATCCTGAGGGTCCTTGAATAAATTATTTTTATATTGAAGTTACTAAGAGTTTTCTTTGCTGATGTAGATCTTTAATGTAAAATCGCTCTACTGTATATTCTAAACCTTTTTCTTTTTACTCCCTCTGTCCCAGAATACTCTTTACACTTTCCTTTTTCATCTATCCCAGAATACTCTTTACACTTCTATTTTTGGATATGACCCACTATTATTTTAATTCTTCTAACTTTAAGCATTGGCCCACACTCTCTCTCCTCCAAATAAAATAATACCACTCCTACTACACACCAACTCTAACCATGGCCCACACTCTCTCTCCTTAAAATAAAATAATACTACTTTTACTAACTACTAACTCCTATCACATCTACTTTTCAATAAAATAACAATTGATAACCAAACAACAACTTATCATCTAAAACTACGTGTATTGATAAGTGTCAAGAGTATTTTGGGACGGAGGGAGTATTTATTTTCGTACATTATTACATGCCTGCCTGATCATTCTATGCATATTATATGATTGTCCCTGCATTATTGCTTTTATCACCCACATGTTATTTTTGCTTATAAAGACCTAAAGACTGTTCTAATATTAATCAGATTAATTTGGACAACCTGTTAGGTTCCCTGTAATATTGATTGCCTAATAACTTATCACTAAAAATTAGTCTTTTTTTATGTGTTTCCTGAACCAATTTACACTAAATATTTTTAAGAGTTTAAAACGTTATATGATTATTCTTTGGCATAAAATCTGCAATGAATCGATATTTAGTATAGGCCAACTTTGGGCAAATGTGGTTCATTATGACTATATTCGTACCCTCACCCCCGAACTCAATCTCTGGTTCATTTTGACCATATATGGAATCATGATGGGGAAATATACATTGGATAATTTGTCCCTACGGTTTTCCCATATCCAATTAGGTTTATGATTCTTCCTAAAAAGAATTGTTGGCGACTTCTTTCAATATAAAACAATTTTCAATAAAACCTTAACGGTGGGGTAGTCAAATCTAATACGCGCTCACACCGCGTAGGCGAAATAAAAACACACCTACAATTTGGCGACTTCAATGGGGAGGATTTTTAAAAAAATTAATTATTTTAAATGAGTGGGTGAAACTTGAAAAATACGATTCATTCTTATTTTTATGCCTTAGAATAATATACAGTTTTGCATATGCATGGCTATTGTTCAGCCACCATAACTCCATAAGGACAATCTACCTTGCCTCATTGGCACATGTTCTATGTGTGAGGTCACCCCCCTAGGGGTTTGCGCTTTGTCCTTCCAAAAAGCTTTCTGAGCGATAGTGTTGGACCTTAGTCATAAGCAAATCTACCCAACCATGGCATAGTTCTCTTGAACCTGACTTGACACTGGAGTGCATCTTACACATGGCCACCTCTTTAAGCAGGGGTACGAAGCGTGAAATCAATCTCTTAGTCATGGACCCTTTTCGCCTTAACCTAAACCTGACCAATAGTTGAATGTAGAACTGGACTTTAGGTTGAGAACTTTTGCATCCATGTTACCTGACATTTATGTGTGATTGCAATTTTTGCCTGCTAATATGCTTTACGCCCGAAATTATTGCAAATCGCGTCTAAAACAAATCGTCGTTTTCGCCCGAACCTTCGTCAATTTATCAATATGCGTGCTGCAGAGCATTGCGCCAAACGCATTAAGTCGCGCCTGGCGCAATGCACCTGTGCCAGACGCATAGGCTGTGCGCCGCGCGCACCAGATGCGTGGCACACAGCCTATTCGTCCCATGCTTATTGGTCTTTTGACAGTTGTTCGAGTGTAAGATAACAAGTTTGCATCAGTATAATATTCAAAAAAAGGGTCAGTCTTTTCATGCAAGGTCGAGTCTGTCCTAAAAAGTGCATCTAGAAAAAATGGTCATTATAGAGTTAGAGTTGTCATGCATGTCTACCTCTTCCCATTTCCTCCCTGCTGTTCAAATAATCTTTTCTATCAATCCTATCTTTCTATATGCATCAATTTCAAAAGCTTACATCTTTTCAAAATCAATCCTGCATCCTATCATATTCTACCTTTTTCGAGAACATTTACTAACCATCATCATACCACGACATTTCAAAAAAAAAAATTCTTTAAAATTAATCCATCATCTTTTCCTAACAAAAGATAAAACATGGGGTTCCTTTCAAAAATGAATTTCGAAAATTCTAAGCTCATTCCAAGCACCTTCAATCCAATTCAATCCAATCGACCCAATTCACTTGCATTCATTCTAGGCACATATGATTTAGAGTCCATTTTGCATTCATATAGGGTCCATCTAATTCGAGTCCATGCATTCATATTAGGCTCGCTAGCATTAGAGTCCATCTTAGGCCCATATACGTCTAGCTCCTGTCAAAATCTAGGCCCAGTTGCATCTTTATGTGAATCCTAGTCTATGTCAATCCCAGTCCAAGTCTAATCCAACTCTATTCCGATCCAATGTCAAGCCCATGTGCATTTTCGAGTCTAACTTCAAACCAATATAGGACTAAGTCCCATATTAGGTCCATATAAGGCCCAACTCATTTCCAAAGTCAATCCAGGCCAATTCCAAACCCAGGTAAGATGAAGTCCAAACCATTAAGCCTAGCGAAGCTAGCATCCCTGTAAGACCATAACGGCACCCCTTTTGACTTAGCTAGGCTAGTCATCCCTATAAGACCATAATGGCACTCATTTGACTTAGCTAAGCTTGTCACCCCTTAAGACCATAACGACACGTCGGCACCCCTTTGACTTAGCTAAGCTAGTCATCTCTGTGAGACCATAATGGCACCCCCTTTGACTTAGCTAAGCTAGTCATCCCTGTAAAACCATAACGGCACCCCTTTGATTTAGCTAAGCTAGTCATTCATGTGAGACCATAACGGCACCCCTTGATTTAGCTAAGCTAGTCATCCCTTTAAGACCCTAACGACACCCATTGACCTAGTGAAGCTAGTCATCTCTAAGACCATAAAGGCACCCTCCGAGTTTAGCGAAGCTACTCCTACCTTACATCTACAGCAACTCCAAAATCATCAAGTCCGGCGAAGCCAATTCCTTCCTAAGCCTAGCGAAGCTAGCATAGTCAATCATTTTGAGCCTAGTCTATTTGCAAAGTCTAGTCCAGTCTGCTTGCATAGTCCAGTCCAGTCCAGTCATTTGCATCTGCATGTAGTTAGGCCCATGTCACCATAATCATACCCATTTCGTATCATTTCCCGCTTTCATTTCACCTTTCATTTTTCATCCCCATTTCCACTTTCATTTTCATTTCTCATCTTTCACTTCCATATTCATTTCTCCATCCCTCATTTCCATTTCTCATTTCGAAAGCATCATTTCTAAAAATTTACGAGGTCCATTCGAATTTGGTTCAGGACGGATCGTGAGATTATAACTTGGGAACTCCCGACAGAGAGGGTACAAGGTCGACCTACTCCTAGACTCGTCAAGTGCATCCTCACATTTTCAGACGAATCCTTTGACTCTTCTGAATCATCATCTGAAATGGGAGACACTAATGAACAACTTAGTGCCATTATGGCTCAACTCACACTGATGAACTCTCGTCTTGAGGAACAAGACAAAGAGATTAAGGCACTAAGGGAGAAGTTCACTGAAGAAGACGAGCAAGGCGACACTCCACCACCGATCAAAACCAACACATATTTGAGGTTTCAAAAGCTCGAGCAATTGATCCAGTCAATTCCTGCACTCGAGGGTCAGGCTCATGGCCATGACATTATTGATCCTGAATTGAGGGAAAAACTCCCTAAAAAGGTAACATTGGGTGAACTCCCAAAATTCAAGGGGGTCCAAGACCGAGATGATCATCCGAGATCTTTTTCCATCTCTATGGCTCTCAAGGGCATGAGCAAGGACCTGTTTGCTTATGTCTTTCATTTAACCTTGGATGCATATCCATCCAAGTGGTTCAGATCACTAAATAAAGCCAAGCTGAATGACTGGGACTACATCAGAGGAGAGTTCCACAAACAATACATCTACAATACTCAGCTTCCCATTGGCCTTCATGAGTTGGAATTAACTAAGAAGAATTTCAACGAAGATTTTGTCACCTTCCTTAACAGATGGAGGGAAAAGGCAGCTGTAATAGCCTGACTTATTAAGCTAAGAATAGAATCGATAATCCACGATTATTGGGCTAATGATGATGAATTAAGTTGTAACCGTTATTTTTTGAAATCTAAGAATTGAAATGACTGTTATGTGAATTTTGTTGCCAATGTGGATATTATTTGTTATTATCTAACTAATAACATGAGCTATGTGATAATTGAGTAATTCATGAATTCTGTTAAAAACGTTGAGTATCGTCTCAGAGTTATGAGATTTGTAGTAGTTATTGATATCGTTTTGTTATTCGGGGAAGTAAGATTAAGGATTAATTAAGTTAAGATACTTCCATTAAGGTATATAACATACTTTGGAGAAATTTAGTTAAGAATAATTAAGGATTAGGAAGTAATTGAGAAGAGAATCCAAGTTAAAAGCCTTGGAAATTCTGGTTAATTCATAAGCAAGGGAAATGACGATTCTACCCCTAATACTAAACTGAAAATTACGATTTTCCCCTTACCCATTCTCCATATATATGAGACCAAGGTCCTCATTCATTTTTATCAGAATCATTTCACAAGAAACACAACAAAAACACATCTCTTCTCTCCTCCTTTCTCACGCCATTTCTGGCGAGTAGTAGAGCTGATGTTGGCAACTTGCTCCTCTTGGCTCCTAGCTCTGATTCTTGCATGAAATCACTTTCCTAGGTCTATCAAGTTGTTCTCCATACTGGGCAAGAGTTACTTTTGAGGTTCCATTGCAGTAGCATCAAGAAAAGCCAAGGAAGGTGAGTTGTGGCTGAATTTCAGCATTATTGAGGTGTATTAGGTTGAAACTTTATTTCTTTGGGTTAATTGCTAACTTTTAAGTGATGACTGTTTTCTCTAAGGTCCTAAGGAGTTGCTGGAGAAGTTATAAGAGTGGTTAAGTAAGATTTGACTCATAAGCATCGAGTTAAGGTACACAAGAACCACCCTTCGAATCCTTACGTTCTAGTTTATTTGTATAACACTTGTTTTATGGAAATTGTGGGAGCTACGAATGTGTATTTTGTTGGGAACCTACTGTTTGGTTAATGAATTATAATTAGTTGATTTCAATGTGTTGCATGTGAGTTTTTGGTAATGATGTCCGAAATATAAATCGTTGCATGTCAAGTTCCTCTAAAACGGATCAAACCATGCTTCTACTTTGATTGTACCTTTGATTAAATGCCCTATATGTTGCTTTCCTTTCATGTTATACTTCTGGAAAGTTCATATCTTGATTGTTAATAAACCTTTGTTTCGTATTTTTACTCTTATGACAAGTACAACCTTCGTTTGAGAAGTAAACAACACTTAAAACTCGACTTTTCGCTTCATTGCTTTTCGAGCTAGTAAACCCTTGTTCATTTGGTTCTTAAATTGCTTTTGAAGGATGAACACCTACTGCCCTGTTCATATATTAAGGGGTAAACCAAAATTTTGGCTAAACACAAGAGTTCCAAGTGACCTTTGCATAAAAACCACTGTTCTTTAACACCAAACCGAGAACCATAGAAATTGACTTATGTTTTTATTTGTGTGAGATAATCTTTCCATATATTAAGAGCCCTTCTATAAACCTTTTATATACTGCCATGTCTTGATAATACAACCTTTAACCACCTCAAATAACCATAACATTCGTTCGAAATCTGATTGTTAAGTCACCTTTCCCAAGACAGTGGAACTTGACATAGCAAGCTTGTTTTACGAAACTTGTTTTGATAAGTTAAGACGATTATAAAAGTTGGTTCCATCAAGTATTTCAGACTAAAGTTTTTGTATATTTGAGTATAAGATTTGTAAGTATTAAAAGTCTAGTTTTAGAAGGGAAGTAGTTGCGTAAACAGTGATGAACAACACTCACATAGCAGGTTTGCTCTTTAAGTATTTAGAGCGGGTATTGCTCCGGAGCGGGTATTGCTCCGTTATGTAGGGTCATGACCTAGAAAGTCTTGCAATTAGAAAATAAGAAAGATTGGGAGACGTCCCTCAAAAGTGTGGAGATTTGGCTTTGCCCTCCATTCGTGTTCCTTCACAGAGTTAGAAATATTTTGATTTATGTATAAAAATGTTAATTGTTGGAAAGAGTATAAATGTTGCTCATGGAAAGTCACTCGATATGTTCATGTTGTTGTTATTATTTCTACATTATTCAAAGGGAGAAAGTAACATTGTAATTAAGCGAATAAAAGTGTTTGAGACAACAGTTATGTTATTACTTCGAAATAAAGTTTATTTTCAGCCACCTTACTATTTTGCAACTGGTGGGACTTGTGTACCGGCGTAAACTTACTGTTTTGTTCTCTTGAACCTATCCTGGTGGGGGCAGATTCAGCTATTTTGCAGGACTAAACTGAAGGTTAAAGATTAGCTTAGTCTGGAATGTTCGTTCTATGTGAACAGCCGCTGCGTTGTGTTTTCTGTATAATATCGACTATGTTATGTAACTTATATTTTGAACTCGGTTATCTAAATACTTAGATTATGATGTAATAATTAAATAATTTAGGTTGTTTTTATAATATGATTAGATACTTCTAGATTTCCTAACCTCCCAAGGGCAGGGTGGTTTAGAAATATGCACTAACAACATCTCTAATTAGCAGCTTAGCTCTTTAATTAATTGTAGTTAGTCTTAATTAAGCTGCTAATTAGGGATGGCTGTTACACTTGGTATCAGAGCAAACGTTTTCAAAACTCTAAAATTAAGTATTTTGGATTTCAAAAATAATGAGTAACGATATATATATATATATATATATAATGATAGGAATATTTTTGAAAAAAAAAATAAAATAAAAATGAATGACAACATCTAGAGATGATGTGAATATGCGATGATGTGTATGTGTGTTTATGTGTATAGAGAGTATGTTTGCGATAACTGTATAAAAATTAGAAATTGTGTGTAGATGACTTCAAGTAGATCAAGTGAGAGCGTAAATGAAAATGTACCCTATTTGAAGGAACCTGACACTTATGCCCCGGTAGGGAAATGGTGGGATGATGCGATCGATCATGCCAATGAAGTTTTAGGGGATATTCAAAAATGGAATGAGGTTATGGGTCCTGCTAGTAACAATCATTATTGGCGGACAGGAATCCAAGCATATGCTATTATAAAGACATTACCGTCCTGCGAGCCGTGGGCTAGCTTTCGTAGAGTCTATTGGAGTCTGTTAAAACTGTATGTGGCTACGGGAGCAATTCAAGGGTATGGAGTGACCATGGAAAATATAGATAAAAGTCTCATAAGATGGGAAGGCACAGTAGAAGAGGTTAGGCATGAAATGGATATCACTCTTGCACGCCAAAATCATGACAGATTTACCCAAACGACCCTCACTGGAGGGAAATGTATGAGTGAATAGCCCATAGGGAGGAGGAACAGGCGGCCAAGATGTATGGAGGTTGGTATGACTCATCTAGTGGAACTAAGAGTCGTTCTAGTTCGAGAACCCCAACAGTATACCAAGTTCAAGTACTACTTACACGATCCAATCAAGTACTACTTATGGATCCGAGGAAGGATGTAAGACTTGTGGCCCTGATTACGTTCCCGAGACACCGACAATCAGTAGTGACAATAGTGGCTACTACTATGACCCGTGCAGGTTGGATTAAGCGGGGAGTGAAGCCAAGGAGTGGGAATAAGCAGAAGGAAACGGGTCATCATATGTTTTTCTTTATGTAATGTTAAGTCTCTGTATAATAAGAACCAGCATGTTTGAGTGAAGTATGTAAAATAAATAATGAGACAAGTTGCTAATAAGGACTAGCAGGTTGTATGAAGCATGTAAGATAAATAATAAGAGAAGTTGCTACGTTATTATGGAATATATGCATGAAATATTTGTGAAATAGAGATATGTATGAAATAAGTATGGGAAGTTGAAATAAATGTATTAAGTGCAATATGAAGAAAGTATGTGTGGTATTCCAACTAAGCATTGCAATTGAATATGTAGGGAAATGGCAAGCAAAGGAGGCACATTTCAATCGATGGATGCTGAGAATAGCAAAGATAAGCAGTTACAGGAAATGAAGGAAATGAATGCTCGACTGTTAGAAATACTTGAAAAACATAATCAAAACAAGAATGATGATGAGGGGAAATTTTATAAGCGCTTAGCAACTCATAAGCCACACACTTATGACGGTGAAGCTGATCCCGTCAAATTTGAGGACTGGAGTACATACATGAGTAAGTTGCTTGAGGTGGCCAGTTGCCCTGAGACCATGAACGTTAAAATGGCTACCTTCTATTTGGAAGGACCAACTGATATATGGTGGAACACCACCAAGGGAGTAACTCAGCAGCCGGAGTTTACTTGGGCGGAGTTTGTTGAGAAGATGAAGGATAAGTTCTTTCCTCCGGCATTGTGGAGAATGAAGGAGAACGAGTTCTTATTCTTGAAGCAGGCTAAGATGTCAGTGTTGGAGTACGCAGCAAAGTTTCTGGAACTGTCCCGATTTGCGCCTGATTTTGTGGGCAATGAAAGAGTGAAGATGATGCTGTTCTTTCAAGGCCTGAATCTGAAGTACCAAAAGCGAATTGGGACGTATATAACTTTTGAAGAACTATATGATCGCGCTCAAGAACATAAGCGAATAGAAATGAAGGATGAGGAGTTTAGGAAGAAAAGGAATGGAGACAAATTTAAGGATGGAGGATTCAAGAAACCAAGAACAGAGGTGGCAGCCCCATTTCAGTTCAAAGGGCAGGTTGGGAACAGTAAGGGTGGAAGAACAGAGTGGAAGTGCAATAGTTGTGGAAGGAATCATTATGGTAAGAATTGTTCAGGGCAGATGGTGTGTTTTAAGTGCAAGAATGTTGAACACCGAATTAGTGAGTGTCCCTCATGGAAAGAAACTGGAAGGCCGGGAGGAAATAATAAGCCGGGGAATATGTTGTTGTTGACCGCTGGAGAAGGAAGCTCGATTCAAGGTAGGACCGGAAAGGGAGTTCAGCCTGTCGGTCAAGGGAAAGAACCAGGGAAGTTGTTCGCTGTTAAGACAGAAGCGAATGAGGTACCGGAGCTGCATGAGACACTAGGTAATGTGATTTCAGGGAAATTTCCTGTATGTAACTCGGTGGCCAATGTGTTATTTGATTCGGGAGCCTCGCATTCATTTATTTCGAAGATGTTTGTTGGCAACCTGCTATATAAACCCTGTGTTCAACCTTTAAATATAATTATTTGTATGCCTCATGGGAAGTCGACTTCTTGTAAATGGATATCTAGAGATTGTGAAATTAAGATAGCAGGGTTAGAACTGCGGGTAGATTTGATACCCTTTGACCTGGAATATTATGATGTGATTTTGGGAATGAATTGGTTGAGTCGGAATAGGGCGGTGATAGAATGTTGCGCTAGAGTCATTAGGTTGAGGTCCCTAGGTGGAGATAATATTTTATATCAAGAAGAGATTGCGAGCCTGGAAAAGGAAGATAATACGATAATTGAGATTGATACAGAAGTAGTACCTGAGGGTGTTGGTTATGTGAATCAGATGGCATGGGGTCAAAAGGAAGGAAGCAAGATTGAGGGGATTCTGGTGGTGAAAGAATTTTCGGATGTATTTCCATAAGACTTACCGGGATTGCCACCACATCGGGTTGTCGATTTTCATATAGATTTGGTGCCAGGGGCTACGCCGATATCCAGAGCGCCTTAAACAATGGCTCCGATAGAAATGCGAGTTGAAAAAGCAATCAGAAGAGTTGTTGCAAAAAGGTTATATCCGACCTAGTGTATCTCCATGGGGTGCACCGGTGTTGTTTGTGAAGAAGAAGGATGGTACGATGAGATTGTGTATAGATTATCGGGAAATCAAGAAAATCACAATCAGGAATAGATATATGTTACCCCGAATAGTTGATTTGTTCGATCAGTTAAAGGGGGCAGGGGTATTTTCAAAGATAGATTGAAGATCTGGGTATCACCAGATGCGCATAGTTGAAGAAGACATTCCGAAGACGGCGTATAGAACAAGATATGGTCATTATGAGTTTGTGGTGATGCCGTTTAGGCTCACCAATGCACCAGCAGCATTTATGGATTTAATGCAGAGATACTTTAAGCCTTTGCTCGATCGGTTCGTGGTAATCTTTATAGATGATATATTAGTGTGCTCCAAAGATCGCAAAGAGCATGAAGAACATTTAAGAGAGGTGTTGGGAATATTACGAAGAGAGAAACTCTACACAAAGTTGAGTAAGTGTGAATTCTGGTTGGACAAAGTAATGTTCCTAAGGCATGTTGTAACCAAGGAGAGTATAGCAGTGGATCCGGAGAAGATCAAAGCAGTAAAAGAGTGGCCTGCACCCACCAATGTTGGGGAAGTTAGGAGTTTCCTTGGGCTTGCTGGTTATTATAGGAGGTTCGTGGAAAATTTCTCGCTGATAGCTCTACCAATTATGAATTTAATCAAGAAGAGTACAAAATTTTAGTGGATGGAGAAATACGAAAAGACCTTTCTGGAATTAAAGAAGAGATTAACTAGCGCTCCAGTCTTAGCTCTACCTTCGGGAACAGAAGGGTTTGAGGTCTATAGCGATGCCTCCCAGGAAGGTTTAGGGTGTGTCCTAATGCAGAACCAACGAGTTATAGCCTACGCTAAGGCAACTGAAACCGCATGAGAAAAAACTACCCTGTGCATGATCTAGAGTTGGCAGCAGTCATCTTTGCATTGAAATTGTAGAGACATTATCTGTACGGAGTCGCTTGCAAGGTCTACACTGATCACAAAAGCCTTAAATACATCTTCACCTAGAAGGAAATGAACATGAGGCAACGGAGATGGTTGGAATTACTTAAGGATTATGATATAGATATTCAATATCATCCAGGGAAAGCAAATAAAGTAGCGGATGCTCTGAGTAGAAGACCTCGTCGGGAGATAAATTCGCTGATATTTGTACCAGAAGAGCTATATAAAGAGCTGGTGCAGTTGGATTTACGAGTGATTGCAAAAGACAGATTACAAGGAGAATTGAATGCCATTGTGATTCAACCGTCTCTTTTTGAGGAAATTCGGGAAAAGCAGGAAAAGGACGACTTTATCTAGGAGTTGAAGTCGAAGATAGAAAGGAATGAGACCAAGGACTTCCAATTATATGCTGATGGGAGTGTTCGGATATATGGAAGATGGTGTATTCCTAATGACAAGGAATTAAGGAATAAGATTTTGAAAGAGGCGCACAGCAGCGCTTATTCAGTTCATCCAGGTAGAGATAAGATGATTCAGGATGTAAAGAAATATTTCTGGTGGAAAGGGTTAAAGCGAGACATCTCGCAATTTGTGGCAAGATGCTTGATTTGTCAAAAGGTAAAATTCGAGCGGAAAAAGATGTCCGGATTGCTGCAGCCATTGCTAGTCCCATAGTAGAAATAGGATTCCATCTCTATGGATTTTGTAATGGGATTACCCAAATCAAGAAGGGGAAATGACTCTATATGGGTTGTGGTTGACAAACTGACAAAGACGACCCGGTTTATTTCCATGGGAGTAACTTGGAGCAAGAAACAGTTAGTTGATGCATATATCAGGGAAATTGTTTGATTGCATGGAGTTCCAACCACTATTATCTCTGACCAAGACACTCGAATCCTGTCGCATTTTTGGGAAAAATTTCAGGAAGCTTTGGGGTCGACTCAGAAATTTAGTACAGCATTCCACCCAGCAACGGATGGACAAACCGAGCGAATAATCCAGATACTAGAAGACATGTTACGAGCATGCATATTGGAATTTAAGGGATCTTAGGAGGATAAATTGGCGTTAATAGAATTTTCCTATAATAACAGTCATTAATCTAGCATCGGTATGGCTCCATACGAGGCTTTGTACGGGCGTAAATGTCGAACACCTATTTGTTGGGATTATGTGAGCCCTGGTATACCAGTCGGACCTGAGTTAATACAAGATAAAATGGAGCAAGTTCGGGTAATTCAGGAGAAAATGAGAGTCGCGCAAGATCGACAAAAGAAGTATGCTGACTTACGAAGGATTAAGCTGGAATTTGAAGAGGGAGATAAGGTGTTTCTTCGTGTTTCACCTACTAAGGGAGTGAAAAGGTTTGGGCTGCGAGGGAAATTGAGTCCTAAGTTTATAGGACCATTTGAAGTTTTGCGAAGAATTGGTGAAGTTGCAAATGAACTAGCCTTGCCGGTGGAATTGTCCAAAGTTCACAACGTCTTCCACGTCTCTCAACTACGTAAATATATACATGATCCTTCGCATGTGTTTTCGTATGAGCCATTACAGATAGATGAGTCGTTATGTTATGAGGAGAGACCTATAAGGATCTTGGACAGACGGGAAAAAGTGTTACGGAACCAGACAATACCTTTGGTTAAAGTACTTTGGACCAATCATGGAACGGAAGAAGTAACTTGGGAAAAAGAAGTGGATATGCGAAAACGATACCCCCAATTATTCCAGGGTATGTTATAAGTTTCGGGACGAAACTTCTTTAAGGGTGGTAGAGTGTACTAGCCTGACTTATTAAGCTAAGATTAGAATCGATAATCAATGATTATTGGGCTAATGATGATGAATTAAGCTGTAACCGTTACGTTTTGAAATCTAAGAATTGAAATGACTGTTATGTGAATTTTGTTGCCAATGTGGATATTATGTGTTATTAGCTAACTAATAACATGAGCTATGTGATAATTGAGTAATTCATGAATTATGTTAAGAACGTTGAGTACCGTCTCAAAGTTATGAGATTTGTAGTAGTTATTGATATCGTTTTGTTATTCGGGGAAGTAAGATTAAGGATTAATTAAGTTAAGATACTTCCATTAAGGTATATAACATACTTTGGAGAAATTTAGTTAAGAATAATTAAGGATTAGGAAGTAATTGAGAAGAGAATCCAAGTTAAAAGCCTTGGAAATTCTGGTTATTCATAAGCAAGGGAAATGACTATTCTACCCCTAATACTAAATCAAAAATTACGATTTTCCCCTTACCCATTCTTCATATATATGAGACCAAGGTCCTCATTCATTTTCATCAGAAGCATTTCACAAGAAACACAACAAAATCACATCTCTTCTCTCCTCCTTTCTCACGAAATTTCTGGTAAGCAGCAGAGCTGCTGTTGGCAGCTTGCTCCTCTTAGCTCCTAGCTCTGATTCTTGCATGCAATCACTTTCCTAGGTCTATCAAGTTGCTCCGGAGCGGGTATTGCCCCGGAGCGGGTATTGCTCCATTATGTAGGGTCATGACCTAGAAAGTCTTGCAAACATAAAATAAGAAAGGTGGGAGACGTCCCTCAAAAGTTTGGAGATTTGGCTATGCCCTCCATTCGTGTTCCTTCCCAAAGTTAGAAATGTTTTGATTTATGTATAAAAATTTTTAAGTAATTGTTGGAAAGAGTATAAATGTTGCTCATGGAAAGTCACTCGATATGTTCATGATGTTGTTATTATTTCTACATTATTCGAAGGGAGAAAGTAACTTTGTCATTAAGCGAATAAAAGCGTTTGAGACAACAGTTATGTTATTACTTCGAAATAAAGTCTATTTTCAGCCACCTTACTATTTTGCAACTGGTGGGACTTGTGTACCGGCGTAAGATGACTGTTTTGTTCTCTTGAACCTATCCTGGTGGGGGCAATTTCAGCTATTTTGCAGGACTAAACTGAAGGTTAAAGATTAGCTTAGTCTGGAATGTTCGTGCTATGTGAACAGCCGCTGCGTTGTGTTTTCTGGATAATATCGACTATGTTATGTAACTTATATTTTGAACTCGGTTATCTAAATACTTAGATTATGATGTAATAATTAAATAATTTAGGTTGTTTTTATAATATGCTTAGATACTTCCAGATTTCCTAACCTCCCAAGGGCAGGGTGGTTTAGAAATCTGCACTAACAGCATCTCTAATTAGCAGCTTAGCTCTTTAATTAATTGTAGTTAGTCTTAATTAAGTTGCTAATTAGGGAGGGCTGTTACAGCTGCACAAATGACTAACAGGCCATCCCAAGAGGATCAAGTCCGATTGGTGATCCGTAACCTGCAGCCGAAGTATGGGGATCATATTAAGTTCCAACCCATAGAGTCTTTCACGAAGCTCTATAAGGTAGGCCTGCTGATTGAAGAAGAGGTACAGGCCAACAAGAACAAGAGTTCCAACAACAACAACTCTTTCAAGAAGAGTAATAATAACCCTTCTACCTCTAAAGGCAACGACATCAATGTCTAACTACAGACAAGAGAGGTTATCAAGGACTTCAAAGGACATTCACTCCTTTAGGCATGTCTCTAGAAGAAGCCTTCACTAGGCTTCATGCAAAGGGAGCACTTTAGCCTCTTGGTCCTACTCCGGACCCTGCTCCTGAGAAGAGATCCAGTTAATGGAATCCTAATTCCTACTGCAAGTACCATCAAGGAAATGGGCATCTGACATCACAATGCTGGACTTTGAAGCATCATCTGCAGGATATGGTTGAAGACGGTAGATTGCCAATTCCGCCTGCAGCAAAAGTCAGCAATAGTGGCAACCCCTTGGGAAATGCCTAAATAATGCAGGGGGCTTAGTCATTTAGCGTTGGTTTTCTAGGTTGAGTCGGAGAGTCCCTCCCCTAGTTCCTTTATTTCCTTTCCTGTCGAGTTTATGTCATTTAGGACTTTATTACTAATAAGCCTTGTTTCATTCATTTTCAAGTAATAGAATAATCGCATTTTCTTTTCATTTTCATTGGTCTTCCATCATTTTATTTATGCTTCTAATTCAATGATCAAACTCAAATCACCTAATGAACTTGATTAATAAAAAATATCAGACAAAAAAAAAGAGAACAATGAAAAAAGAGGACATACTTTGGATAAGGAATTATTCCCTCTTCCTCCATCACCTTCCATAAGCAATCATCTTCATTAGCCAAATGGCCTTTCAATTCAAAGCTCCACATATACCTTCAAACCATCCAATACCCTAAACCAATAACTTGTGTGCAAGCCTTACTACATAAAAAAGATCAATGCCAGGCACAAATAAAAAGTAAACGAAATTCAAAGTGCGGAAAAAAAAAAAGCAAAAGCAAAAGAAACGCACAAGACAAAAATGCAAAAGAATAAAAGCCAAATGCAAAGAAATAAAAAGTCAAGCTAGGGGGCTTGCACACAAGTTCTACCCCTCATTCAAATCAAAACCTTAAAACCAATATAATCCAAATCCATGATCCTTACCTTATTTCAACCAATTCAACCTTCATCAAGCCTAGAGCCTTTAACCTTTCAACCTTTCATCAACCATAACTCCTTTTTCAAGGTATGTCCAAGCCCGCTAGGTTGAAAACCAGAAAGGGCGGCCTAGGCAGAAGTTAGGGCACAAAAAAAAAAAATCAGATCGAGAACTACGAATGGTCTGATTCCGCAAGGATACGTAGGAATCCTCATTCCGAGGTCCGACCGCTTCAATAAAATAAAAATTAGTCATGGTCTAATGATTTGACTTTCTAGAATTTAGGAGCATACTCTTTCTAGATCCTGACATAGACTCGAGTTTGCACCTAGCCTCGTTAAAGCCTTTTCCCACCTACATTCATTTGAGTCACAAATTTGAACCTTTTTATTTTTCAATCCAAGCTCTCCTTGTCCCTGAAGGACTCTCCTACAATTCCATGATTTCCGGCGATACTTGACTTTACCTATATCAACTTCCCAAAGAAGAATCCCCAGTACAATTCCCAGTGACAACTTTGAACGTTCAAGGCAGATCAACTACGTTTCAATATCAGATCAAGTACATTTCAATTAAGACTCAAGCCTAATTCAGGCAAGCTCACCCAAAGTGGGGGCTTCCTATGTGTGGTGGTTCCTCCGATTCAAAGCAAACTCCCGAAAAGTTGTAATCCGCGGACATCGTTTACGGCCCTCGATTATTTATCAAAAACGATTTTCGAAAATCATTCTATCTATTTCTAATCATTCTATCATTCTACATATCCGCATCTTCTAGCCTTGTAAAATCTCGACCTTGCATTGCAGCCTTGCAAAACCCTTACCTTGCATTGCATTTCATACATTCTAGTCTTGCATAACCCTAACCTTGCATGACGTGTCATCTCCCTTAGCTTTGCATAACCTTAATCCTTGCACAACGTCTTGTGCATCCTTAGAGAGTATAAGTTTGCATCACTTGCATCACTATGTGCTTTATCTGAGTTGTTTGCACCTGTCTGCTGACATCTTCTTCTGCAGGTAATCAGATTGCTTGTAGTTATTGTCCTGCATACTAACTTTGTTTTGCAGAGACCGGTGTATGTAGATCAGTTCTAAACTGCAGAGCGTTTAGAATCGTTCTCTGTCCCGACACCGTATACTTTGACTATTGGTTTCCTGAACCTCAGTCAAAATGGGGGCTTCTGTAGACACATAATCTTTTCTCCCCATTTAAGGATCCGATGATGAAACATATTGCGGTATTAATTGCTCCGGCCCAAGGGCAGAGCGGTCTGAAAAGCCATTCAAAACCATTTCGAAAAGTGGTAAAGTCCTATTTTAAAGCCCAATTAATTATTCATGATAATTCATTGTTTTTAAGCCCAATTCTTTGAAAAGCCCAATTAATTGATATTTAATTAATTTATTTTAATAAATAAATATTTTCCAAAGATATTTTTTATAAGATTTTATCCCTTAAAATCAGATATCCGTAATTAAAAGATAAAAGAAAATCATTTAGAACGCGTTTTTATCAAAAAACTATCAAAAACAAGGCGGTGCGCTGAGCGCAGCTGACTGTGCTTGTAACACCCCGTAATTTTCACCCTTTATTTTTGGTGTTAGTTTATTTTAAAATGATATTCTTTTCGTAAAAAAATAAATAATTTATTATTTTCTCTAGATCGATGATTTTTATTCTTTATAATTTGGGAGCCGAATTATTATTTTATTATATGGTGTGTTAGTGTGTGCATTATATTTATATTTATAATATAATTTATTAGAATTATTTTATTATTAAGTATGTTCAAAGTTTAGGCGCGATTTAGGAATTAACCGTTTTATCGCGTATCGGGCTTTCGGAGCATGGATCGTTGTTGAATTGGGCCGAAAGTTTTGTGTGGGTGTTGGGCTTGGGGCAGCCGGCCAAGTGAAGGATTAAGGGGAGCCTTCTCCTTTTCTTTTCTCTTTTGTTTTTCTCATGACTCTTTGTTGCTTTGTAACCCCCCTAATCATTCTCCTTCATTAAAACCCTTTATTTCAACCATTAAACATCCATAAAAATTCTTATTTTTATTCAAAGAAGTTCAGCAGCATCATTCTCATTTAACCCCCCACCGTTTCAAGAAAAGAAAGAGAGAAAAGGAAGAGCAAAAGAATAGAAAGTTCAACCCGGTTTTTCCTGTCGCACCTTCACGAAAATAACCGTAGCCGGAGATCTAACCGTTAGATCGTCTTCAAATTTGGACACAGCGTTTATAACGTCTTGTTCTACATTCTGACCGGAGCGATTTAGAATCTGAGCTTTAGATCATCGGGAATCATGGTCGTAACAGAGCAGTGCGAAACAAGAGTTTTCAACGTTCAAGAAGAAATGCCTAGTGTCTTGTTGCTACAATTCTCGTTCGTTATGCCTTGGGGTTAGAAGAGGATTTGGATTGCATGCTTAACTCGTGATTGTCTCTTTAGACTCAGCTCTCCTCCCGACGATCCAGGTAACTAGTTGTTATCTTAGAACCATAGTGATTAGGGTATTATTAGGTATTAGATTACTACGTTAGGAATTATCTAAAATACTTTTTGAATGATATTTTTGATGAAATTTGACATGAACATACGTGACACATGCTATGTGAATACTGTGTTGAGAAAAATAATTTTTGCATGATTTTTAATATTTATTTGATTTAATTAGTATTTTGTGCGTTTTTGGCTAAATTTCATAATAATTATTGAACGACTGTTAAAATTGATGAAATCATTTTTCTTAGATCATGTTACATGCGTATAATGTATTCCATGCCGTAGAACAATTTTTACCTACTGTTTACTGTTTTAATTAATTGATATATCTGTTTTTGCAATTTCAGTTCTGTCAGTATTTAATTCATGAAAATTATTTGTAGAGGCATAAAAATTAATTTACTTGAATAATATGTATTTCCGTGAGTTTTTACATGTTATGTGAATTTTTGGTAATTTTTGGGCGTCTGTTAATATTTTTAATTATTATAATGGCTTATTTGAGGAATCTGTATATTAACTGTTAAAAATACTTTTTGAGTCCGAAAATTATAAATAAAAATTGTACCATGTCAGTAGAGCTATTAGGGTTATATGATAATTTTTGTGTGATTTTGATGCTCGAATTTGTAGGTTTCATAATTATTATGGTGTTTTTGTGATGAAATTGAGGAGACACTATTAAATTGTTTGAGGGCTTGTAAATCAGATATAATTTATAATTTAATATATTCTGGGTTTCTGATTTTCAGTAGTATACAGTATGCATCATTTGGGTAACCACATGTTTAGGTTTGATTTATGAAATAAAATGATTTAATTGTTATTACTCTTTTAATGAATATGATTTAGAGTTAATTGGTGATGTATTTGTGATTGAGTGTGGTTGCTGTAAAAACCAGTATATTGTCATTGTTGATGTTTTGGAATGTTCAAGTGTTATTGTGAGAGATATTTGTTGAAAATTTGTAAGTGATTTATTTTGAGGATTTTTGAAGAATTACTTTTGATGAATTATGGTTATAAGGCCGGTGGCATCCCTTTTGACGAATATTTTTTTGATATGGATGATACTTTGATGATATTTATGATTTTATTTGAGATAAGAACATCCGGTGGGATAGATATAGTCTCCGGTGAAGAACATGCCAACCACCTGGTTTGCGAACTAGGGGTAAGCCTGGGTTAATTGTTGTCGTCCGAGAGGTCAGGGAGTTCTGCGTGTTCTACCCTGCATCGGGAGTTTGGCCATTCTTAGACACAGGCAGTGGGGAACGTAAGCCCATAGACTGACCTGGAGATTGCGATCTGACAAACCTTAGGAGGTGATTTGCGAATCACTAGCGTTCGGTTTCTGTCTCAGACACTTGTTTTACCTATACTTTTATTTTTCTAAAAGTACTCTTGAGAAGATTTATTTATTTTTTTATCCAACTCATTTGCTATTTATTATTCATTTGCGTTATTTGTGAGTTATATGGAAGTGGATGCATATTGTAGTTAACTTGACTTAATTATTTCCTTTCTAATTAATCTATGTCTGAATCGTACTTTGATTGCTTTTGTTCTGGGAGAACTGCTAGTTACTCCCCACTGATTGTGGATATTTGTTGTATATTTTGCAGGTTTTGTTGATGGGGATTTTCTTTGATTTTGGGCTCGGGTTGAGATGCGAGAAATAATCTATTAGGGGTTTTAGTTCTAGACTTCTCTTTAGTTTGAGATAGTTTTCTCATTTTTAGCTAAGTAATTAATTTACTTATAGTATTTACTTATGTTTGTTTTTATCACTTAGTTATTTAAACACTATTCTTGTAGTAGTGACATTCCCAGAAGACGATGTTTCCGCCATCGTCCTATTAAATATATTATTATTTTTTTCTTTTCGGTCATTGAAATTCTGGGGTGTTACAGTGCTGAGTGCAAGACCTGCGCCGAGCGCACGTGTCCTGACACGTGGGCTTCCACATAGGTTGCGCCTAGCGCACAGGTTGTGCCAGGCGCACAGAAATGCCATATAGACTTCTATTTCATGTAGAGTCCTGCGCCAAGCGCAGTTCTCTGCTTGAGACACGGATTTTCTTTCTTATCTTTTTCATAAGCTCATACCACGTATACGCTTTTTACTGGTCATGCCGCGTCATGCGCTTGCCACGTCAGCTGCGCCAGACGCAGCTGGCGCGTGAGGCGCAGTGTCGTTTTCCCTATAAATAGGCTTGATTTCCATACGGATTGAAAAAGGGATTTTTGACATTAACACACTTCGAACTCGACGAATATCTTACGAACCTCTCTAGGAATTATACAATCTCTCTACAAAATTCGCACCTTTCAAACACAAATACATTCAATCCACATACTTTCATACATTCAGATTTTCATGTTTCACGATTGCTCGTCCCGAAGGTTGTCAATCTCGCAGACCCAAGCCACGGTATAATCATGAGGGTCCTTGAATAAATTATTTTTATATTGAAGTTACTAAGAGTTTTCTTTGCTGATGTAGATCTTTAATGTAAAATCGCTCTATTGTATATTCTAAACCTTTTTCTTTTTATTTATTTTTGTACATTATTACATGCCTGCCTGATCATTCTATGCATATTATATGATTGTCCCTGCATTATTGCTTTTATCACCCACATGTTATTTTTGCTTATAAAGACCTAAAGACTGTTCTAATATTAATCAGATTAATTTGGACAACCTGTTAGGTTCCCTGTAATATTCATTGCCTAATAACTTATCACTAAAAATTAGTCTTTTTTTATGTGTTTCCTGAACCAATTTAGACTAAATATTTTTAGGGTGTTTAAAACGTTATATGATTATTCTTTGGCATAAAATCTGCAATGAATCGATATTTAGTATAGGCCAACTTTGGGCAAATGTGGTTCATTATGACTATATTCGTACCCTCACCCCCGAACTCAATCTCTGGTTCATTTTGACCATATATGGAGTCATGATGGGGAAATATACATTGGATAATTTGTCCCTACGGTTTTCCCATATCCAATTAGGTTTATGATTCTTCCTAAAAAGAATTGTTGGCGACTTCTTTCAATATAAAACAATTTTCAATAAAACCTTAACGGTGGGGTAGTCAAATCTAATACGCGCTCACACCGCGTAGGCGAAATAATAAACACGCCTACACTCAATCATGCGACTTCCAAGCTCTTTAGGCCGGTCATGATTGGACATTTGAGGTTTTCAGGCATGGACAAGGAGAGAGAAAGCCATGGGGCTGAAGGAGATTCGAGATCTTCAGCGTTTGAGATTTTCAGCCAAAAACTTCGGCTTCACAACTGTTGGATCTAAGATTTGAGTAAATTTTTTCCTGTTTTTAAATTAACTTGTTAATTAAGTTTTGTTTTGATTAGTTTTGTTCATGTAATTTAATTTATCTATTGATTTTCTTTTTGATTAGTTTAGTTGTTGTAATTTTTGTTTTTCTAGTTTTTTTTTTTTCTTTATTCAATTAACTTTGTTGATTTTTGTTTTGAGATTGTATAAAGTTAGTTATTTCAGGTCTGACTTTTTAATCTTGAATTTATTTCCTTTGTAACGTTTGTGTTGGAACTAATGTTTGATATTATAATGTTAGTTATTTTGTTCGTAATAAATTTAATTCCTCAATTTTTATTTGATATAAATGTTTGTAACTCAGTGTTAAATGATTTTGAATTTTATTGTTGTTTCTAATTGATATAAATCAATTCATTTCATTTCTAGGGCTTACATTTTCTAATGTTTGTAATTTATTTCGTTTCTAATGTTTTGTAATACTGATTCTTTTTAAATTCACTATGGGCTTAACTACTCAGGTGGATGTAACGTCACCGGATCAGTTTACTTATTTGTATGTAAAAACGTAGTGGCGCCAACACGTTTACTAATCCGGTTTGGGCATAGAACCGGATTAGTTAACTTATGTTCCTAATCCTATTTTCAACCGGATCAGCTAACTTTCCATAGCAGCTCCGCTCTCGCCCGCTCCGGTCCATTGTCAGATCAGTTAGGCCCGTTTTAGCCGGATCAATTGACCTTTTTTCCATTAGTGGATCTTGGATCATCCTTGCTACCCTGAAACCTGTTAGGTTTAATAAATAATTACGCAATGAATTAAAACCATAAAGCAGGTTACATATGATGAATCTAAACAAACAATTTGTACCTTTGAAGCGTGTCTATCCTTTTGCCTGATTTCACCACGGAATGAGGAACTCCAATGTGCAGTTTCTCTACAAGTATCCACACAGCATAGTAGGATTTCACCATCTTGATAACTTAGATCAACAAACGAAGATAACCAAACACTCAGTGTTTGGTTTATGTTTTAGGCGTGAAAGAGAGAAAACGATGAAGCAAGAAGCTTCATTAAGTCAGGCCTCTAGCTCTATAAACTCACGTTCCTTTACTTTTTGTATTATGTTATTTTCTCTGTTTGTTGCTTTAGATATTTATCCAATAAAACCTATCAAACAAACTCCTTTACTAATTGGACTTAGTCAAAACCCAAGTCACCTATAGTCTACACAAGCCTATTATGGCCCTTTTATGGCCGTTGGGCTTAATCCTTTGCTAACCCAATCTAAGTCATGCTACAAGCGTAACTTAAAGATCCATACTGCACTTTGTGTGTGACCCTATAAGTTCAATTATAGCTAAGCTGCTTAAAATATTTATTGTTGAATCAACTAATCAAAAGCATTTTCCAGATAAACATTTTGATTACTATTTATAGTTGAATTAATTATTTTGTAATTAATCCTTTAAACTATTATATAGAGAAATACACAATGTTTAAGGATACTATTCCAATAAAACCTGAGATTGCTGGTATTCTTGTAGCTATGCAATCTATAAGGAGTGTGGAGTGAAATAGTTGAGAGGAATGGATAGGCAAATGCCCCTCAATTGTATCAAGTGATCTAAAGAAAGAATTATGGTTTCAAGCAAAACAACATGAGCGTAAGTGTTTACTATTGTAAACTCAAGGAGCTACGGAAGTAGATTGGTGAACTTGAAGACAATCTAGAGTGTGAATGTGTTTGGCTAAGTGTAAATGTGAGCTTGCAAGCAAGATAGCATGCACAAACAGAGTCATACAACAAACTCATGAAGTTCTTAAATGGACTCAAGGATGGGTATGAACAGATGAGAACCAACTTTCTTGGCATGGATCCTCTGCTTCCGGTCAACAAAGCTTACAATCTTGTAATGCAAGTTGAAAAACGGAAACAGATTGCTCTGGAGGTTGGAATTGCTGCTGAGATGATTGCCTTAGTTGTAAACAGGCACGGAAAAAAACTAGGACCTCTTCAGAATTTTTCATAAAAGGGACTATAAGAAGATGAAGAATGAGAAGGAAACAAGGAAGTGTGAGTATTGTGGAATGAAGAGATGCAGCAGGATGGGTCTTTGAAGTTAATAAGATATCCTAAGTGGTTTAAGCAACCAAAAGGAAAGGTTTGGTTCAGGGAAGCAGTAAACATCTCAAGACAAGACTCTGAGTTTTGTGGAAATAATCCTTGGATTTCACATGTCAAAGAGAAAGTAGTAATGCTAAGATTGATGGCAATTTGATTTCATCTCTTGTTTCGGAACTCATCAAGTTAATTGAAGACAAGCAAGGAGGAGCAAGTACAAGCTCAAGCAACTTTGCATGGCCTTTCCACTAAAGAAGTCATAGAGTTTGCTAGGAATAAATATGATCTTTACAAGTTAATGTCTGGAAGGAAGAAAACAAAGGAAGGAACATGCCTAGAAGCAAAATTGAAGAAGGAACAAATGCTTGTAATAGAGTAAAGATTCTTAGTTTCATTCATGCTAGGTTAGGACTGTGTCTGTTTCTAAGATGAAACATTTGGAATTTTGCAAATGTGAATACCCGAATGACTATTTCTGTAATACATGTGGCATGTGCTATTGATAAACTCCATAGGCTTCCTTTTATGCCTAGTATAAGTCAATTACAACTAGCATTTTTGAGCTAATTCATGTTGATCTTTGGGGTCCACATGATCAAAGCTTTTAAAGGTGCAAATTACTTCCTAATTAATGTAGATTATTACAGCAAGGTTACTTGGACGCACTTGCTGTCAAATAAAGAGCAAGTGAAGGGTGTATTAGTAAAATTCTTTGCTCATGTTGAAAATCACTTCAACACTAAGGTTAAGACCTTAAGAAGTGATAATAAAATTGAGTTTTCTCAACTAGAATGTGGTGAGATATTTGCTGAGAAAGAGATAGCTCACTAAAGCAGCATTGCAGGTGTTCCTCAACAGAATGCCAGAGTTAAAAGGAAGCACAAATTCTTGCTTGAAACAACAAGATCTTTGAAACTCCATGCAAGGTTGCCAAACTACCTTTGGGGTGAATGTATCCTAGCTGCAACACATTTAATTAATCTCTTACCTAGTGTTGTGATCAACTGGGATACACCATATAAGAGATTAATGAAGAAAGAGCCAGATTATGAACATTTGAGGGTCATAAGGATTCTATGTTATGCTAGTCCCAACAAGAAGCCTTAAGATAAGTTTGCACCAAGGGGAATCATGTGTGTATTCATAGGCTATCCCTAATGCCAAAAGGGATACAAACTCATGAATCTAGATAGCAAATAAATCTTTGTGATGAGGGATGTTGTGTTCAAGGAACACATCTTTCTTTTTCCTGCTTAAAGAAGGAAATAATGAGTTCTTAGATCTCTAAGAAATCAAGTTTGCGGTGATGCTATTGATAGAGATGATGTGAATACTAACTTGCCTAATAAAGTATGTGAATAAAATGTAGAGCAAGCTAACAATGAATTGGATCCACATACAGATTCAGCGGATTTACAAGAACAATTGGTACCAGCTGACAGACAAGGAAGGGTGGATCAAACATAAGTGAGTAGAAAATCCAGCTGAGAAGGATCTATTCCTAGAAGCAGAACTGAGAGCTCTACAGCATAATGAAACTAAAACCAAGGCTAGTCGCAAGAGGGGATAAGTAAATCAAGAGGAAGGATTACAAGTATACCTTCTCCCCAGTTGTCAAGTTTGCAAGTATGAGATTTCTAATAGCACTTTCTACTACTCTCAGATGGAATCTGCATCAGCTAGATACTAATAATACCTTTCTTCATAGGCATTTGGAAGAAGAGGTTTATATGAAACCACCCAAAAAAGGGTACACATGAGCTAAGGAAGGAGAAGTTTGTAAGATAAAGAGGAGTTTGTACGGCTTCAAACAAGCTTCAAGACAATGGAATTTTGAGTTGACTAAGTACTTTGCTGAGCATGGATACACTCGGTCAAAGTGAGACTATTCAATGTTCTCTAAGAAAAATAAGGGGAAGAAAACCATTATATTGGTGTATGTAAATGACCTGTTAGTCACAGGTGATGATCATGAGGGGATCATCACAGGTGAAACAAGGCTTAGATAATGCTTTCACTATGAAAGATTTTGGTGAGATTAGGTACTTGTTAGGAATAAAAGTAACTAGAAACGGTCAAGGGACTATATGCACAATCAGAGAAAGTTTGTATGGACACCTCAAGTCCACTGGTATGAAGGGGTGCAAACCTACTAAATTTCCATTTCCAAAGGGGATTAAATTTTCTCTTGATCAAGGAGAGCTCATGGAGGACCCAAAAACTTATAGAAGAATTGTTGGGAAACTTCTCTACCGAAACCTTACAAGGCCACACATCTCCTATAGTGTGCAACAACTCAGTCGGTTCATGAGTGCACCTAGAAAACCTTACCTTCAAGAGACTATTCATGTAGTGAAATACCATGTTGGCACCCTGGATTGGGGGTTATTCTACCCAGCTACCCCAACTCTCATTTTCACTGCCTTTTGTAATTTAGATTGGGGGAGTTGTGTCTTTAGTGTAAGATCACTCACAGGGTATTGCATATTCTAGGTGAATCCCTCATCTCATGGAAAACCAAAAAACAAAATACTATTTCTAAATCCTCCACTAAAGCAGAATACAGATGCATGTCATAAACAACTAGAGAAATTGTTTGGAAACATGGCATGCTTGAAGACTTGGGTTTCCAAGTTCCTACACCTATTGATCTCTATTGTGATAACAAATCTGCAAATCATTTGGCTTACAACCCTATATTTCATGAGAGGACGAAACACTTGAATGTTGATTGTCACTATGTTAGATATCACATTCAAGACGGTCTATTAAATCCTTCCTGCAGCTGGTTGATCTAATGACTAACTCATTGAGTGCACAACACCGTAAGCATATAGCTTTCAAGCTGGGTATTGTATCAACTATCCACTGCTCACTAGTAGAATAATTGTTTATTGCTGCGGTGGTATTGCTGCGGTTTTACCCATACGCAGCAATATATCACGTAAAAAGAAAAGGTAAAATATAGAATGAAGATATTGCTGCGGTTTCGGCAAAAAACCGCAGCAATATGGTTTCAACGGGAATTTTTTGAAAAAAAGTTGACTTTTTTACCAGATATATTGCTGCGGTTTTTTGTAAAAACCGCAGCAATATATTAAAAAAATAATATTTTAATATATTGCTACGGTTTTTACAAAAAACCGCAGCAATATACCAATTTTTTTTGATATAAGACAAGCGTGCGTTATTAGGGTTCTTGTTCCCTTTTTTTTAATTCAGCCGTTCTCCTCTCTCCTCTCCTCCCCTCTCTCCTCTCTCCTCTCTCCTCTCCTCCCCTCTCATCTCTCATCCTCTCAAGTCGCCGGTCTTGAGAGGACAAGCAATATCGCCGGGTTCTGGAAAAACCTCTCCGTCGTCCTCGCATCTCTCATCCTCTCAAGTCGCCGGTCTTCTCTCATCCTCTCAAGCCCACCGTTGGCCGTTCGCATCCTCTCCTCTCAAGTCGCCAGTTTGGATTTCTTCGACGGTCTTCTTCGACAGCAATATCGACAGTTTGGATGCTATAGTTATCGTTTTTTGATTTTTTTGTGATTTTTTTCGGTTTTTTTTTCGTTTTTCATATTTTTTTCGTTTTTTAATCTGTTTTTAGGGTTTTTTTTATTTTTTTCCTTTTTTTAGATCTGTTTTTAGATTTTATTGTTTTAGGATTTTTTTTGATCTTTTTTGTTTTTTAGATCAGTTCGTTTTTTGATTTTTTTTTATTTTTTTCGGTTTTTTTTTTCGTTTTCTTATTTTTTTGGTTTTTTAGATCTGTTTTTAGGATTTTTTTTGATTTTTTTCGTTTTTTTAGATCTGTTTTTAGATTTTTTTGTTTTAGGCTTTTTTTTTGTTTTTTAGATCAGTTTGAATCTTTTTTTGATTTTTATTTTTATTTTTTTCGGTTTTTTTTTTTCGTTTTTCTTATTTTTTTCGTTTTTTAGATCTGTTTTTAGGATTTTTTTTTATTTTTTTTCGTTTTTTTTGATCTGTTTTTAGATTTTTGATTTTTCTTTGATTTTTTTCGGTTTTTTTTTTCGTTTTTCTTATTTTTTTCGTTTTTTAGATCTGTTTTTAGGATTTTTTTTTATTTTTTTTGTTTTTTTAGTTCTGTTTTTAGATTTTTTGTTTTAGGATTTTTTTTGATTTTTTTAGTTCAGTTTCTTCTTTTTTGTTTTTATTATAATTTTTGTAATTAGTCATTAAGTTGTTGTAATTATGTAATAGTTGTTTTGTTATTTTTGCTTTTTCATTTTACTTTTTGAATTTTTGTATTATTTATGTAATTAGTTTTTTTAGCTTTATATATTAATGAAATTAATGTTGTTTAATCTTTATTTGTCTGCGAATTTGGTGGATAGTGGATGGCTTAGTTGCATGGTTTTAATCTTTCAAATTTAATTGCGAAATTCCAAAAAAAAAAAAAAAAAAAAAATTTTTTTTTACCTCAGGACAGACCTATTGCCGCGGTTTTGGGATATAACCGCAAAGCAATAGGCTCGGCCTATTGCCGCGGTTTCTAGCCAAAACCGCAGCAATACGTTTTACGTTTTTAATAAAAAATGAATATATTGCTGCGGTTTTGGCTAGAAACCGCAGCAATATGTTCAAATATTGCTGCGGTTTAAAACCGCAGCAATATATTAATTACATATTGCTGCGCCCTTTATTGCTGCGCAGCGAAAACCGCAGCAATAGGCCACTTAATGACCGCAGCAATAAACAATTATTCTACTAGTGGCTCCATCTTGAGAGGAGGGTATTGAACACATGCTCAGCATGTACAACACATCTCACCTTGTACATATGTTCTTTTAGTGATCCTAGGTTGATATTGTATACTTGTCTTTTTGCTTTGTCCTTTTGTACACATATTCCTAGGTTTAGCTTTCCCTTCCTGGTATATATAATGATGTATAGTATACCGTCGTTTTGCAGTTTTGTATGAGATCATTTCGTAGAGAAACAAATACAGAAGAGTGAATGATAAAATGAAGTGCAGCAAAAATTCTGCTCACTAGAAAACCAAATATTGAGTCTTTGAGAAATTCTTTACTGTTAGCATATTCCTTAGGGAATAATTCAGGGTTTCTTATCATTTTCCTATCTTGTAAAAGGGAACCATTAGATGATTGTCTCTAGTTAAGTCTTTCGTAAGACTCTTTATAATGCTCTTGTTTTCTATAAAATGCGGTTAATCCGACAGTGAAATGAGCGATTATTGCAAAAATTGACGAATATTAAAGAAAATCTTTGAATCCCCCACATGTGGAGTGGTCTCATCGGTCGAACCACATGAATTTTTGCGTCCTTTTACTTCTCTTCTTTATAGCTTTCTACTATAGCTAAGGACATGGATGGTTAAGCAAATAGTCGGCAGATTTTCACGTTGGTGAGGTCATATAATTGATTTTTTAAATTATACTGTTGATGTGCTTTTGACAAAGGGACATATGATGAAATCTTGTACGCTTGTATGTTGTATCACAAGTTTCTAACACGAAAACAAATAAATAGAAAAATATCCTGGATGTGAGGTCATGATAGTTTATTTATGAAAGAGTAAAAGTGTCGATTTTGTTCTCTTCTGATCGAACCTTATGTGTGTACAACACAGTGGCGGATCCAGGATTTGACCCACGTGGGTTCGGAGCACTTCGAATAAACTTGAGGTAAATAAAATTAAAATTGTTTATGCATTAACCATTATATAACACTTATTTAAGCATTAGAAAATATAGATGTACAAAAAGACAATTAAATCCTCAATTTTTTTGGAAGATATATATTTTAAAGTATCTAGGTATTAACTATTTGCAAACTAAAAATTAGAAGGCAACAAATTTCAAAAGTAAAATTTCAACAGTCAGACTTTATTTTGGTTTATTAAAACAATTAAGAAAGGAAAATTTTATTTTCAAGTTTTGAAAAAGGTTCTCATAATAATCCAAACTCTTATCTTTTTTGTATCACTAATACATTTTGGATATATTGTATGTAGGAAATTGAAGAGTTCATATTATTTCGATAAGATAGTAATCGAGCTTAGGTATTTTCCAAAATAATTAAAAATTGGAATTATTATAATAAGATGGGTAAAAGTTGGGGTTACTTAGGATTTATTTTTCTAAAAAAGAAATGAAGAAAATACTCTATAAACTTAAAAATAAAAACAAAACTAAAAAGTAGAGCTGCCTGAATCAAAAAGGAAAAAAAAAAAAAAGAAGTGGAATTGTATAGAAAGAAAACAAAAGTAGTAAATTGAAAAGTAAACTGTTGTCAAGACTCAAGACATTGCCATCAAAACAAAAGAATGAGGGGAAACAGACTGAAAAAACATGGAGAAAGGAAACAAAAAACCTTCCATGGGAGTCGAACCCGCGCTCATAGAGTAATGGCTGAAGATTGGCGGCCCAACAGACCACTGCACCAAACATCAAAACAGTGATATAAGGCGGTGCTGGAAAGCTATAAGCAGTTTTTCTATTTCGATTTTTTGTCGATTTTCTTCTTCTTTCTTCTCCAGATTTTTGTGGGTTGTGGGTTCAGTTGAACCCACTGAACCCACGCTGGATCCGCCCATGGTACAACACATAATCTTTCAAACTTGTCTTTTAATTTTGACATAATAAAGTAGTTATATTAGTTAATAAAAAGAAGACAAATCTTTTCACTCTTATAGTAACATTACAGAATTTAGATTGCTTTTATCAACATACTCCTATTTCACAAGTCAAAGGATGAGAGGTTCATTATGACTTGTGAGCGTAATGTCAGGATGTGTAATATCCCGTAGCAGTGACATGCCGATACCCTTGCTAACTTGGCTACCTAAAAGGCTAAACTATTGCTCACACATTGCCCGGGCTTGCACGCTGCTCCAAACTTGGGAAAACTTTTCTCCTTTGAGCTTAAGGGTTTCCAATCAATTGAAAACGAAATTTATATTTCAAAACCCTCTATTTCGGTTATTTCGGGTTGGGTTGAGCTTGCGTTGTCATATTAGCATCCAAAATCAGGTCTAGGTTCGGATTAATCGGATCGAAACAACTTTCCTGGGTCTACATGTATGCTTCAAGTTCATTATGAAGAAATAAATTTCTGCTTCACAAATAGTCATGTGCGAACAGCTAGCAGCAGTCACATACCCACATTCCTTCCTGCAGTTATCCCTTTCCATTCACAGAGTCACACCTTTACAGCATAAAGGTTCGAAGGAGGGTGCAGTGAAGTGTGAACTATACAAGTGAGCTTCATGTCGACTAAAAGCAAACAAACAGAAGAAACACTATGTGCAAGCTAAAACTGTAAGACGTCTGTAAGAACCATAACAAAAAGGCTACTTAAATTTAACACAAAAGCTCCAGCAAAAATAAATAATGAAGTTCAGCTGTTTCCAAGTTCATGTTAAGCAACACCTTAATCAAGCTTAGAGTACAATACAAGCACAACTGAATTATGCTATAGCGGGAACAATATAGCTGAAGCACGCTAGATAATTAAGCAGACGAAGGATGGTCGGTTGCTAGTTCTTACTCAGTTACTGATGCATCTATATCTCCATGTGCCAAAGAATCATCCTATAAGAGGAAAAAAACTGCAACTAATCAGAAGATGTAACAATAGCAACATCTTAAGGATTTATGGGGTAACACAGAAAACTTACTTTAGTACAGACATATATATAATGAACATCTGGGTTACTTCCTATGTAATCTTCAATGGACTTTTCCTTCTGATCTAGTGGAACAGGTTTAGTAAGCTCCCATTTCTGCTGGTCTTCATTTTTGGCTCCAGAAACTGATTTTTCTGCATATGTATATTAGTTAGACAAGTAGTGTAACTGTGTAACCTTGACAAAGTATTAAACTTCTCACATATATATAGCAGCCAGTTAATCACTCATATTACAGTACAGAATGTTGAAGATCACGAGTCATATACAAAACATATTCTAGCTAAATGCTGAACTACCATGATATTATAGCTTTTGTAAAGCCATATATTGGATTGTTGCAGGGTGCATATCTAAGTCCGCTCTCTTGATAAATAAGCACAAAATGGCAGATGCCAGTCAGTATGATATTATGATATTCGTCCATTCTCCAATTTTATCGGGAGGCCAATCGAACTGCTGAACGCCAGGCGTCACTCGAACAATGCACGTGACAATAATGAATATAGACCCTAATTTATTATAGAGAAATTTGTCAGAAACAACCTTTTAAAAGGAAGATTTTGTCAGAAACACCCATTTAAAATTTCTTTTGCCAAGAACAACCTTAAACAAATTTTTTTTTGTCAAAAGCAACCACATGATGTCATTCCGGTGTTGACTCACGTTTTCCGGCGTTGACTTCTGACTTTACCCAATTTGCTCCCATTTCCCTCCAATTTTATTCACTTGGAAACCCTTTTCCCTCCCTCATCTCATCTCTGTCAATTTAACTCTTGACTTCTTGAGCTCACTAACATCTACTTTGCATCTTCCCTCGCCGGAAAATGCTCCGACGCCGATGCGATTCCCGACGGTAAACTCCGCACTCAGAGCGACATCGATTCTCTCTCCTCGAAGCTCGACCGTATCAGCAAAGACTGCGAGATCTTGCTTCGCAGCGGAGTTCTACACCAAGACGGCGTCGTTTCGGTGGCGCAGCCGGCGGTGAGGGAGGCGGTTAGGGTTGCTTGTTGAGGATGATAAGAATGTGTTGATTGCGGTTGCGCAGGGGATTGTTCCTGTGCTTGTGCGCTCACTTGATTCGACTTCGGTGGAGATGAGAGAGAAAATTGTTGCTGCCATTGCTAGGGTTTCGACGGTTGATTCCAGTAAGCATGTGTTGATTGCTGAGGGTTTGTTGTTGTTGAATCAATTGATTAGAGTGATTGAATCAGAAGTGGTTTTGCTAAGGAGAAAGCTTGTGTTGCACTTTAGGCGTTGAGTTTTTCTAAGGAGAATGCCCGAACTATTGGTTCTAGAGATGGAATTTCGTCGTTGTTGGAGATTTGTCATGGCGGAACTCCGAGTTCGCAAGCCATGGCGGCTGGAGTGTTGAGGAATTTAGCTCAATTTGAGGAAATTAAGGAGAATTTCGTCGAAGAGAATGCGATTCCGGTGTGGTTTCCAAGTGAATAAAATTGGAGGGAAATGGGAGCAAATTGGGTAAAGTCATAAGTCAACGCCGGAAAACGTGAGTCAACACCGGAATGACATCATGTGGTTGCTTTTGATAAAAAAAAAATTGTTTAAGGTTGTTCTTGGCAAAAAAAAATTTAAAAGGTTGTTTCTGACAAAATCTTCCTTTTAAAAGGTTGTTTCTGACAAATTTCTCTTTATTATATATACTTAGTTTATCAGACCAATTAGAGTTTAGATGGTCTTAAGAGAAGACTTCTGCAACTCTATGTTTATCTTTTTTTTTTTTAAAATCATGATATTAGCGATTGTTATGAAAGGCTAAAAGGAGTGGGAACTGTTTAAAACATAATGATTAACCCTTTTCCCATCAAAGATTTTAATGCTTCCCAAAAAACAAGAGAAGCGCATAACTTAGCCTATGTTTGATTGGACGGAAACCATTTCAATGGAAAGTGATCTTCCATATAAAATATTTTTCTAGGGAAAGAGTAAAAAAGCAAAATGAGATATGGAAATAGAACGAAGGATGAATGAAGGAAAGTAATTTAAGGATTAGGGAGGAAAACATGGCATCTCTTCCAAAGGAAAAACAATGCTTTCCGCTTTTGGGAGACCTCCTTTCCACTCTTAGGAAAACTATTTCTACTCTTACAAACCAAACAAAGGAAAATGGAGACTATTAAGGAAAATAGAGGGTTTGGTTGGCTGAAAACAATTTCCTCGAAAAGCGCTCCATTTTCCTTTATATGATTTGTAAAGGGTGAAATATATATTTCCAAATGGTAGAAAACATATTCTTATTTAATGAAGGAATGCAACATTTTCTACCCTATTCTTTACCTTCTTCTTTCCTTCCTCCCAACCACACTTGTCTTTCGTTTCCATTCTTTCTTTTCTTTCATGCAAGAAACCAAAAGGAAAACTAATCTGCAATTACGTTTTCCCTTGGAAAAATTTTGTTCATAGAAAAAACATTTTCCGTTCAACCGAGTAGAGCCAATAATTAAATCTAATAACTATCATAAGAAAGATCAAATTACGATGATAGAAAAAAATTGAATCTATTGTAAGACAACCTATCACATGGAGCTTTATCTTCCACTTGCATGAATTCTTGAGCAAGTTTAGACGATAAGAGGGTGCCCCATATGTAATCTGCAGCAACCAAGAGAATCGTTAGGGAAAGCATATACAATATTAACTCGCACACAGAAAACAATGATCAAGATTCAAGATATTATGTTCGCTTCCAATGTAGCCAAAACATTCACCATTCTCTACCTTTCAATTATAACGACTAGATTAAAACCACTCTGTAAACCTTTAACCTCACTTTCTTATTGTGAAATAAAGAATAATTGCTGCAAATTGGATCCCGATATATCTGGAACAACCTCTACAGTACCATAACGGTAAAGCTACATACATCTGATCCCCCTACCTTGCCATTGGCAGATTCCTCTTTAAAGACATAGAGAAAAATTGGTGTTGATGTTGACTAAAGAAAATACGACATATATTATCAACCAAAGTAAGTTTTTAGTATCTTTAATGAAGGACAATTTTGAAGCCTACATGCATATCTCTACCCACGGCCAAACAGATCCTAAGTTTTGTTTACAAACATTTATAATGCAAAAGATATCAATCTAACTACGAACTAGAACCCGGAAATTGAATACTCAAGTAGTACTCAAATTTTTTAGGTGAAGGGAGGGGAGGAAGTGAGGAAAGGCAAGATTACCAGAATATAAATCCCATTATCCTTGAGGACCCTATAGTTTATCAAGAGCTGCTTCAATATATGATCAATGTATTTAATATGAAAATGTACATGAAACAGTAACATTAACTTTTGACAGCTTTGATTCTACACCTACCGAAACACTTCCTTAAGCATCTTACTCGAGTTCTCCTTTGAGTCGTTTCCACACTGATAGAAGAAAAGTTGTAAGAAACTGGCCCTTGATGGAGACAAAAATCACAAAACTACCTTTCAAACAATACTCACCAGAATAGAATCGAGTGTTCCTGTAAATTACCACAAAGCCACATTAGGGAGAATAAAAAAACGAGCATAACTGAGAAAGCCTTTCAGATTTATAAAACAAGTACCTTTGTCAATAACTGCATCAAATGATCCCGTTTCAAAGGCACCCATATCTCGAACATCCATAGTAATGTCTAACAAGTTGCTAAGGATTAGTAAAAGCATGACTCTAACTCACATCTGACCAGCTTTTGCAGAATACCAAAGTTCAACAACATAAAAGATCATCTTACAACTCAAAAGTAATAATGTATATATATATATATATATATCAAGGATACATTTAAGTTGTGGGTGGTCGGAGTATTTTTTCTGCATAGCTTCGATCACTACGGAGGATATATCAATGTTGATTACATCCTCATATCCATCTTCTACCATGCCTTCACTAAAAGCTGGAAAAATAGAAGAGAAAGGTAAATAATTATATATCATGCAGGGGAGAAAAGAAACAAAATCATGAAAAAGGTCTTCCTTATTACAGAAATGGTGAAACCAAAATCATGAAAAAGAGAGTCAATTAAACTAAAATGAAAGAGTATTATTGAAGCTTACCAAATCCTCTCCTAGGCTAAATTTCTTTCCGGAAAGAAAAAGACTTCATTGACTAAGAAAATTGTTGAAGGACTAGCTATATCTTAAAACATATTGATACCAATATATACACATAATTACAAACACATGCACACACATAAGGTCTTGAAAACCACTTTTGATAATAAAAAATTGCTAGCAAATCCCAAAAAACGCCCATCAAACCACTTAGCTCCCTAACATTGATGGAGAATAGTTGGTTCTGAAAGACCGAACAACACAGACTTTCAGCATATGCCACTAACTCGTGCTTTTGAAAATTAAAGTCTCCATATTTGGAGGCAACATTTTGACTTAATACTTTGGTGTAGATGAGGACGATATAAGTAGCTTCAAAAGAATAAGAGAAAGACCTCAATGTCCATCCGAATGAATTGACCAAAGGAGACAACACGAGCCATGACAACAGATGGTTCAATATACCTTTTGAGGTGGTGACATATACATTGAATGGAAAGAAAAAGTGAAGTAACCAATTCATTCAAAATAATTATCGTCGGATATAAAAAATTTATATATCTATTTAGGTGGAAACTATGTCAATCACACTCAGGTTCATGTCGTACAATCGTACACGATTACGTGTCTGAATGTCCAACTTCTCTATGTTATGAGAATTTTCTTTGAATTTGACCCAAAATGAAGTGTCGTAGCATTCGTAAGCATGTCGTAGTTTCAAGGATACGACATGGGTACTTGATGAAAAATGAAGAGTTTGAGCAATACAGAATGCAAATAGTACATCGAGATGACACAAACAAATAGTCACTTTGCTAAATTAATTGCGGCTTATGGTGATTTCTACATGCCTAAACCTAATCTGATTGATGGGAGAAAAGTTTGGATATGCAATCATATAAAGAATTATTTGCTGCAATCATGTCAAAGTGGAAGAAAAAAAACCACCACCCTTCAATTTGAAGATCTAAGACGATCCATATCATTATATCTGAGATGAAATATTGCATAAATAACAAAATTGAGCTCCTACAAACTTGCATATCAATATATGATTGACTTCTCATAAATCAAACAGAGTATGATGATGACAAATTCAACAATACTATTAAATAAAGAAATGGATGAATTTTGTTTGATGATGACAAAAATCATTTTCCAAAACTTACTGAAATTCCAATGATTGTCAAGAATAAGAAGACAATAACCAATTCCACACAGTCACAAAGAAAAAAAAAAAGCAACAAACAAACTTCATCATCTTTTTAAAATGAATAAATAACACTAAAAAAATCACAGAAATAATAATAACATTAGATCAAACAACATAAAATCTAATCAAACAATCAATGAAATAGATCACATAAAGAAACAGTACTCCCTCCGTCCCATAAAAGATGTCCCCATTTATCCTCTTAACGTTTGCCAATGTACATTATTAATTATAAATATCTTTAATTACATATTAGTAAAAACTATAAAAGTTTGATCTTCGTAATATATTCACTGATACGAATAAAAAAACCAGACATGACTGTATTTTTCTTATATATTCGAAAGAATTTCAAAGATTATATTTACAAAAAGTAATACCAAGATTGTCTTTTTGGGACGGAGAGAGTACATAAATTAAAAATAAAAACATACAGGAGTTGCCGCAACCGACGCCGAGAATACGATGAGAAGGAGAAAGATAGAGATGCATAAGAGGAGCTAGAGCCGTGTATTTTTGGTACCAATCAAAGGGAGAGTCTTCTTGAGTGTACCTCTTATCCCAGTATGATGGTTCACCATATGACTGTGTTCCTCCCATACCCAATGTCATTCTTTTTTTTTTTAAGAAAAATCTCTCTCTACCTTCAATATCTACCCTGTTTTTTCTCTCTCCTCTTACTATTGTTATGGATGTTTTGAGGAAGAAGATGAAGTAGGAAAAAAGTGGGATTATGATTTATGATTTATGATTTATGATTTATGATTTATGAAGAGAGCCAAAAGTTAGTTGGGCGACATGACAGGCGACAAATCTACTCCATTAATAAAATGACTTGACCGTTGTGTCCCTGCTTTAATGTAGTGTGTGTTTACTGTTTACTGTTTACTGTTTACTGTTTAGTACACGCAAGTAAGTAAAAGTTTTTCGGTTTTGAAATTATTTTGGTAAAAGTCTCACGTTAACTTTTTTTTAGTTTTTTTTTTTTTAAAGGACTTTTTTTGTGTTTTAGTTTTATAGAGACATGTTTTGAAAACCGAATCGCTATTTACCGTCCGTATTTACTTGAAATCGTCCGTATTTTTTTTATTATATACCCCCCATGCCCCTCCCCCTTTCACCTCACTTTACCCTCTCCACTCTCACCAAACTTAAGCTCTCTCTCTCTCTACCATCAAGCACTAACACCACCACCACCTTCCGAACACCATCGCCGGCCGACCACCACCCACCACCGGAGCACCACCACCGGAGCACCACCGACGCAAAATGTCCGATGAAGGACCGTCAACGCCGCCGGAACGAAATGTGGTAAGTTGGAAAATTCTTTTTTTTTAAGTTGCCGGAAAATTTTTTTTGGCCACCGGAGCAGGGTAACGGATCGAAAATCCGTTACCCCAGTGGAAGAAACGGATGTAAAACCCGTTGCTTCCACAGAATCAACGGACCAAAAATCCGTTGCCTCTGTGGAAGCACCGGAAAAGTCATCCGTTACCTTGGTAACGGATCACTTTTCCGGTACCACCACAGAGGTAACGTAGATCTGATCCGTTACCTCTGTGGTGGTAACGGAAAAGATATCCGTTACCAGAGGCGGTGGTAACGGATTTCCTATCCGTTGCCCCGCATTTTCGAAAAAAAAAATATTTTTGTTAGCCTCGTGTTTTCCGGCGAGGGGTTGGGGGGGAGGGAGTTTGGGATTTTTTTTATTTTTTCTTTTTTTAAAATTTATGTTTTGTTTATGTTTGTAGTAATTTATGTTTTTTAATAATTATATATTTATGTTTATTTAAAATATTTTATATTTGTTCCTAATTTATTTATTTATTTATTAATAATTTCTGTTTGAATTAAAAATAATAATTTGTGTTTATTTGGGTTTTTATAATTTATGTGAATAGTTAATTTGAATATATTAATTAAATGTTAATAGTTAATATGTTCCATTTAGTTAATATTTGATTTTCCGTCATAATTAGTATTGATTTTGTAATTAGCGAATAATAGTACATCCGTTTATGTTAATTTTATTAACGAATATTTAGTTAATATTTTTTTATATTGTTTTCAAATATGTGAATAATATTATTGATTATATGTTGTCTAATTGAAAAAATGCTAAACATTATAGGCTTATTTGCCGGACTTTGGGGGTGATTATATAGATTATAATCACATGTTTTATAATGAAACACTATGGGCTGAGAAAAAGGAACTACAAGATTGGGTTAAGAAAAGGAAAAATGAAATCGGGTTTGTGATGATTATTATGTCAAATCATAAACACGATCCTAGTGGACGAGAATATGTATATATGAAATGTAACCGGGGCGCACCATATAGGGGTGAAGGTAGAGATCTTAGTGTAGCGAGCCAGGGTAGCTACAAAGACAAAAGCCTTGTGGGCGTAGAGCGGGAGTTAAGGTTGAGTATTTGGAGTACCCGGATCGAGCTGGATGGGTGATCAAAGCGAACGGGGGATTAGGGGCATGCACAATCATGAGTTCATTCATTACCCCGAGGGACATCGACCCATCGGCGGCCTTAGTCCGGCGGCAAAGGTATTCGCTCGTGATATGATAAAGTCGCACGTTAAGCCTCGCTAGTATAATGAAAATCTGTGAATGAAAAATTTCCCGATGATCATCCAAATATGAGACACTTGTACAACCTGAAGGAAAAGGATAGAAGGGAAGCAATGGATGGTAGAGACGTGATGCAACACTTCCTTCACCTTGCTCGAGAGAGCGACTACCTTCACTGGATTAGGCAAGACGAGGAGACAAATGCAATGACTGCGGCATTCATGGTGCACCCTCGTTCGGCAAATATCCTCCGAACTTATCCACTTGTTGTTGGTATGGATGCAACATATAAAACCAACAAATATAACATGCCTTTTCTAGAGCTCATTGGGATGACGCCGTGCAACAAGAATTTTATGGTTGAGTATGCTCGATGGCCAACGCAAACAGTGATAGTTATAATTGGGTGTTGGACAAGTTTAGGTTGCTTATTGGAGTGAATGTTGTCCCTGTTACACTCATTACGACCGTGATTTGGGCCTTATGAAAGCGATCCGGGAAGTGTTTCCTAACTCTGCACATTTGCTATGTAGATGGCATATCAACAAAGACGTGCGAGGCTAGAGTGAGTAACATCATGGCCAACACCGATGCGGGTCCGAGATTCGTGAGCCGAACTTGGTATCGGATAGTCAACGCGACCGACGAGAGGAGTTATGAGGCCGAGGTTGATAATATGAGAGATGTGTACGAGAAAGTGGCCTAAAATAATCCAATACGTTGAAACAACTTGGCTTGTGTACAAAGAGAAGTTTGTGCGGGCATGGACGGACAATGTACTTCACCTTGGGAACACGTGCACTAGCCGAGTTGAAAGTGCACACTCTGCACCGAAGTCTTGGGTTTTTAGTAGCACAATTGCCTTGGACTCCATCTTTTCTATTGCTCACAAGTGAGATAGAAAATCGGGTGAAGAAGGTTGAGAATGATTTGGAGGAAAGTCGGCGTCGGCACGGAATATTATACAAGACTCGGGCATTGTATCAATTAAATGGTCGAGTCTCGCATTCTTGTTTAGAACTATTCTTGCATGAGGAAAATCGTATGCGGGAGTTAGGCTACGAGGTATATCGGCGTTGCGGTTGCTCGTTGAGAGCCACACATGCAATCCCCGTGCATGCGCCATACGGAGACGATTGGAGGCGAACGAGAGTACATGCGACGGACTTACATCCTTATTGGACTACTTTGATCATTGGTGATGGTGTCAACAACCCCGTGTTTGTATTCGAGGCAAAGACAAGATTCTCGGTACTTCTTAGAGTTGGTTGAGCGGGTTCAAAGTAGTGATCCCGCCGTATTGCGGAGCGCTACCCGGGTTCTAGAGGAACATCTGCGTAATCCGGGCGATTCAGCTTTTGAGCCCGATATTGTCGAGAACCCCAAAGGGAGACCACGCCGAAAGAATCACCCAAGTACAAAACGAAAGAAGAGTGGCTTTGAGCACACATCCAGTTCGTCTTCAAAGAGAAGCGGATCTTCAGGTTCGGTTATGAGCTTGTCAACTTCTACGAGTAATATGTTTGTTAATTGTATGTATTGATTATTGATAACATTTATTTGATACGTCTCGATAAATTTTATGTTAATTAATTTGATTGTTGTAGGTCGGGAAAGCGTGGATGGACAAGATGGTGTTAGTGGATTTCCATTTTACCGCAGGATTCCCGGGATTCTTCGCCCATTCATTACTAGATGGACTAATGTCCGGGCGGACGGTAATCGTGGATTTCGAACTGTTGCAAATTGTTTTTTAGGGAGTGAAGACCATTGGGGTTATATCCGCCAAAATATGGCAAATGAGATTGCTTGCTCATCGGGATGTTTACACACATATTTATTATGATGGGATAGACGCAAAGCAATAAGGCGCATTATTTGGAATGGGGGCAGCATCGAGGCTCATTGGATGGTTACTTCGCAAGACTTGTTTCCTTTTGCGCAGATGTTCAATACCGCAGTCATTTTAGTAGGACTTGGCCCAGAGGGACAACTATATCCGTGTATCACTGTCCTTCCTTGGCGTGCTTCTGAATACACGGTGGGTCCAACTAACGAACTCGTAATTGCACATCTTGGTACCTTTCAGCATTATATTAGACTGGAGTTACTTCCCGGATCACCGGTACCACCTATTCATAACTTGTGGCATAACATGCATGAAGATAGTGTTGATGGTTGGGATCCGTTGTATGGTGTGCGACGCGCTTTATGGGATGAGTTACTCTCTTCTTAGTATATAGTACATAGTGCGATCTATTCATTGTAATATTTTATGTAATGTATTTGATAAATGCATTTGTAATTATTAATACTATTTGATAATTGAATTTGAGCCGAATAAGTAGTATTTGATATGATATTAATTTATAATGTTGGATCATATTAATTTATAATGTTGGATCATAATAAGTTGCAATGCAGCATCCCAATCCCGAGCGAGGTCGGCCAACATCTCATATGCCAAAGAAGTGTTGGGTCGCTGGTCATTGTGCCGATCCTCCGTCAACGCTCTCGTGGCGTCAAAATGTCGGGCCATCCACTGCAAAAAGTCGAGTTAGTTATGTTATGTTATGTATCAATAATATAACATATAAAATAGTAAACAAATAAATGATTATATTGCGTACATAGTGGGTGTTTGAAGTGTTGGCCGGGGCGGAATATGCGTCCTATCTGCAGCAATGAGGGTAGGATGGGAATATGTACAAAACCAATCCATGTACTCCCTCGAACACTCTCCGCGACGAGTAACCCGTCTCAACTGTGATACGTTGAGACCCCCAAAGATATGGCGTGAACCGCTGCCATGCGACTCGGCCTCCGAGACCGAGAATTGAACCTCATACCTCTTCGGGTTGCTCGGTGCGTATGCGAAATCGGGCTGAATAGGAGGGGTAGGAATGACTCGAACAAAACCCAATTGTCGCAAGTACACGATCCGGGTTGTACGGCTCAATGATACCTCGATAACGTATGAAACCGACATACAACGTCCTCGGAATCATGGCGACTGGTCATCCCCATATGGCGTCCAGTCGACTGAAAACGGATAAATGTAATAATTTCATGTTACTAACGTAGTAGTAATATATGAGAACATAATAATATATATTTTACTAATGCATTAAATATTCGTACCTCGTAACTTCGAAGGTTGTCCAAGCGTCTACGAATGGACTCCGGTCGGACGAAATCCTTGCCGACGATGTGATAATCCCACTTCCGTGCCCGGGGATCATGATCACCGAAGGCCGGCCCCCTCGCCGTGGTCGGAAACACGGGAAGTACTCGTATATCCAAGCCTTGGAGGAGCGTCAAACACCCGGCAACCTGTTTGCTATCCGCTCTAGACGCAACCCCTAGGCGACGATATAGGTACGCCAAAGCAGTGAGCCCCACGAGTAAGTATGAACTGAATCAAGGTCATCCCGGCTCGGTTATGTTACGGGGCATGAGGCGGGAACCACTCTTATCGGTGAAGAGGGTACACCCAAGTGTCGGGGAGGAACCATGCGCGAACTCCGCACGTCGGCCGGACGGCCCGATCCATGCGGTGATCGAAAATCTTACGAACGGTAACGCCACCGTTCCTCCGCACCCGTGAGTCCTCACATAATAACTCCTCACGAGTCAAGTCGAGGAGCTCCTCAAACCGTACATACAACTCGGAAGTCGGCAAAACAGCACTAACAGTCCGACCCTCAATAGGAACACGTAGGATCGCGCCAAACGTCATGTAACATGATCGTCATCTCTCCAAAAGGCATGTGAAACGTGTTCGTGTCGGGCCGCTAACGCTCTACAAACGCTATAAGTAATGGAAAGTCAAGGTGCCCAAACATAATCCCCGGTAGCTGGGCAATACAAGATCTATCCAAGCGCCGCAACGGCTCTCGCGGGAAACCCCAAGTCAAGAACGGATCAAATGCCTTTGGAGCGGTTATGGCACAGCATAACATCCCTAGCGATCGTATCGTGGTATATACGGGAGCCGACGTGCCCCCGCCAACTAGGAATCGGGGTACCGTCAAGTGGGCCCCCCAGGCATCGCCTCGGTAACTAACCACGAAGTATCCCTAGCGGCTCTAGCCCCGCTCGACGACCTACTAGATCCGGAACTCGACCCCGAAACAAACCTCCCTCTACTACCCTTCCTCACGAGGCACATGGGAGGCGGCTTCACCCACATCGGCTCCATCGTCATCTCTCATAGCATGATCTAACTCCCGCTCGTCCCCAATATCCCATCCAAGCCTATCGGGCGCGTCCTCGGGAATAGGCATCCGGCTAGCCCGAGCATCGATCCTCGCCCCTCCTACTAGATGCATCAACACCACGAGATCTAGTGTGTCGTGGCGTCGATCCCTCGGGACCATCAAGACCCTAATAATACATTATGTTAATTATTTATTATTTATTTAATGTCTACGTTATTATATTGTAATTACTACTAATCTATAACCATTGACACTCTAATAATTACTTAACTAAAATTATAAGGAAAACTAATACTAAGATGCATTAACATTGGTGATGGTGTTAACATAATATTATTAAAATATATTAACATGCGCAAAGTAAGTAAATTAGGGCATTATTATATAACTATTCACTTTCTAATAATTAATTAACTAAAATTACAACAATAAATCATATTAACTTGCTAATATCATTAGTAAACATGCTAATAAAAACAAATACCCTACATAAATTAACATGTTAATAAAAACAAATTAACATGCTAATATCATTACAATAAATAATCGTAATATGCTACTAATATAAAATAATAACATGCTAATATCATTGAAATATTTTAATAATATAATAACATGCTCAAATCAATATATTAACTTATTATATAATAACTATTAAAATTAAATAATACTATTATCACATGCTATTAAACAATTAAATAAATTAAATCAAATAAATTAAATAATACTACCATGTTACTAACATGCATTAACATAATAATAATAAAACCTAATTACCATATTATCACACAAATTAACATATTAACTATTCCAATTAAATTAATATATTCAAATAACTATTGACATTAATTATAAAAGCCCAAATAAACACAAATTATTATTTTTAATTCAAACAGAAATTATTAATACATAAATTACGAACAAACATAAATTATTTAAAATAAACATATAAACATAATTAGAAAAAAAACAGAAATTAATAAAACATAAACATAAACATAAATTAAAAAAAGGAAAAAAAAAAACCCTAAATGGTAACGGATCACTTTTCCGTTACCACCGCAGAGGTAACGTAGATCTGAACCGTTACCTCTGCGGTGGTAACGGTAAAGATGTCCGTTACCACCGTGTGGTGGTAACGGATTTCTCGTCCGTTGCCCTGCATTTACGAAAAAAAAATTTTTTTTTTCTTTCTGTTTTCCGGCGAGTTCTTTGTCTTTTCCGGCAAGCCTACGTTGGTTTTGACCACAAATAACTACAAAACTAACCTGATTTGAAGATTCCCCGATTTCCTTTCCCTTCTTCCTTGGGCCCATTCTTTTTCCGGCGTGTTGTGGTGGTGGTCGGCGTCGGTGTCTTCTTCGTCCTCGCTCTCATGGTCGCCGGTACGGCCTTCCTCGCCTGGTGGTGGTGGTTGCCGTGTGGTGGTGGTGGCGGTGGTGGTGGTGGTGGCTTTGGGGGTGGTGGTGGCTTTGGTGGTGGTGGCTATGGTGGGAGTGAGGAGTGAGAGTGAGAGAGTGAGAGAGTGAGAGAGTGTTAGAGTGAGAGAGTGAGAGAGTGTGGGGGGTATGGGGTAGTATTTGTAGGGGGTAGTTTAGGAGTATTTTAAAAAAAATACGGGCGATTTCAAGTAAATACGGGCGGTATTTAGTAAGCCCCTTTGAAAAAGTCCACTAAAGTACCCTGGTCTATGGTCAAATTATTTAGTGATACTATGTATCGTTGATTATTTTAGGTGATTAAGATTTTCTCCTAAGTACCATCAAGTTTTTGTCCGTTAATTAGTAACGGAGGGGGATTAGGGGAAGATGGAAAATTTCATAAAACATGGATTTTTGTGTATGAGTTTTATTTGTGAGTTTCTGTATATTTTCATTTAAGACCAGGGTCGGCCCTGGGGTGGGGCAAGCTGGGCCTACTCCCAGGACCTGTTAAATAAAACTATTGGTTCAACCTTTATGAAAGAAGGTAATGTCCTTGGTACTTGTATTCATTGCAAATCCACCTTATCCACGTATACATACGAAAGTACCAAGCTATTACTAGCTTTTTTTTTTTTTGAGGGGAAAAGCATACTGAGCTATTACTAGCTATGGTATAGGCATGAATCATGGGATATTACTCAACGGTTACAAGCTAAAGTCACGCTAGAATAAAGGGTAATTGTTGACTAAATACATTATATCCTAAACTATGAGATGTGCATATGAAAATCTGATTAGAATAATAATATCAGAATAATTTACAATATCAATGTACATATTCTATCACTTTAAACATATGAGAAGGTCCTTTCAGAAGAACATATGAGAAGGAGTACTAGGGTGATCGATATACTAATTTGTTGATTAAAATTGAATTTAAGACTAACATTACAAATTTAAATTTTCATTTCTTTTTTTATTTTAAAAAGCTAAGAGATAAAGTTGTTGTAAATTTATGATTCCTAAATTATCCAAAAAAAAAGGTAATGTTAATGTAGCTCTAATAATGACAGCATATAACCTTAAACTAGTATTTTGGCCCGAGCAATTCCCTGGTCAGTTACAATTATCAAATATATATTATTATTCACAAATTGCATAATTGATTTTATTATCTTTTCGTAATTTTCCTGTCCGGTGCGAAATCGAAAAATGGACGTTATGGCATGATAAGTATTTTTAACAAAAGAACTTATAGCAGTAGGGGATAAAAATAATAATATCAATGTAATTAGGGTAAAAGAGAATGTTATTACCTTAATAAAAGTGTTAGATATTAAAAAGTTTGTCTATATCTTTATAATTACATATAATTATGAAGCTTTATTATGTTTTACTTTGAAACATTAAACGTTGAAGTCTTACTGGATTGGTGCTTAAACACTCACATTTCATTTCAAAGGTCATGTGTTTGATTCCTAATAGCCACACATTGTTAATATTTTTTAATGTGATCATAAACACGTGTATTTAGAAGCTTGAGAAGAGTGTCATGTGGCACCGTTCCTTTGATGGGAACGCCTTTTAATATATTTGTATAAATAATACATTTCCAAAATAAGTACGAATGCACGAAGACAATATTTTTAATTAGCATTTGTATGCTAAATATGTTTCTAAATTTTCTTTTTGTTGGTAAAATGTTCTCATTTGTTATAATTCAATTAGAGCTATATTTTATTAGATTTAGAATTTTAAGTTGAAAATTTCTAGGGCCCATTTTTAAAATTTACCCAGGGCCAAATTATTCTCAGGAACGGCCCTGTATAAGACATACTCATTTTAGGGGAAAAGTGTTCTAATCATTTTAGGTGAGGTGATTTGGTCTCCCCCCCTCCCCCCTTCGGTAGTGTTCTAATCAATTTTGATGGTTCTAAGAAAAGTGATGGTAGTGCGGCAATTCATTTTGTTATCAGAAATCATTTAGGTGAGGTGATTTGTGATGGAGCTAATTCTATCAGCTCAAATCTCTCTATACTTTAAATTGAGGCGTGGGCTGCCAAGGAGGCTATTAAATGTGCTACGAGGCTTAGTTTTGATAGAGTTAATTGAAGGAGACAATTTGCAAGTCATTCAAGCTTTTATCTGGTAAGATTATTTCTCCTTGGTGTATTGATTCTAATGTGTCTGATATAGGTAAGGATGGGGAGGCGTTTCAAGATATCAGCTTTCGTCATATTGGTCGGGAGGGTAACAACGGTGGACTGGATGGCGTCAAGAGGACACTGTTATAACTCTCCTACTTTTTTTACCCTCCTTATGATGTTGATTTTTCCCTTTTGGTCCGAAAGGACGTTTTAGGTTGGCCCTCGAGATAGAGGCGGTTGATCTAGTTTTTCTTTCTTTGGTAAGACATACTCATCATAGTTATGGTATGGGGTCAGTTACGGTAAAATTGTAAAAGTGAACCTGTTAATATAAGAGGTGATCATTTATCAGAAAGTTATCCCTTTAACTCAACAAGTGACTCATTTAGTTTAAATATTGACCCTTTTATGGCAAAAAATGAGGTAGACTTACACTAATTTTATTGTAAGGTGGTCTTAAAGAAGATTTATCAATATTCATTTAGGTAATGTTTATTAAGACAATATTAGTTGCAACACATAATCTTGTATGTGAGGGGTGTATAATAATTTATTGAACAATGAGGGTGACTTTTTACCCTAAGGGGTCGCCTGGATTAAGGGAAATAGGAGGGGAAAGATTGATGGGGTAAAAATTATGGGTTTTTTGAAGGATTGGTATGAGAGTGAAGATTACATGGAGTAATCCATTACTCCAATAATGAGGGTAACAATTACCCACCACCACCCCTGGGTAACTTTTGCCTCTGTTTATGCGTTGGGAAGATATGAAGGTAGGAGACATAGAAGAAGGAAAACAGAGCATGATGACAGAGAAAAAATATGCCCTCTTATTAATACCAAACTTACCAATTAGCCAAATCTACTCCCTTAATAGATCATCTTGAATTAATTTCTCCTTCAGTTTTTACCCCTTTATAATTCCTATAATTCCAGGCATGCCCTAAAAGTGACACCCTTATTATATAAAAGTGACCAATTTAAGTTAAAAAGATAATTGTCAGATGGGAGTAATTATTTGTCCTAAATGGATCATTTTTACTTATATAAAAGTGGCGGCGAATATAAGATTAAAAATTATGCTTTGTTTTAAAGTGACCCGTCTTGACTTAAAAAATGATACACTTTGACTTAAAAAGTGATCCGTTTTGCGTCCACCTTGTCAGTCCCCGGTCGGGGCCAGAGGATCAAATTTCCTAACGCACTCTAAACGTGATTTGATCTTCCAATCCTTGCTTAAAAGTGAACTGGTATGACGAAAAATTTATGATACCCCGGTGAACACGATACTTATTAATCCTTTTAATATGTACAAATATATTAAAGACGTTCCTATCAAAGGAACGGTGCCATGTGGCACTCTTCTCAAGCTTCTAATACAAATGTTTATAATCTCATTTAAAAATATTAACAATGTGTAGTTAATAGGATTCGAACACACGACCTTTGAAATAAAAGGTGAGAGTTTAACCACTAATATACTACAATTTCAATGCTTAATGTTTCAAAGTAAAACATAATAAAGTCTTATAAATTTTTATGTAACCATAAAGACATAGACAAGATTTTTGATCTCTAACACTTTTATTAAGTAATAACATTCTCTTACCCCAATTCCATTGAAATTGTTATTTTTATCCTCAATTCCTTTATAAGTTTCTTTTAAAACAACTTATCATGCCATAACATCCATTTTTCAATTTCGCACTAGACAGAATATTACGAAAAGCTAATAAAATCAACTATGAATTTTCTGAATAATAATATATTTGATAATTGTAACTGACCCGGGGCATCGCCCGAGCCAAAATACTAGTTAGAACTCAAAATGAGTAAAAAAATTAGCCATGAGTATATGGTGCACACGAGGTGTAGGGTATATGTTTTGAATACTCGTGGTGGCGTATAGTTGACAAAAAACATTAAACGACAATGTGAATGTCGAAGTGTTGTTAGAGTGGATGACAAATTTTGAATAAGGTTGAAGATGAATTTTACAAAGGGGTGTTTAAGGATTGGCTATTTTAACTTTGCTAATTTGATGAGTTGTTTATATACATATATACATTGTGTTATGTTAGTTGTTTGACTATTGGTTGTTAATAGATGTATTTGGTAAAATTAGCAATAAATCATATTCCAAGGACGTTTTACAAAGGGGTGTTCGAGGATTGATTATTTAACTTTGCTAATTTGATGAGTTGGTTATATACATATATGCGTTGTGTTATGTTAGTTGTTTGACTATTGGTTGTTAATAGATGTATTTGGTAAAATTAGCAATAAATCATATTCCAAGGACTTGAACTTTCACCCAACTTATTGTTAAGGATTTCAATGCTAATCTTTGTTACTTTTCATGTTAAATCACTAAAATGAAAAAAGAAAAATAATTAAAAATCACTGAAGGACAAACTAACATTTATATTAGTGATCTGCCTCCTCTCCCTATTTTTCTCTCTTCTCTCTCCTCTCACACAAAACCCTAATTTTCAACCTAGGAGCTACCGCCACCCTTTTGGACGGTGGTAAGCCCTTTTCTCCTTTTGTTACTAGTTTTTGATGTTAATGTTTCTAATAAACTCCAGTCTCTCTCTGATGGAGAGTTTTTCTACCCATTTATTGGGTTATATCTACCCATATATTGGGTTTTATCTCTCTCCATGTGAGAGTTTGAAGACTTTGTTTTTGGGTTTCTGTGTAATTCAAGAGGTTGATTTGTTGATTGAAATTTGTGCGGGGTTGCAACAGATGTCAGTACTTCGTTTACAATCACTTGAAATGGATCTAATTCTACTTCAAAACTACAAAAGATCAATAGACCCCCTTGCAGAAGACTGCATTAGACAGCGATGTGAAAGACGAGGGTTTTCAGAAGTGTTAGATCTACTCAACGATCGTGGTTTTGTCATATTAGAATTGTATTTATTTCATTTTGATATGTATTTGTTTAGTTTTTACTTCTATTGTAGATGTCGTATGACTTTGAATCAATGAATTAATTTTTAATTTCAAAATAAAAAAAACATTTATAATGTTCTTTTAAAAAGAAAATAAAAACCCATATCCTCCCATATCACCTTTTCCTTTTTTTCGTCGTTTCTTCCGCCTCCGCCTCCGCCTCCTCAAACCATCTCCTTCATTCTTCGCCTCCTCAAACCCTCCCCTTCTTTTTCCATCTCGTCTAATCTCCTCCCTCAATGATTTTCTTGCCCCAGAAAAAATACCAAAAGCAATTCATACTAAGTACATCAAATAATTTCCACTCAAAAAAAAGTACATCAAATAATTTACAGTTCCGCAAGCAATTTTGAAAAAGAATAGCAAAACCTGCTTCCTGCTAGAATTTCAGACGAGGTGGAAAAAGCAAAGGGAGGGTATAGGTTAGTTTGGAAAAATATTATAAACGTCAGTTAGTCACTTAATCCTCTAGTGATTTTTATTCATTTTTCTTTTTATTTTTAGTGATGATTTAATAGAAAAGGTAATAGTAGATGTGATCAACATGGGCTTGACCTGTGGACCCGACCCGGCCAAAAATGGACGGGTTTTGGACACTTTTTTGGCCCGTGCTTCGGGCTTGGCCCGATTTAGGGCAAAAAGAACGAGGCCACGGGCAACCTAAATATGGAAAATTAGTCTAATTTTTGTCTCGGAATAGCGGGTTTGCCGTGGAAATCTCGGCCCGAGGACTGGTCCGACCCGAGGCGTTGGCCCAAAATGGGCCACTTTTTTGCCAAAGCCCGGCCTCACCTGGCCCATGATTGCCTCTAGCACTAGTAGAATAAATGTTAATTGTGGCGGTTGAATTGCGGTCGTTTTACCCATACGCAGCAATAAACCGCGTCAAAATAAAATAAAAAATCGAAAATCAATCTATTGTTGAGATTTTGGGTGCGGTAACATTTCAAACTGTGTTGACCAGATCTGACAAAATCTATTGTTGCGGTTTCTTCAAAGAACCGCAGCAATAGATTAAGATATTTTTTTTTTTAATATTTGAACCTATTGTTGTTGTTCCTACAAAAAACTGCAGCAATAAAGTTTTTAAATTAATAAACAAAGCACCCAGCTAGGGTTTATTTGTTAAGGGGGTGGGCGCCGTTCTCTCTCCTCACTCCTTCAAACTCTCTTCGTTCTCTCTCCTAAAGTCCATCATCTTCGCATCTCCTTCCTCTATCCTAAACCCCTTCATCATCTTCGCATCTCCATCCCCTCTCGTACTCGCCGTTGAATCTCCTCGCCAACATCAACTCGCCGGCATCAACTCGTTCTTCTTCTTCTTCACGCCTCTCTCTCATTCAGTATCCTCTCTCATCTGCTCTTTCCCCTCTCATCTCCTCTCTCCCCTCTCATCTCCTCTTCCTGTCTCGCCTCTCATTCGCCGGCTCACCAGTGAGTCCAATTGTTATGAAAATTGCTGAAGAAGTTGTCGTTTCACCAAAACGGAGCTTCACTCGTCCTATAAAGGTTCGCAAATCCTTCAAATCCCCAAATTTCAAGCTTTTAAATTTGATTACTTTTAATATTAGGGTTTCTAAGGATAGAAATTTGATATAGGGTTTTTCTATTATATTAATCTAAGTTAAATTTTAAGTGTTGTAGTAGTTTATGGTGATGGATGGGTTTTGCTGGAATTGCATATTTGTCTTGAAGAATGGTGGCTTTCGAAACTTAAAGGTGGGAAGGGTTTAGCTGTAAGCGGTCGTCCAGTTGAGCTCAAAAAGTAAAGCTCCGAAATCGCGTTTTGGCTCCATCGAGGAAGTCACCGGTGACAACTTCCTCGCGTTTGCTGAACACAGTAACAACAACAACGATGATATTAACCCCAACGAGGTATTTTATTTTGCTTTATATCTCTTTCTCTAAATTACTTTCACAGATATCGTCGGTGATATTAACAACTTTAATTTCCTTTTTTTTTGTTTTTTGCGACTTATCCACAATCGTCGGTTTTTTGCGACTTCTCCACAATAGTCGGTGTTCGGGACTTGAAGACTAGCAATAGGAAGCCGTCGGCGTTAGATTTGGTGTTTTCGACTTCTCCAAAATCACGAGTTTCAATTTTTTTCTTTTGTAATTATCAGATCTGATGTTAGGTGGTGTTAAAAAAAATTTCTGATTTTTTTTCATGTTTTTGTATATTTTCTTTTACATCTCTGTTTTTGTATGTGGGATTTTATTTTATCTTATGTATGAGCAATTCTTTTGTTTTAGGAAAAATTGTCAAGAATAAGTCAACCTTTGACCGATCTTCTTAAAATATGTTATCCTTTTGATTATTTTATAATAAGTTTGACTTTTATACCCCTCGATTTTAAACAAGTCAAATGATTGGTGACCGGTTCTACAAGTTAGGACTTGAATTTTTTTTCACTTTTGTTCGTATTTTTACATGTGTTGTGTATTGTTTTATATAGATTTTTTTTGTATTTTAATATTTTAACAATTTTTACAATTTTTTTATCCTACACCCCTCTCACTCAATCACCACTATCCACTGTACCACCTCCTCTCTCATTCAATGACCACTGCACCACCTCCTCCACTCCTATTTCACTAGTCACCCCCTTGCTTCAATTTATTTTCCTAAAAAAAGAATTTGCAGGGGAATTGAAGAAATTGTTGGCAGGACCAACAGGGTTGAATAATCAAGATATGAAAGTGTATCACAAGGATAAGGAGAGAGATTCGAAGGAGTTTTTCGATATGGTTTGGGTGAAAGATACCTTAAAATGGTACCTTGAAATGCGGAAGAATGCCAAGATGAATGCTGCTAAGTCTATCTCAGAGATTAGCTTAGAAGTTGATAAACTTGCTGGTCAGGTATAATTCAAATTCCTTTAGGTTGCGTTTGGATACCCATATTTCATTTCAAATAGTACAATTCAAATTCAGAATTTCAATTTATGGCCTGTTTGGATATGATCATTTGATTTGAAATGCTGTAATTGGGCCAATTCACATGTTTGGCAATTCAAAGTAATTGGAATTGGATTTGGGCCAATTCCCTTCCCATATTAAACATACCCCAGCCCATGTGATTTCAAATCCAAAGTAAAACACACGCATTTCAAATCCAAACTTCAACTCTCTCCCCTAAAATACCACGACATATTACCAGGCTCCTATCTCTCTCTGCTCGTCTTCTCTCTCCTCCATTGGAGCTTTTTTGAGCTCGATTTCTCTCTGTGAAGGACGATCGGTTCCTGCCTATCTTCTTCAAAGGTCAGATAATTTTAAATTTTTCTTCTCCTGAAATCTAATTAACTGAATATCCAACTTTATGCTTATTTGCATGTTTGCTGATTCATCTGGTTCAGTATGCTTATTTGCATGTTTCTTCACTTCGATTGTTCAATAATTGATGATTTCGAAGAATATTCGGCGACGATTGAGAAATTGCTGGTTAAAATCGAGTTACTTTTGTAAATTAGGGTTTTTAAGTTTTCGTTGTGATGCGGAAATCGCAAATTAGGGATTTTCGATTTGCCTCTTTTTTGCTCGAATTTCTTGATTGTTTATGTTTGTTTGAACACTGCCTCAGAAATTAACACTTCTTGAACATCTGGTTTTGGAACAATCTTTGTCTCTGGTTTGAATGTTTCTTGTTCGGCTGCAATCACAAGTCACGTTGAGAAACACAGGATAAGATGGATGAGAAGAGAAAATAATGCATCTAAATAAATAAAAAATAGCTAGGGCAACGAGATTACAATCAAAATGAACCCATGAACTCGTATCAGCACTTGAGTCATTAACCGCATAATCATTGATGCATAGTCTCTTGAAAAGTTCATCAGCATAATCAACCTTGGGAGAAGGGACAACAGGAATGGCATTAGCAGTTGACGATTTGATTTTCGAGACTTCTTGTACAGACTTGAGCAAGCTTCCATTAGGGGCTAAATTAGGGACAACCTGTTCAATGTATCAACCCTGTTAAGCAAACTTTTGATTTAAATCAGCACTAGGATGTTAATAGTGCATCTGTCAGGGTGGTCTCTAAGACAGTGTGCAAAATGACCTACAAAATCTGAAGTTCATCATCTGTTTTTTTGTCCTACCCTCCATACTTTAGGTTCTTTATTTTGTAAAACATTAAGGAAATAAGATAAGTTTATGGAATCTAATTTTTTTCGTGCATGATTAACAGTTTGACAACTGTATAAATATAATTAACTGCATAGACCGATAATAATAAATAATAATGTTATATAGATTTCTCGCTTTACAACTTAAAAGTTCATTTAGGTTTATGAATATGGTTGGTTTATGCTTCAATGTCATATGATACTTGATATGTTACACAGAAGTTTGAAATATGTCGGATGAAGTGAGTATACAAGAGTCAAGGAAACGTGCAAGGAACAATGATGAAGATCTAGAGTTAGTTACCCTGGTTATAGGTTTTATTATAGTAGTTGTGGGGGCTTGGTATGGTCAACGATATAGGGTGAATGAAGTAACATGGAATGAGCGTGAGCGTGCACAAACAAGAGCTACATGGATGAATACTTTGAGGAATAATAGAATATGTCGTGAGCAATTGCGTCTCGACTTACGTTGTTTTGAGAAGTTGTGTCATACATTACAATCAATGGGTGACCTAATGACTACAAGAAATGTCACCGTAAAAGAAATAGTTGCATTGTTTCTTCATGTCCTTGCACATGATTTGAAGAATAGAACAATGCAAGCCCTCTTTGCTCGTTCAGGAGAGACTATAAGCCGCCAATTTCATGTGGTCCTTCGATCTATGCTCAAAATAGGAAAGTATTATATCAAACCAGTTGACCAAAGTATTAGCTATGACGGGGATAACAAGTGGAAGTGGTTTGAGGGAGTTCTTGGGGCTCTTGATGGGACACACATTGATATGACGGTCCCTGTTGAGGATAGAGGTCGTTATCGAGATAGGAAGGGGGACATTAGCACCAATGTGCTAGCTTCATGTGATCCAAACCTTCGTTTCACATATGTTTTACCTGGTTGGGAAGGATCCGCATCAGACACTCGTGTCCTTCGTGATGCTCTCCAGAGGCCCAATGGTCTAAAAGTACCAAGAAGTAAGAGTTTATAACTTATTATCTTATAATTAGTTAATGACGTATTAAATCCAAAAGGGTAATGTTATATTTCTATGATGCAGATAGATATTTCCTTGTGGATTTGGGCTTTACTAATGGTGAAGGTTTCTTAGCTCCGACTTGAATTTGTGGCGAGGAAACACTCCCACGAACTACAAAGAGCTTTTTAACTTGCGCCACTCGTCTGCACGGAATACAGTTGAAAGGGCATTTGGACTATTAAAAAAACGTTGGGCTATACTTAGGGATCCTAGTTTCTTTGATAAAAAGACTCAAATTAGAATCATCAATGCTTGTTTTATTCTCCATAATTTCTTAAGGGAGGAAAATATGGAGGAAACAAGACTTATACATGAGGTAGACCAAGACTTACTTGATGCGGAGCTAAATGATGATATAGATGAAGATGATGATTTCATTTCAACCGCTCGGTCAACAAATGAGTGGAGTAATTTTAGAGATGATCTTGCTAAGAAGATGTTTGAGGAGTACCAAGTACGAAGGGTTCAAGCTATTTGAATATGTCCTTGTCCTTCTGTTTTTATTAATTTTTATCAAAATATCTACTAAGTTGTAATCTTTTGGATTTATTTATATGACTATCTCCCTTGTATTTCTAACTAAGGTATAGCTTGCTTTTTGCCAGAGACTAGTCATTTGCTGTATATCAAGGTCATATTATTTAGTTGAGTCAATATACATTTTTCAAATGCTCTGACAGATCCTATTTTATTATTTATATTACCTGGAGGTTTTGTATGTTACCATTTATTTCACTCCACCATCTGCATGTCCTTTTTCGAAGATCTTCTTGCTAGCGACTTTCGACGATTGTTTAAAAACACAGCAAGAGAGCCTTACGTTTGTTGCGATCGATCCATACTCTTAGGTCGAAGTTGGTTGAATATAGGTAATTTCAAGATCTATATTATATTAGATGACTAAGTTTTGTTTACAGCAATTATGGTGACCTCTGTTACATTAACATGAACTCTGATGGACTTCAGCATTTTTGGCAATTATAACGAACAAAAACTTTCTTTGAGTGCTCTTTGTAGGACAAGTGCAAAGTCCACTCTAATATGTTTTCTTTGGCTGAGTGTGGTCTATTGTTTATGTGTAAACCGATCTATTGTTTATGTGGTCTATTGTTTTTGTTATTCTGAGCGGCACTGCCCTTATTTGTTTTATGTCATGACAGATTTAAGAGTGAGAAAGAACATAGTTGCGCTTTTTTTAATTAAATCTCTGCCACTCACTGTGTGTTTTGCGATATGTAGGAACAATGAATTCCAAAAGACAAGGCAAAGAACATATGGGTCCTCCACGTAAAAGGGGATATGTTGTGTGGAATCGCCAAATGGATGTGATGCTTACTTCCACATTATATGAGCAAATTAACGAAGGGAACAAGGGTGATGGGGATTTCAAGTCCCAAGCGTATCAAGCCGTGGTGGACAAGTTAAGGGTTGAATTGAATATATTTGTGACTGTAGATCATGTTAGGAATCGAATTAGGGTTTGGAAGAAGCACTATGCTACAATTACTGAAATTCGAGCTTACACGAAATTCAAGTGGGATGAAGAAAGGAAGATGGTGGTGATCCCTGTAGAAGAGCTTGATGAATGGAATAAGTACTGTAAGGTATGTTATGTCCTAATTTCTGTTTTGCAATTTATCTTATTAGTGATTAATATTACAAATTTGTAAGAATTTTTACTTTGTAGTGAACTTTGCTTGCTTTCTTGGTTGTGTGACATGTTTGCATGACCTTGTGAGGTATATTCTGATTTTTTTGGGATCACAGGTTTCTGTTTATATATTGCTTAGTAGTTATGTTGATGCATGATATTTTGGTGCATTCAAAATTAGAACCTTGGACTGTCAGGTTTGTGTGGCATAAAGGTGTGTTGGTTGCTAGTTGCTACTGAAGGATTTGTTTGGTCAGGTATTGATATTCGTCAATGGCTGTTGGATCAGCATACAAATAGCTTAGGGTTGTGCAGGCTGTTTGTTATAGTGATACTGGAGGCAAATAATGTTTGCAAAAACTATCATGATTCATTATCACGGTCTTCTAACTTAGAACACTTACATGTTTATTTATATTTTGTTTTAGATTATGAAATAAAGAGTCTTCATTGTTTTGATTAAACCATACGATTTATCCAAAATACCTTGGTTTGACTAAGAATTCTAGCATATAACTGATTTTCTTTGGTGCAATATATGCTTCATTTTGTTGCTTTAACGTGCAGGATAATCCTAATGCCTCAGCATACTTGAACAAGTGTATTGACAATTGGGACGATATAGTTAATTTGTTTGCTTTGGATAGAGCAACCGGTGATGGGGCTGAGCAACACGAGGAGTCCGCTGCTGCTATGGACACTGAAACTGAAACTGAAGGAGGGAGTACATCGGAGACTTCTTCCGGAGGTTCAAACAAGAAGCTTAAGAGAGACCGTTTAGCAGATGCTGTTAGTAGTTTTGCAGATTCTTTCAAAGAGTATGTGAGTAAAGCGCAAGGCCCGCCGAAACCAAGTTCCCAAGAGATCTACGATGTAGTCTCTAGTGTAACTTTTGCTCCTCCGATAGATGTTTCAGCATATCGAACTCATTCACCGGCCCGTTCATAAACCTCTTCACAGCCTGAAGCACTTGTTGACCCGAAAGCCCAAAACTACTAACAACATCTGCTAAACGGTCTCTCTTAAGCTTCTTGTTTGAACCTCCGGAAGAAGTCTCCGATGTACTCCCTCCTTCAGTTTCAGTTTCAGTGTCCATAGCAGCAGCGGACTCCTCGTGTTGCTCAGCCCCATCACCGGTTGCTCTATCCAAAGCGAACAAATTAACTATATCGTCCCAATTGTCAATACACTTGTTCAAGTATGCAGAGGCATTAGGATTATCCTGCACGTTAAAGCAACAAAATGAAGCATATATTGCACCAAAGAAAATCAGTTATATGCTAGAATTCTTAGTCAAACCAAGGTATTTTGGATAAATCGTATGGTTTAATCAAAACAATGAAGACTCTTTATTTCATAATCTAAAACAAAATATAAATAAACATGTAAGTGTTCTAAGTTAGAAGACCGTGATAATGAATCATGATAGTTTTTGCAAACATTATTTGCCTCCAGTATCACTATAACAAACAGCCTGCACAACCCTAAGCTATTTGTATGCTGATCCAACAGCCATTGACGAATATCAATACCTGACCAAAAAAATCCTTCAGTAGCAACTAGCAACCAACACACCTTTATGCCACACAAACCTGACAGTCCAAGGTTCTAATTTTGAATGCACCAAAATATCATGCATCAACATAACTACTAAGCAATATATAAACAGCAACCTGTGATCCCAAAAAAATCAGAATATACCTCACAAGGTCATGCAAACATGTCACACAACCAAGAAAGCAAGCAAAGTTCACTACAAAGTAAAAATTCTTACAAATTTGTAATATTAATCACTAATAAGATAAATTGCAAAACAGAAATTAGGACATAACATACCTTACAGTACTTATTCCATTCATCAAGCTCTTCTACAGGGATCACCACCATCTTCCTTTCTTCATCCCACTTGAATTTCGTGTAAGCTCGAATTTCAGTAATTGTAGCATAGTGCTTCTTCCAAACCCTAATTCGATTCCTAACATGATCTACAGTCACAAATATATTCAATTCAACCCTTAACTTGTCCACCACGGCTTGATACGCTTGGGACTTGAAATCCCCATCACCCTTGTTCCCTTCGTTAATTTGCTCATATAATGTGGAAGTAAGCATCACATCCATTTGGCAATTCCACACAACATATCCCCTTTTACGTGGAGGACCCATATGTTCTTTGCCTTGTCTTTTGGAATTCATTGTTCCTACATATCGCAAAACACACAGTGAGTGGCAGAGATTTAATTAAAAAAAGCGCAACTATGTTCTTTCTCACTCTTAAATCTGTCATGACATAAAACAAATAAGGGCAGGCTGCTTCAGGAATAACAAAAACAATAGACCACATAAACAATAGATCAGTTTACACATAAACAATAGACCACAGCTCAGCCAAAGAAAACATATTAGAGTGGACTTTGCACTGTCCTACAAAGAGCACTCAGCAAAGTTTTTGTTCGTTATAATTGCCAAAAATGCTGAAGTCCATCAGAGTTCATGTTAATGTAACAGAGGTCACCATAATTGCTGTAAACAAAACTTAGTCATCTAATATAATATAGATCTTGAAATTACCTATATTCAACCAACTTCGACCTAAGAGTATGGACTGACTGCAACAGCCAGAAGGCTCTCTTGCTGTGTTTTTAAACAACTGTCAGAAAGCTGCTAGCAGCAAGATCTTCAGAAAAGGACATGCAGATGGTGGAGTGAAATAAATGGTAACATACAAAACCTCCAGGTAATATAAATAATAAAATAGGATCTGTCAGAGCATTTGAAAAATGTATATTGACTCAACTAAATAATATGACCTTGATATACAGCAAATGACTAGTCTCTGGCAAAAAGCAAGCTATACCTTAGTTAGAAATACAAAGGAGATAGTCATATAAATAAATCCAAAAGATTACAACTTAGTAGATATTTTGATAAAAATTAATAAAAACAGAAGGACAAGGACATATTCAAATAGCTTGAACCCTTCGTACTTGGTACTCCTCAAACATCTTCTTAGCAAGATCATCTCTAAAATTACTCCACTCATTTGTTGACCGAGCGGTTGAAATGAAATCATCATCTTCATCTATATCATCATTTAGCTCCGCATCAAGTAAGTCTTGGTCTACCTCATGTATAAGTCTTGTTTCCTCCATATTTTCCTCCCTTAAGAAATTATGGAGAATAAAACAAGCATTGATGATTCTAATTTGAGTCTTTTTATCAAAGAAACTAGGATCCCTAAGTATAGCCCAACGTTTTTTTAATAGTCCAAATGCCCTTTCAACTGTATTCCGTGCAGACGAGTGGCGCAAGTTAAAAAGCTCTTTGTAGTTCGTGGGAGTGTTTCCTCGCCACAAATTCAAGTCGGAGCTAAGAAACCTTCACCATTAGTAAAGCCCAAATCCACAAGGAAATATCTATCTGCATCATAGAAATATAACATTACCCTTTTGGATTTAATACGTCATTAACTAATTATAAGATAATAAGTTATAAACTCTTACTTCTTGGTACTTTTAGACCATTGGGCCTCTGGAGAGCATCACGAAGGACACGAGTGTCTGATGCGGATCCTTCCCAACCAGGTAAAACATATGTGAAACGAAGGTTTGGATCACATGAAGCTAGCACATTGGTGCTAATGTCCCCCTTCCTATCTCGATAACGACCTCTATCCTCAACAGGGACCGTCATATCAATGTGTGTCCCATCAAGAGCCCCAAGAACTCCCTCAAACCACTTCCACTTGTTATCCCCGTCATAGCTAATACTTTGGTCAACTGGTTTGATATAATACTTTCCTATTTTGAGCATAGATCGAAGGACCACATGAAATTGGCGGCTTATAGTCTCTCCTGAACGAGCAAAGAGGGCTTGCATTGTTCTATTCTTCAAATCATGTGCAAGGACATGAAGAAACAATGCAACTATTTCTTTTAGGGTGACATTTCTTGTAGTCATTAGGTCACCCTTTGATTGTAATGTATGACACAACTTCTCAAAACAACGTAAGTCGAGATGCAATTGCTCACGACATATTCTATTATTCCTCAAAGTATTCATCCATGTAGCTCTTGTTTGTGCACGCTCACGCTCATTCCATGTTACTTCATTCACCCTATATCGTTGACCATACCAAGCCCCCACAACTACTATAATAAAACCTATAACCAGGGTAACTAACTCTAGATCTTCATCATTGTTCCTTGCACGTTTCCTTGACTCTTGTATACTCACTTCATCCGACATATTTCAAACTTCTGTGTAACATATCAAGTATCATATGACATTGAAGCATAAACCAACCATATTCATAAACCTAAATGAACTTTTAAGTTGTAAAGCGAGAAATCTATATAACATTATTATTTATTATTATCGGTCTATGCAGTTAATTATATTTATACAGTTGTCAAACTGTTAATCATGCACGAAAAAAATTATATTCCATAAACTTATCTTATTTCCTTAATGTTTTACAAAATAAAGAACCTAAAGTATGGAGGGTAGGACGAAAAAAGATGATGAACTTCAGATTTTGTAGGTCATTTTGCACACTGTCTTAGAGACCACCCTGACAGATGGACTATTAACATCCTAGTGCTGATTTAAATCAAAAGTTTGCTTAACAGGGTTGATACATTGAACAGGTTGTCCCTAATTCAGCCCCTAATGGAAGCTTGCTCAAGTCTGTACAAGAAGTCTCGAAAATCAAATCGTCAACTGCTAATGCCATTCCTGTTGTCCCTTCTCCCAAGGTTGATTATGCTGATGAACTTTTCAAGAGACTATGCATCAATGATTATGCGGTTAATGACTCAAGTGCTGATACGAGTTCATGGGTTCATTTTGATTGTAATCTCGTTGCCCTAGCTATTTTTTATTTATTTAGATGCATTATTTTCTCTTCTCATCCATCTTATCCTGTGTTTCTCAACGTGACTTGTGATTGCAGTCGAACAAGAAACATTCAAACCAGAGACAAAGATTGTTCCAAAACTAGATGTTCAAGAAGTGTTAATTTCTGAGGCAGTGTTCAAACCAACATAAACAATCAAGAAATTCGAGCAAAAAAGAGGCAAAATCGAAAATCCCTAATTTGCGATTTCCGCGTCACAACGAAAACTTAAAAACCCTAATTTACAAAAGTAACTCGATTTTAACCAGCAATTTCTCAATCGTCAGCGAATATTCTTCGAAATCATCAATTATTGAACAATCGAAGTGAAGAAACATGCAAATAAGCATACTGAACAAGATGAATCAGCAAACATGCAAATAAGCATAAAGTTGGATATTCAGTTAATTAGATTTCAGGAGAAGAAAAATTTTAAATTATCTGACCTTTGAAGAAGATAGGCAGGAACCGATCGTCCTTCACAAAGAGAAATCGAGCTCAAAAAAGCTCCAATGGTGGAGAGAGAAGACGAGCAGAGAGAGAGATAGGAGCCTGGTAATATGTCGTGGTATTTTAGGGGAGAGAGTTGAAGTTTGGATTTGAAATGCGTGTGTTTTACTTTGGATTTGAAATCACATGGGCTGGGGTATGTTTAATATGGGAAGGGAATTGGCCCAAATCCAATTCCAATTACTTTGAATTGCCAAACATGTGAATTGGCCCAATTACAGCATTTCATATCAAATGATCATATCCAAACAGGCCATTATGAAATTTCTACATAATTAATAACTTGTTGCTTGAATTTCATCAATTTGTGTTTGGAAGTATGATATGTTCAACGAATTTCCCGAATTTTGAGATTAATTATTTTTGGATTGATTTGAAAGTGTTATGGAATGTTTGTATGACCTCTAACACTTTGTTTGGTATTTTTTAAGTAAAGGAAGGGAAAAGAAAGGAAGAGAGAGGAAAAGAAAGGAAAAGAAGAGAAAAGAAGGTAATTGTAGTTTCTAATATTTGGTATAATTGGTGGATTTGAGAGGAATCACATGTTTGGTTGTCATTAGTAAAGGAAAAGAAATGAAGGAAATAAAGAAAACATAGGTAAAAGTTTGTTACCTTTCTATCCTGTCAAATTCCTCCGATTTTGGGAGGAAAGGAAAACAAAGATTTAACAGTATTATGTTCCTTCCACTTCCTCTCCTTTCCAATCAAACCCCTTTTATTTTCTTTTACCAAATGTGAGAAAGTTTGTTTTTACCTTTTCTTTCCTTTCTTTTCCATCTAAATCCTTCCCACCAAACAAAGCCTAAAATCGAGTAAAATGATGTTATAATTTTATGCTGTAATTGGCAGGTGTCAACTCTTGAATCAGTGATTTCAAAAGGGGGAAGAGTAGCACAAAGACCGTTATTAATCTTATTGAGTAATTAATGAGTAAGCTTATCAAATTAGACGATATTGTAGCCAACGGAGATGTGAAAGTGCAAAGAAAGATGCAAGTAAACCTCTACTTTTTGATCGCCACTTTGATTAATATCAAATGGAGATTATTTCCCGTTTTGAAGAGAGAAATTTTTTGATGTAGGTGAGATGAGCTCAGATGTATGTAGAAACGTTGGATATGCTAAAGATAAAAAAAACTTGAGTCCGGCAGCCACTGTAGTTCATATCCCAGATGAAAATCAGCAGAAACATTCAAAAGGGCATAATACTAGGAAGTCAGTCAACAACAATGGTCATAATCAAGAGAGGGTATCAAATTTGGGTAAACCACCCCTTCCCCAACAGTGACAAAGGCAGACGCCGCCAACGGAGAAAGGCGGTGGATCTGAATTCTAAACGCCTTAGAAAGAGAGAAAAAAAAAGAAGAGAGAGAAGAGCAACAAAAACCAAAATCAAATAAGAAATTATAATAACCATAAAAAAATAAGAAATTATAATAACCAATAAAAGAGTTACACGTGGCACATCTAACCGGTTAAATAAGTTAACAACAGGTCATGACTTGTTAAAAACATATTGGTATTAAAGCTAGACTTATTCAAGGATAATCAAAAGAATGACTTATTTTTAGCAGATGGCTTAAAGGTTGACTTATTTATGACAATTTTTCCTTTGTTTTATATATATTTACGTTGGTGGTAGCGTGATTTGTTGTTGATGAGATTTCTCTAACTTTATATGTATTTTTCAGTCTAGCCAAAAAAAAATCTCACTGACACCTATTGCTGTTGTTCCTACCAAAAACATCAGTAATAGGTTTCATTTCCTTATTAAAAAAAAGGAAAAATTGACAACAAAGGTCTCAACTTTGGGTGATAATTTTTAAAAGGTCTGAACTATTGATTAACCTGTGTAGGTCCCAACTTTAGGGGGTCTTAACTTTTAGCGGGCTTCGGTGACTTAAAACTGACGATTTTTTTTAAAATCTCACCTAGTTCCTACATCCCTCCATCAATTAACCCTTCTAGTGTGACCCAAGTTTTACAAGTGATGACATATTAAGCCAGTTTCAAGTCACTAAGGCCCGCTAAAAGTTAGGACCCCCTAAAGTTGGGACCTACACAGGTTAATCAATAGTTCAGACCTTTTAAAAATTATCACCCAAAGTTGAGACCTCTGTTGTCAATTTTTCCTAAAAAAAAATACCTATTGCTGTTGTTACTACCAAAAACAACAATATGTTTCATTTTTTTATTAAAAAAAATATCTACTGCTCCGGTTTTAGGTAAGAACCGTGATATGTCACATTTATATATAGTTTTTATATGCATTTTGATTGCATTTAGAACTTCTTTTAGAGCATTTAGGTGCATAATGGCATGAATTACGTAAGTTGTGCTCTACTACTCCCCGTTTGCGTGTTTCGATGATTTTCAGGTTATTTTGATGCAAATTGATTATGATTATCTAAGATCAATCCTATTGATCATTGATGATGAAGATAGCTTGCACAAGGATCACAATGCATCCGTTTGGGACAATTTCGAGTTAGAATGAAGCAAAGAGTTAATGAAAGAAGTGCCAAAACTGACACAGGTTCACTATTTTGATCATTACTTTTGATAGAAAATTTATAATCAAGAAATGCCAGTTGTGTTGGAAACTAGACTTGAAGAGCTTTCCAACGATAGGCCAAACGCCACAAATGGACTTCTGGTTCGAGAGATACAGCCTTCGCAAGTTGACGCAAAATAGCAGTTTTCCCGCCCGGTCGACCGCGAGGTTTCTCCCGACCGGGCGAGACGAAAACTTCTTCAGAGTCCAAGGCATGTTTGCCCGGTCAACCGGGCGAAAGTGGCTCCAAAAGTGCTTGCGCGCCCGACCGGGCGAAAGTACTCCTTTGCTCATAAAATCAAGACACCGTCACCCGACCGGGCGGTTTTTCGGGAGCTTTAGTTTTTGCCTTTTTTAGCCGGTTTTGTAAAACCTATAAATAGGCTTTTAGTATTTTCGATGAGGGCATCTTTTATTCTGCGTTTTTAGGTTTAAACACTTAGTCTTTTTCTCCCTAGCTTTGTAGTAGTAAACCCTAGTTTTTCTTGTTCTTGATTTTTCATGAGTTATATTATTTCCTTCTCTTTATTTCATTGTTTTCTTTCATTATGTTTTCCTTGGTAGATGTAGTTTTTAATCTTTGTTTCATGATTGAGTAGTCTTATTTTCTAGGGTTTGGGAATCCATGTTTATATGATATGATTATTGATTGATATTTATTCATGGTTTGATTAGTTATTGATTTCTCTTATTGATTAGTGTTTTTATTGTTAATCTTGCAATCTGATCAATTGTCTGATTAAATATTGCTAATATCGAGTCATAGATCGAGAGATAGTACTCTTTAGAGGCTTACCTACAATTAGCAAATCCGATTATGTTGAGCGACCGTACTAGCATATGTTGATTTGAGAGTGTTAAGACCTGACCGTAGGATTAACCTTTGCTCTAGATATCTGATTAATTGAACTATTGATGATATTTTGATAGATTATAAGTATAAACATGGTGAACCATTGCCCTAGATCTTTTTAGTTTGATTTTCAGATTTTATTAGTTTAGAACCTTAATTCTAATATATCTGATCTTGTTTAGTTTCTCTATACCTTAGAAGCTAGATTAAACCATCCATCTCTCTGTAGATTCGACCCTACTTACCCTACTACATTGTTAGAAGGTTTTGCATGAATTATTTTTGACAGGTGTACGATAGCCTATCAAACTGCAGCAATATGTTGCTCTATTACTGCGGTTAAAAACCGCAGCAATAGGTAATTACCTATTGATGCTCCCTTAATTGTTTGTGGCACAAACTGCAGCAATAGGCCACTTAATGACCACCGTAATTAACATTTATTCTACTAGTGAAGGTAATAGAAATTGCCATTGAAGTCCTTAACAATGACTTTTGAAAGTTAAGGTCCTTAAAAATTGTTTAAGTGAAAGTTTAGGTGCCTTGTGGTATATTTTACTAATAAAATAAGTTATAAGTATTAGTTATTTAGTGCAAAATGAAAACAAAAAGTCAAAAATTGATACAAAAAGCAAGTAAAACTAACTTATAACTTTTTGTTGAGAAACTAGCTTTTTAGGTACTCACAAAGCTACACACACACGCACACGCGCGCGCGCACACACACACACATATTGACTATTTGATCACATAAATAGTCAAAAGTTAATGATAAAACAACAAGAAGTCATATAAAGTGCTCCCATTATATAGTTTGAGTTAGAGGTAAGCCTCTGCACATGCGCCACTACTGTCTTTTAACAGGCTTGAGTTCGTGACATGCACATGGCATGTTGTGTCTACTTTTTTGAGCCAAGTTGTATTCTAACTTGTAGCCCACTAGTAAAATTATATTAAAACTTTGCGGTCTTTAAAAGGCGTATTGTTGTGGTCTTTAACGAAGGCGCAACAATAGGTTAACTTATTGCTTATTTTTGCCTTTTGCTATGAAGGAAAAATAATGTATGCATCAACAACACGAGACACTAGAAGTTGTAGAGCAATACAAAATGAAAATCGTTAATGAAAATAAAAAATTAAACTCAAGATTCAAAAATAATTGCAAAAATCTCATTAATGTATAAAGAATAAAACGCCAATTAACACAAAATAAACTAAAAATAAGCACTTACAAACAAACCTTGATTACAAAAAAAAGTATAAAATATATAAATTCGAAAATAAGAGTAAGAAAACCAAAAAGAGAAAAAAAAATCCAAGCCTCGGACCACCGCCGTCTCGCTACCACCACAACGGCATCACCACCGTCGTCTCGCTACCACCACCACTATCTTGCTACTCACCAGATTTCAAACCCCCAACGCCTTTTCTTCCACCGCCAAATAAGATAAGAGGGAATGAAGAGAGAAACGACGCCTAATCAACCCTAATACACGTTCTATAACTAAGACTAATTTATTGCTGCGATGTCTGCAGCAATAGATTGAATGATAAAAAAACCGCGATAATATTTTTTTGGTACACTTTTTTTTATTCACACGCAAGTTATTGCTACGTATGGGTAAAACCACAACATTTTTATAGCAACAATAAGGTAATTTTCTACTAGTGGCATTCCTTATAATATTACACACGACATTAACATATATTATAAGGAATGGTGAGTTTTCATGTTCCTTCATCTTCTCCTTTTTTTGTATTATAAGGAATGGTTTGTTTTTTAAAGAGATATTTCATTAATTGAAGGCCAAACGACATCTACAATAGATATTAAAGAAAAACAAGATACAATCGAACAAGGTTAAATCAAATTCGTCTCCGAAGAAACTACAATGAACTAGATCGAGCAATACAGCGTAACCCCCTTGTATTTGCTGAATCAAGCAGCTATTGATGAGGAAGTCTATCATTCTGACATAGTTTGGGAATAGCATTCTTGATCGAGCCATGTTGACCGCATCCGAGATTCCAATACCTTCATGTTGAGTCTCGAACTTCAACCAATGAGAACAATTTCTCATACCTGAAGACAAAAAAACCATACTCACAACTCCCATAGGGGAGAAGGAGATCTCCACAACAGAGACTAAAATCCCCATAATATATAGGGTTTGAAAAAATCTCATAAAGAGAGACTAATTTATTCAACAAAACAAGAAATAAATGAACTAAAAACTGAAAATATAAGAGGAAAATGGGCTTACCATGGATGAAATCATCCATGGGAGCCCCTAACTGATGAAGAAGGGGTAAAGAGGCTAGAGTTTGAGAGAGAGAAAAAAGAAAAGGGGGGTTATAAGGAATGGATAGTTACGCATTAAGATGTTTGCTTATAGTTTCACCTTCATTAAAGTAGTATGTCCAGAGAAAAAAATAAAAAAATTGTATATCCAATGTAATTCAACATCGCTAACCTATATCTATTTTTGCATATTAGCACAAAAAAAATTTAGGTGCAAAAGTTAATTTTATGCATCCATGAGCTATTTGTACATCCAAAAGTAGAAATTTGGGGTTGGCTCAAGTGGTGAGTTTTTCCATTTCCCTAACAAAGTCTAGGGTTCAATTCCTACACCAAGCATTTGCATGGGATTTAAAGGAGATGCGGATTAGGAGTGTCTGACTTGTAATGGGTCTCTGCATTGGGGCCCTGTGCGAGAGAAGTCCAAAAGATTTCTTTCTTTCAAAAGTTATTTTGTAATCATAAACATTATTTAAATCTAGAAGTGACCTTGTACGTCCCATTTGAAAAAAAAACACTATCTTGTAAATCCAAAAGCTATATTATAGGTCAAAAAACGATATTTATTTTGTGCATTCAAAAGTTATCTCACATTTATCCAAACTTTCTCTTAGAAAAATCAATTCGAGAAACGTAAACTACATAGGTTGCATTTGTCTTTGCCTTAACTGTAAATAAATTTCAGGACTAATCAAGTGTAAATATAAGATGAAAACTCAAGTTCAATTAGGTATGATAAATTCTGTTAAAGTAAATTTTGGCAAAATTAAGGCCGTTACTCTTAACATAATCAGAGAGTTATTTTAACTTATTACTTTTAATGAGAAGGTTATTTTTATATGACAAATCAGAGAAACACAAGATGCAAATGCTCTCTAGGGTGAGAAAAAAGAAAAGAAAAAAAAGGAAAGTTTTGCACCCTTCCCCAAGGAAACCCTTCGCCTCCTCCAACCTGCTCACCAATCCTTGCCTCCTCTAATGGCATATCCATCTAAGAGAATTGCTTCTGACAACATCTTACCAATCTATAGCCTCATTATTGCCCTTTTCTTAATTGCTACTCTAATTTCCCTAAAATTGCATATTTCCAACACTTCGATTCTTCTCTCTCTTCCCTTAAGATCTCCTCGCACCAACGAACAACTCATTAACGACAAATTTTCAAAAATTAATCATCACAATCGGAGGGTGAATGAAGTTGATTCGACGGCTCCTGTGGAAATTGGGAATTTTTTTCATGATGACTCTCTCCTTTTTGAAATTAATTGCGTGTTTCTCTATGGTATTTCGACCAATTCGGCCAATCAACGCCAAAGATGCTATTCATCTCAAGCTTGCAGTCTCGAATCCTTTCCAGGGAAGTTTCTAATCCCCTTGTTTCTTCGTTTTTTTATACGCTTTTTTCAAGTTTTTTGTTTGCTTTAATCGTATTAATTATGATTTCTTGGGATAATTGGGTTGGGTTTTCTCTCTCTCTCCTCTATCTGGTGTTTTCTCTTCTCAATTCCTGGTTTTTCCAAGACTTAAGATCTTCTAAGATCCCATTTCTCCCTCTCATTCACCACTATAAAAGGACCCCTTTTACAATTTGCTCTTCACACCACTTTCAATCTGCCTTCATTACTTTCCTCTACCTTCCAACTCCCTTCTTCTTGCAATCGCTCTTCATGTCTGACGTCCCACCCCCTCCTAGCTATGCCTCCATTCTCAAATCCCCTGGCTCTAATGATTCCATTCCCTCTAACCTTAATAGGATCCTTCCCTCTGTAACTCCCGCTCTGGATAACTGTATTAGTGACCCTGGTACACTAAGCTTTCCTAGTCTGGATTGTCACAGTCACAGTCCACCTCTCGCTTCCAATGAACATGGGGACACAAGTCTTGCTGTCCGAAACGTTCCAAATCCAACTCCCCCCATCATCAATGTAATTGCCCCCCTCTTAGAGGATTCTGAAGTTCAACTTTATAAGTCATCCTGCCTGTTTGGCAAGCTTTGGGGAGAACCAATCCCCACGACTGCTGTCATAAATCGTGTTAGGAGGGATTGGAATTTCATCTTAGGTGAGTTCTCTATTCGTCACCTCGCTAATGGTTGGTTTTTGATTAGGTTCTCTAACCCCCTCGATAAGGTTGAAGTTTGGGAGAAGAGACCTTGGTTCGTCCAAGGTCTCATCTTCGTTCTTGTTCCTTGGAGATCTTTCTTTAAGCCTTTTTTCCAAAATATCACTCATGTCGACCAATGGGTCAAAATCCCATTCCTTCCTAACGAATATTGGACTTGGTCTCACCTTGCCACGCTCACTCAAAAAATTGGCCATCTCATAAAGTTAGATCCTTTCACCCTTCAAAATGATGAAAAAGCCTTATTTGCCCGAGTCTGCCTCAATGTCAACACCACTAAGCCTGTGCCTCGTTCCATCACCATGTCATCGGAGTATGATTCATCTGAATTTTTTCTCTCCTATGAAGGAGTCCATGAGGTCTGTCCCCTATGTGGACTCAAGGATCATACCCTTTCAAACTGTCCAAGAAAGCCTGCTCCTTGTTTGGAATTAGTGGCCAAGCTTGAGGCCAGTAATCTCAACCCTCCTCCTTCATCTTCGAATGCTCAAAATGATTGGTTTTTCGTAAAGCCCCAGCATCATAGTAAGCCTAGGTTCGCTTACCGTACTCCTTTCAAGACAGGTCGCCTTGTTGCTCGTCCCCCTACTGCTCATCCTAACAATGAAACTGTCTTGCAGTGCAATGAAGTTATGTTTGTTCCCCCTACATCTAATTTCCAAAACGATAACATTACCACATCAAATGCTTTTGCCCCTCTTGCTGAATTTCAGATTAATAATCTTGATAATGTCCAGCTGAACCCACCTTCTTTCAGCCCCATTCATGATACGGAGTGCCTCAATATTGGCCCCCCTGAAGATGATCTTGATCAGGCTTTTCTTAATGCTTGGGGGGTCATTCATCACCACCCCAATGTTCGTTTTTATGCTGAAATGACTGAGTCCACTTCCACGACTGATGTGGATGGTTGTGCTCCCTCTCCTGATGGTCAGAAGAGGCGTAAAAGAGATGACTACGAGGATCCCCCCTCCTGATGCTGAACAAATTCGTATCAGATGTTTTCTGGGTCAACTTTGAGGACTAGCTTAGGTTTCTTTAACGTTATTGTATGTTTTGTCCTTTGTTTTTTCTTAGTTTCAATGTTTTTTCTTGCTTTCTTGCTTAGTCCTCATCATTTTGTAACAACTCCTACTTATGTATCTTTTGTGAAAATGAATATGGAGTTTGTGCTTTTGGTTTACTTGGTGATTGTAGTTATTATTTGCTTCATTTTTTCGGTACTACTACTCATGCTATGCTTCACCTTTCGACATTGTTTCTGTTTGGATTTTAACTTTCTGCTCCAATCTTACATATGGATCAATGCTCCTTGTTACCCAATTCTTGGTATCCCCACTCCTGGGGGGGGCTTGGCTCATAAACTTAACATACTCCAGGCCCATGTCAAATGTTATCTATTGTTGGCATACCTTTTTGTTTCTTTTATTTCTTTGGACTTTGATAACTATGACCCACCTCTTTCTTGCTTTCTTTAACAGTTTTTTAATGGTCCTAACTCTATTGCTTATTATATCAGGCCTCTCCCCATTTTCAAGATGGACTCATAAGTGCCACTACTGGGCTTGGTTTTTTTTCTATCGCTCAAATGTCGCGGCCCAGTTTCATATCCTTTTCTCAGCTGCCTTGGACCTTTTCTTTTACTTTCCACTATATTGACCAGGCTTTTTTAGCCTTAATGAACCGAGTGTTTATCACTCGCTATTTCACATAGGTACCAACATACCCCTGACGAGTTTGTTCGTTTTGACAGTTTTTAACACCTGCAATGCTGCTCCTTATCTTGCGAATTTGTGGTCTTCTATCAACAAGTTTAAATGAAAGTCCTATGCTGGAACATTCAAGGAGGGAAAAAACCTCAAGCTCTAACTGAACTTATATATTTGAAAAATAAATTTAAACCGGATATCTTGTTTATCTTAGAAACTCGTACTAATTCTCTAAATAGCCAACGAATCTTAAGAGCTCTTCATTTTCACAACAAACTAATTGTTGACCCACTTAATCATGAAGGAGGCATTTGGGGCATGCTGGAACAAAGATAATATTGCCATTCACCATCAATTGCTAAATGATCGTTATGTGCATTTGGATATCCTCTTTAAACCAAATAACAAATTTTACTCCATTGAAGGAGATTACTGTCCCGCTCAAAATGCGGAAAAAGATGATTTCTGATCTCTTTTAAAGGACTATGTTCAACAGTTTCGTCACCCTTGGTTGATTGTAGGGGACCTTAACGAAATGCTCACCCCTAATGACAAAATGGGAGGCTCGCCACTCAAGAGGTCTCAATTACAAAGATTACCTTCTTTCATGGAACATCACAATGCAATTGACATTCCTTGTATTAAAAAAGGATTCTCATAGAAAGTAATACATAATCATAACCTAATTTTTGAAAGAATTGATCGAGCAATTTGCAGCACCACTTTTTACGATGACTTTCAAAAAAGCACCATCACTTATGGCAACTTTACAGTTTCAGATCACGCCCCCCTTATTTTTTCTACAAACATAGAGAATTTTTCTTTACCGCCACCATTTAGATTTCAGAATTTCTGGACTTTAGACAAAGACTCGCACCATATTGTAAAGAAAAATTGGGCTCTCCCTATTCAAGGTTCAAGATTCTATCGTATTCAACAAAAGTTATCACGCATCAAAACATATCTTAAATCTTGGGCCAAAAGCAAATATAAGCATACGACTAACAAATTACTACAAAATGATGAAAAAATCAATGAATTACAACAAAAATTATGGCGACAACCTTTTAATACCATTCTTAAAAGTCATATTAATCGCCTAATTGCTCAATGAGAGAAACTCCTACTTTTTAACCAGAAAGCTTGGGGTACAATGCTAGGAAAACGTGGTTCACTCAGGGAGATAGGAACTCCTGATTCTTTCACAACAAAATGCGTACTATTAAAACAAGTTCAACGATCTTTAGCTTAAAAAATGACATTGACCAATGGGTTGACTCCCATCAAGATCTAACGCAAGTGCTTTCCGACTCCTTCAAGCAAAGGTTCAAAAGTTCTCATACTTCCCCTCGGCATCTTGACCTCTCCTTCCTCAATAAAATCGTCTCCCCTGAAGATTGCCAGAATCTTCTAGCTCCTGTCTCCCCCATAGAGATTGAAAATGCAATTATGGATATCAACCCCCTCAAAGCTCCGGGGTCCGATGGTTTTGGGGCTAAGTTTTATCAAACTTATTGGCCAATAATAAATTCTGAAGTAATTACTGCGATACAGAGTTTTTCTTTCACGGAAAAATTCCCTCCTTCTCTTAATCACACTTTAATAACGCTCATTCCCAAACGAGATGCCCCGGAAACACCAGACCATTTCTGTCCAATTAGTCTCATTAATACAATTTATAAGGCTATCTCTAAATATTGGTGAAACGTCTCAGTCCAATTTTACAAGAACAAGTTAGCCCTCTCCAAAATGCATTTACTAAAGACAGATCAATTCATGACAATCTTCTCATTGCACAAGAGATACTAAACACCTTTCAAAAATAATAAAATAAAACAGGGTGGTGTGCTCTTAAACTTGACATGGAAAAAGCTTACGATAGAATTGAATGGGATTTCCTTTGGCAAGCACTACAAGCTTTTGGTTTCCCCAATACTTGGATCCAGTGGATTAAAAAATGCGTCACTAATGTTTCCTACTCCATTAAAGTGAATGGCCAACCATCACCTTGGTTTAAACCTTCCAAAGGCCTTCGTCAGGGCGATCCCCTTTCCCCATACCTTTTTATTCTCTATATGGAAGTATTTGTTCGGAAACTGACTATTTCAAGTCAAAATAGAGAGTGCGGAATTGGTTTCAAACTACAACCACGAACACCTAATATCCCTTGCCTGCTTTTCGCAGATGGTAGTCTCTTATTCTGCAAAGCCACCTCGTCGGCTTGTAAAAAAAATCAATCTTAGACAGTTTTTGTGACCTTTCGGGTCAACTGATAAACTTCCATAAATCGTCCATTGTTTTCTCCAAGCAAGTTTCTAATAATAGGAAAACCTCTTTGGCCAGTCATTTCAATATGAACCCCAATTCTTCCTTAGGGCGTTATTTGGGTATTTTCTTCAGCTCTTTCCACCCTATTGATTTTAAAGTAATCCTTCCAAAAACGGAACAAAGAATTAACCAAAGGGAATCTGGATTCCTCTCCAAACCAGGGCGCCTGACCCTTATTCAATCTAATCTTGAGGCCCTTCCATCCTATGTTTGTGCCTCAAACTTACTTCCGGCAGATTTAACCAATTCCATAGACTCTATTCATAGAAAATTTTTCTGGAGACAGTCAAAGGACAAAAATGCTATTCCACATATTTCGTGGGACAAAATCTGTACCCCCAAATCCCAAGGGGGTCCGGGCTTGAGAAAAAATCTCCCCCTCAACAAAGCCTTCCTGGCAAAATTAGGCTGGAAAATCCTCACGGAACCTTCAAATTTATGGGTCAAATTAGTTACTGCCAAATACCTCAATCGAAGCTCCTTTTTTAATTATAAAAGTAGGCCACAAGATTCTCCCATCTGGAAAAAGATAATGCTTCAAAAGAATCTCCTCACCCAAGGCATTAAATGGAAAATTAGGGATGGAACTCAGGTCCTTTTCTGGCTCCATAATTGGTGTGCTGATAATAATCTTATTACCACGCTAAATTTGTCAGAAGATCAAGTAGACACCACTCTCCGGGTCAAAGACTTCATTTCTCCGAATAGAACATGGGATTTTTCCAAACTTCATTCCCTTCTGCCAGATCATCTTGTCAAAGTCATAAAAGGTATCCCAATCCCCATCTCTCCCATCCAAGATGAACCTATATGGGGACCCAGTTCTTCTGGTAATTTCTCTATTAAATCGGCAATTTGGCTTGCCCATAATTTACCCTCCAATCCCTCGAAATGGGAATTTCGTTGGATTTGGAAATTGGATATCCCTCCAAAATTAATGATCTTCCTATGGCAAATTTGTCATAACTGTATAGGGGTCAGAGCTACTCTCGCTAGTAGGAATATTCTTCCTCTTAATGTTTGTGCTCTTTGTAATGTTCACCCAGAAACTCTAGATCACCTCTTTGGAGGTTACCCGGCTCTATGCTCTTTATGGCAACTTCCTGAGCTCATTCAGTGGTTCCCTAACCATTGCAATAACGACCCAATCCATGTTACTCTCAATAACATTAAAAAATGACAGATCCAAAAAAAAAGTAAGTTCATCTTCCTCCTATGGAGTATTTGGAAAGAAAGAAACGAGATTATTTTTTGTCAAAATACCCTCAATATTCACCGCATTATCCAAAAAGCAAATTTTTTATTTACTGAATGGTCCCTCAGAAAGGCGGTCGATCACTGCTTTTCTAAGGGTATTCTGATTTCTCATCATTCACATTCCCCCCACCCCACCATTTCTTCTCCTTCCACTATTCTTGTAGCTTGGGAGCCTCCCCCAGCTCTCCATTTCAAGCTTAATTTCGATGTTTCAGTTCGTGGTCATTCTGCAGCCGCAACTGGAGTCATCATCCGAGACTCCAACAGTAACTTAGTTCAAGCAGCTGCCTATAATCTTGGGACAACCCCGATTTTTATGGCCGAGGCTTTGGCTCTTCATCACGGTATTCAGTTAGCGCGTCAGCATAATATTTCTCATCTTCCTATCGAAGTTCTTGTTGTTAATACTATCAAAGGCATTTGGATTACATCATTCGAGACATCAAATCGCTCCTCAACTCGTTCAACACTTGGACTATCAAACACATCTATCGAGAGGCTAACAAAGCAGCAGATTGGGTAGCTAATGTGGGACACCTTATTGACTCTTCCTTTGTTATAGATGATTGTAATAGTTCAGCTCTATCTTCTATCCTTGTAATAGATAAGGTAGGAGCTCCCCTCGTGCGGAGGGTCTCCTAACCTTTTTTTCTCCTTACCTTTATAAAAAAAAAAAAAAGAGAAGGTTTTTCATTTTAAAAGTTTGTTATGTATTCCCCTAAAAAAAAGCTTGTTCGGTAGCAAACCGTTTGTTAAATGGTCGCATTGCACTTTTCCAAAACTTACACCTATGTCCAAAAAGTCCCAGTTTTACTTTTACACCCCTGTCAAAAATAGCTCATCTACCTCGCAAATACTTCACTTCAATCATATCGAGTAAACTTTGAATAATAAGAACAACACCTAACAACAACAACAACAACAACAACTTCCCCCTCGCTCATAGTAATACTCAAAGGCTCAATCTTCACCATAACTTCAAGTTACACCTACCTCTCTTCCTCTTTCTCTCTCTCTCTCTATTCTCTTGTGAATTCTGAGGAAAAATGGCAAGGAAGAAGATCAGAGAGTATGATTCCAAGAGACTTCTAAAGCAACATCTCAAACGAATTGCCAACATCGATTTACCCATATGCTCTGCTCAAGTAATTTTCTTATTTCTCTTCTATTGATTTAATGTTATTTTTCTGAAGATTTGATGAAATTTTTATTCTTTGATACCCTTTTACCAGTAATGAGAGTAGATCATTGGGTTTAGATTTTTATTGATGGGTGCCTTGATTTTGCACCATTTGCTGTGATCTGTTATTTTATGGAAAATTATTGCTTTTATTTGGATTGGGGGTTTGATCAGAATTCTGAATTCTGGGTTTATTTGTAAATCTCTGCATGATTATTAGTTTTTCAGTTTGCAAGAATGAAGCTTTTGGAAAATTAAATTTGGTTGAAGTGTAGTTGGAATTTTCAATTTGTCACTTATTGGCAAGTGTAAAGCTTAGAAGTTTTTTACATCTCTAATGGTTGTTAATCATATCTATTAGAGATCTTCACTGTTTTCGACAACTTTGATTGTTTTAGCCTATGTTATTAAGACTCTTCATCCTACTCAAGTACCTGTGTCGGATCCTCGACATTGCAACATGGGTACGGATACTTTGACACTACGTTTTGGGCCAAAATCAAGGAAAATTTTCATTAGTGAGTGCCTTCCTGGTGCTATACAGCTATAGATGTCTAATAAATCTTTGATAGGCATTGAGTTGATGTAGCTTGAAATTCACAATAGTTAAGATCACTTGTTCTATTACTTCTAAACATGTACTTTAGTTCCATTGGTTAAAGGTTGTTTTTCTGCAAGGCTGTAGAGGGCTGATCTCTATATATACTTTAGGTTCTATAGTTCATCGGTGTTAAAAATATTTATGATCATCATCCAGGTAACAGGATCCACAGACTTTACTCAACTGGTGAACGACGAGACATGGCTTTCATCTTCAAGATTGGTTGTAAAACCAGATATGCTTTTTGGTAAGCGTGGTAAGAGTGGGCTTGTGGCTTTGAATTTGGATTTGGCTCAAGTTTCGGAATTTGTGAAAGAGCGAATAGGGAAAGAGGTAGGCTAGTACAGTTTTACATGGCCGTTATTGCTTGTATGCAACTAATGCAAGTTATTATACAGTAACATGGTCGTTATTTTCTTTCAGGTTGAGATTGAAGGTTGCAAGGCACCGGTTACCACATTTATTGTTGAACCATTTGTTCCGCACGAGCAAGAGTTTTATCTCTCCATAGTATCTGAAAGGCTTGGTTGCACTGTAAGTTTCTCCGAATGTGGTGGTATTGAAATTGAAGAGAACTGGGACAAGGTACATTTGAACTGAGGCTAGACTTGTGTTCCTTGATCAATTACAGTATCCTCTAGTAAGCATCTCATGTACAATCTTGATACTCGAAATGTACAGGTTAAGACCGTATTTTTGCCAACGGAGAAACCTCTAACTATTGAGACTTGTGCTCCATTGATTGCTACACTTCCTTTGGAGGTAGGTCTCATCCCTTTGCATCTAGATTTTGCATGAAGGGAAAGTTTTTTCTTAGATTCATGAAACGACTATTAATTGGCTAAGCAGTGAGAAAATGATTCATATTGGTGATGCACTAATCATATATGCGCTAATCATATACGTGGTATCATGCTTTCCACACATTTGTGTCAAACTGTCAATAACTCAATACTGTTAGCGGGATACGTGGATCTGACTGCATTATTTTTTTCTCCTATTCTTATAAGTTGTGCTAGTTCACTGCATGTTTTACATTGTTTTAGTGCTTATAAGTACTTTTTCTTACAGATACGGGATAAAATCGGGGATTTCATCAAGGGTGTCTTTGCAGTTTTCCAGGGTATGCTTTGTTAAAGGATTGTAGAATGTTTGAATTATATGCTATACTTTTGTCCTTGCTGAAGAATTCTATGCAGATAATATCATATCAATCTTGGATTTTTAACCATTTTTTGCTCTACCATTTCCTATGTTTTAGATGTTTGGATATTGATGTCAAGGGGCAATGCTTTATTGACACATTGTTGTTAAATTAATTCATTTATTTGACTTACAGATCTTGACTTTAGCTTTCTGGAGATGAATCCTTTTACTTTGGTTAAAGGGGAACCATATCCATTGGACATGAGGGGAGAACTAGATGATACTGCTGCCTTCAAGAATTTTAAAAAGTACACTAACTTTTTTGAATATATATCAATAGAATTTTTGATTCAATCATCCTATAAGATTTTAAATTTCCTCCTCTTCTTTCTTCCTGTAGGTGGGGCGACTTAGAGTTCCCATTACCTTTTGGCCGAATTTTGAGCTCTACGGAAGGTTATATTCATTCTTTGGATGAAAAGGTATGCACCAGAATTTGTTATGTATACCCTTTCGCCAGAATGTTCTTGTTTTTTAAGTTGGCTGAATGTTTTACAAACTCACGAAAAAATTTCATCAAGAGTCAGATGAGAGCTGACCTATCTTCTATAATGCCCCTCTGCTTCTTTCTTCAAGTGAAGGCCTTAAACTCGAAACTATTGGTGATGTCAGGATATCTTTTATGCTTGAGTCTGAAAATCCCTTGTCATAGTTCTCTCTTGCCTTTTTCTTTTGCCCTTTTTTAAGCAGCAGTGGGACCACCTTGGGGTTGGCAGGTAGGAAGGGAGAAAGCCTTTCAGCCCTAGGAGTACCCATGAGAATTCAACCCTCTTCTCGAGAGTGGAAAGTGGTGGTGCCCCCCTCCCTCTTACTATCTCTGAGCTGCTCTGTGACGAGACAGAAGTTTTTTTCAATTTGTCCTAAAGAATTTAAATATGGGTATACGTCATAAAATCTTCAAGGACTATGAACATCGAAATCTCTTATGCCTCCATGTCTAGTGGTGATCATGAACATCTCTTGAGTTATCCATATAAAGATTTTTACTGATGAGATTAATTTGTAGGGTTTTTGGTACATAACTATCAGCTTATACCAAATTAGTCTATTTCGACCAAGTAACTGTCTATTACAGATTAAAGGTTTTTTGAGAATCAGATGGCATACGTAAGGTCAGGATGAAAGTTAATGCCACACACAATCTGGTGCTTGCTTGTCACTAGAATTGATCCTATCATTGGGCTTTCTTAAGGACTTTATTTCCTATTTCTGATAATCAATTCCTTTGCCATTCTTTTTGGCATTCATGTTACTTTCTTTTCTTTGAACTGAAATATTTTTCTGGGTTTTGTTAAACTTTCCTAAGATATGGTTGTTAAATACTAAAGTCCAAGTTTAAGATGTTTATTTTTATATATATACGTTGCAGACAAGTGCATCATTGAAATTCACCATTTTGAACCCAAAAGGACGCATTTGGACTATGGTTGCTGGTGGTGGTGCAAGTGTTATATATGCCGACACTGTGAGTGGATAACTAGAATGGCGTCTCCTCTGCTTTGTGTTTGGTTTATTTCAGCTTTAATTACTAATCTGGAGCTTGGAAGTTAATTTGATGCCTTGAATTTCTATCAGGTTGGAGATTTGGGTTATGCATCTGAACTTGGGAATTATGCTGAGTACAGTGGTGCTCCTAATGAAGAAGAGGTCTTGCAGTACGCTCGGGTAGTTATTGATGTAAGGGTCTCATTCAGTTGATCTTGTTGATTATTTGTTCTACTTATAGTCAAACTAGTCAAAGAAATCTTCATTTTTTTTGTAATAGTTGGTTCTTGGTACTCTTCTTTTATTAAAAAACGACTAAGAAGAATATTTGTGCTGCAGTGCGCCACAGCAAATCCTGATGGTCTTAAAAGGGCTCTTCTGATAGGAGGGGGTATTGCTAATTTTACTGATGTTGCTGCTACATTTAGTGGAATCATTAGAGCCCTCAGAGAAAAGGTAGTTCCATATTCCAAATTCAGATCACTAGATGTCTTCATTTATTGGTTCTTACGATCTATCCTTTCTTTTTTGGGACATCTCGTGCAGGAATCTAAACTGAAGGCAGCAAGAATGCATCTTTTTGTGAGAAGAGGAGGTCCAAACTATCAAATGGGTCTTAAAAAGATGCGTGCTCTTGGTGAGGAGCTTGGAGTCCCTATCGAGGTAAGATATTGAAACAGGGGTGGAGCTACATTGTTAGGCTGTGGCATTATGTGACACCTTTAAATTTTCATAATCTGTACTTCCTCCGTCCTAGAAAGATTTGAACACTTGTTGAGACACGTAGTATAAGGTAATAATATGTAGTGTGGTTATCAAATGTTATTATATTATAGAAGTAGATGTGATAGGAGTTGGTAGGGTAATTTTTTTATTGGAAGTGAGAGAAAGTTGGATAACTTTTTATTGATAAAAGTAGAGTATGGGCCAAAAGAGTGTAAAAGAAACAATATAGTAATAGTGGGATTATGTCAAAAAATGAAAGTGTTCAAACTAATTTAGTATAAATATAAAAGGAAAGTGTTCAGACTATTCTAGGACGGAGGGAATAGTTTTTTGAGTTTTTTGTCAGAAACAACCTTTAAGTGACTTTTTTTCCCCTTCCCTCTCTTGTTCCCTCCAATTTCTTCCTCCCAACCTCCACCTCACCCCCCCCAAAAAAAAAAACCACAACAACACCACCACCGCTTAACCACCTTAGCAACACCACATCAACAAATACTACCACCTTACGAACACCCATCAAACCCCACAAAACCGCCCCCTCAGCCACCGAAACCCATGCCCCACCACTACACCAATAAAGCACCACCTTTGCCCCTAAACCCACCATAAAACTAGGAAATTTGGTAGTGTTCTCTCTCAAAATTGTCAAATTGACCATATTTTCCATTTAAAATATTTAAGATTTATTTTACACCCATTAATATATTGTTCTAGATCCCATGGTATTGGAATCTATAGCTTTCTGTATTTTTCAGTGTTCTTTTTCTATTGCAACAATTGAGTTTTCACGCTTGCCAATGCACAACTTTAACTATTAATTTTATTTCCTTCGCTTTTCTTTACTTGCCACATTTTCCTTAAATGGTTGTTTTTTTAAAAAAAATTCGTTATTTGGAGTATTTGACCCACTAAGGGTGCGTTCTCTTCACCTTTAAAAATTAAGTTTCAGGTCCAATAAGTTCAGTTCAGTTCAGATAAGTTCAGTTCAGTTCAGATAAGTTTCAATCATGTCCAATCAGGGCAATAAGTTCCAATCAGGTGCAATAAGTTTCAATCAGGTGCAATAAGTTCCAATCAGGTCTAATAAGGTCCAATAAGTTCTAATCAGGTACAATAAGTTTCAATCAAGTCTAATCAGGTCCAATAAGTTCCAATAAGGTCCAAATAGTCAATGATCAATAAACATTTGTATTATTGTCCATTATTTTATTATTCGTATCACTATTAGCTGATTATATTAGAATTTTAATTAAAGTACCACAATGATTATATCGTATTATACTTGTATTATTGTCTATTATTTTATTAAATGTTTGTATTATTGTCTATTATTTTATTATTCATATTACTATTAGCTGATTATGTTATTATTAGAATTTTTAATTAAAGTATCACAATGTATAGTATTATACTTGTATTATTGTCTATTATTTTATTATTCATATTACTATTAGCTGATTATATTATTATTTAAAAATATTATAATCATGGTTAAATAAGGTTAACAATAATAATCATCATAATTACAATATTTTGCAATTCGTCTTTAAATAACTAGAGATAACATGTTTTCGTTACTAATAACAATGAAAGATATAAATGTTATCAATTGATTGCTTCATTATCATCACCGAAGTATCTTTCTTCATCTTCTACATCCTCCTCTTCAATCAATACGTTTTCTTCACCGACATCCAACCATATTTCATCTGAAATTTTTGCCCGAGTAATCTCCATATTCTTTGTTCTCGTCTTGTCAGTTAAAAATACCAAATCTTTTTCTCCACTTAGAATTAGCTCGCCATAGTCTTCATAATGAATTTTTTCGGATGATGATTTCACAAGTAACAAGTGAGAGGTGAAAGTGGAGTGAGAGATAAGGACTTAATGCATTCTACTGCCTTCAAGTAAATGAAAGTGGAGTGAGAGTTAATGAGTTCTACTACTTTAGTCATAAAACTAAGTGGAGTGAGATATACATTTTTCCATATGTGGCAATTTTTCTCACTTGTTAGCAATAAATGTTAATCAACTTTTGGTTTTCTACTAGTGCTTTATGAAATCAAAACAAGACTATTAGATATATTAGTGGTGAAAGTTATGTATAGGCAAGTATATAAATAGTATTTTTTTTTTGTTAAATTGTTTATCATAAGAGATAATTAATAATTATTATTTTTTTAAAGGGCGAATTTTAATAATAATTACTTCATAATAAATTTTGAGGGGTAGTATTTACGTTAGGGGTAATATTTATGTTATTAATCATCAATTTTTTTGTCTAATAAGGTCAAATAAGTTCCAATTAGGTCTAATAAGTTCCAATCAGGTCCAATAAGGTTTAATAAGTTTCAATCAGGGCCAATAAGGTCTAATAAGTTCCAATCAGGTCAATAAGTTTCAATCAGGTCTAATAAGTTGGATCAGGTCCAATCAGGTCTAATAAGCTTCAATCAGTTCAGGTCCAATAAGTTCAGTTCAGATAAGTTCAGTTCAGTTCAGGTCCAATAAGTTGAAGAGATCGCACCCTAAAAAGTAATAATATTTATTTTGTTTTCTACATTTATTAGCAATTAAAGATTTTTTTGCTCCTTTTTCCATAAAAAAGTAATCCCCCCCCCACCTCATTTAATGCTAAAGGGGTAAAAAAGTACACTAAAAATATTGAAAGGGACATATCTTAAAATTTAGTGAAAAGTGAAAACAACAATGTAGCAAGAAAGAAAAGCAAAGGGAGTACTTTTTAGTAAAAATAATAAAATTTGATATTTTGAAAGTATATCGAGACGAATCTAACAAGATCCCCACATGACTATATTTTTTCCTTACGTAAAAGTTTGGTGGGTGAATAATGTAAAAACTCAATTGATACATAGGAAAAAAGCGGAGGAAGTATGAGATTTGAACCAATTCCTCTATTTGAAGTCAATAATGTAATTTTAGATTTGGTATTATTCTTTTCTCCTTTCCCTAACAGTCGCTTCATGCAGGTATATGGCCCTGAGGCAACCATGACTGGAATTTGCAAGCAAGCAATTGATTGCATTATGAAGGATTAAGTTTGTGTTTTAAAAGCATTGTCGTGTTCAAAGGAACATTTACAGATCTTTTTCGAGGGGACAAAAAAAAATGCGATTGTTGCATTTGCGAAATAGATACAAAGTGAGAAATTCTTTAACGAGTTGTCTTTGGAATTGTCTTCGTTACTTTCGTGTACAACTTCAGTTCTGTTGTAATACATGTAACTTGATTAGTGGATGCTGTTATATGATTCAAAGCTGTTTTCGAAACCACTTTTATGATTTGCTCAACTGGTGGAGGGAAACCTTTTTTTTTCTTTGGTGAATGAACCTGATTCTATTATTTTGATGCAATGTTTCTTTAACCAAATCTCTGATTACATTTTTGTCTTTGGATCTACCTAGTACAATTTGGATAGGTTAGAGCTTTTTTGTTATCATATTTTGAAAATATAAACAGAATTGTGGAAATTAGTAAAAGTGCTTCGATTTCTTTTAAAACTTGACAAACATACAGAACATGATTAGAATAAGAATCACTATCTTTGACCTTACCAACAAACACTGTTGTAGGCGTGTTTTTATCTCGCCTACGCGGGATGAGCGCGTATTTGACTACTCCATTGTAAAGGTTTTATTGAAAACGCTTTTGAAGTCACCAACAAGTTTTTAAAGGAAGATTCATAAACCTAATTGGATATTGGGAAATCGTAGGGACTAATTAGGAACTTGACCAATGTAGATTTTCCCGTCCTGACTTCATAGATGGTCAATGAACCATAGATTGAGTTCGGGGGTGAAAGTACGAATATGGTCATAATGAACCACATTCGCCCATTGCTGGCCTCTACTTAATATCGATTCATGTCAATTTTTATGCAATAGAATAACCAAATAATATTTTCATGCACCCTAAAAATAATTTAGTTTAGGTTGGTTCAGGAAGCACATAAAAGACTGTTTTTTAGTGATATGTTATTAGGCAATCAAAATTACAGGGAACCTAACATGTTGTCCAAATTATCTGATTAATATTAGAACGATTTTTTAGGTCTTGTTTAGCAATGATAACATGTGAGGTCATGGAAGCATGAATTGGACAATCAGGCAAGCATATAATAAAAAAAAAAAAAGGAAAGAGGATTAGAATGTACACGAAGAACGTTTATTTATTAAAGATCTACATCAGGAAAGAAAGAGTTAGTAACTTCAATATAAAAATAGGAAATTTATTCAAGGACTCTTAGGATTATATCGTGGCTTGGGTATGAGAGATTGACAACCTTCGGGACGAGCAATCGTGAAGCCTGAAAAATCTGAACGTGTATGTATGTCTGAAACTATGTGTTTGTGTTTGAAAAGTATGAAAGTGTGAGTTTTTAGAGGGGATTTCGTAAGTATAACTGTAAAGTTCGAATATGTGAAAGTCGTATATAAATAATATTAAGACCCGTTTGTTTCATTCGGAAAATCACGCCTATTATAAGAAACCAAAACCCGCGCATCTCTCAGAGAGTGCACCAAGCACACGTCTCTGTGTGACGCACACTTCCACGTGTCAGGCGCACATTGGTGCAACTGACGCAACACTCCCATTCAGCTGCGTACACGTGGCACACGCTTCAAAAAAGATAGAATTGCCAGCCTGTGCATCACACAGAGGAGTGCGCCTGGCGTACGTCTCTGTGTGACTCACGGTCCACGTGTTAGACGCACATTGGTGCGCCTGACACAGCTTGGCCTGTGCGCTTGGCGCACCTCCTTGCTTTTGACATGTTTTGACAGCTTTTTCATAAAACACTTTTCTAACGATTTTCTTTTATCTTTTAAATCCAAAAATATGATTTTACGGGATAAAATCCGATTTTAATTATAAAAATATATTTGCAAATATTTATTAATTATCATTGAATAATTAATTGGGCTTTTTCAAAAGATTGGGCTTGAAAATACGATTTTGGATCATTAAAATAAACTTCAACACTTTTAAAATAGTTTTGGCTCGTCAGACTGCTCTCCCCTTAGGTTGGATCAATTAAGACCGCGATATGTTTCATCATCGGATCCTTAAAGGGGGAGACACAATTAAGTGTCTACAACTGTGTAAGATCTTGAGCCTCTTTCAAAGCAAAAAAGTATACCCAGAATCTTCGTCAAATTACATACTTCTTCTGTTTCACAATACATACACCGTTTCACAATAAATTCGTCTCAATGTAAAGATTCCAAATATCAACTTTTATAATGTTTACTTATATACAATTATAGATATTAATGTCCAAAGAAGAGAGTTGGAGTGCGTGAAAAAGCAAATGGTGAATGTATTGTGAAACAGAGGAGTAAGTACCATGTAAAGAGAGAGAATGAGTATGATTTTTACCTTCTCATTAGTCATGTGTAAATGTGTTGAAAATTAGCTAAGAATTGGTCTTTATATTGGAAAGTTATTCCTAAAAACTCGTGTAGAAGATGACAGCTTGAATAGTCGTGCATCTAGCATTAAGCCATTAACGCGTGCTTGAATAGTCGTGCTTTGATAAATTACTATACTATTGTTGAGCATGGGCAATACCCCGTATGATTTAATATTTAAAAGATGATGCATTGTTTAGGGCTGACACTTCATCTAAAGTATAAGTTATAACTTTTTATTTGAGGGGTAGTACAAGTTATAACTTGGTGGTTGGATGATCTCTTACTAAATGAAAAATCAACGATTTGAGACTTTTTACAAATATATTTTCTTCATTTTATGAGTAACAGACTAGTATTTGAGTAACGAATAATTTCGTGACATAGCTTGTGAATTCTACTTCAAATACTTGTTAGTTAGGATCGATTATAGTTTCGGAATCAATCCTCCCTTCCAATTTCCAAACCCCTCAAGTTTAACTAGTCATTTACTTTTTTTTAAGGAGGGTAACTAGTCATTAGAGTGTGACCAAGACTTCCGAGCTGGCAAAAGACACTTCCGGCACCTTCCCAAATTAACCGGGACACCCATTTCATCAGTTCTTCACTAATCCCACCTCAACGTAATCAAAACTTTGAACAACTTTCAAAACTATGAAGACCCAGAACAACAAACAACAACATCAGTTGCTACTAAAACATTAATTTCCCCAAAACCCAAATCATACTTCAACTTACAAAATCAAAAATTTAGAAAAATGGAAGAAAAAATGTGCATTGATTGCCTTAAACGCAGAATTCAATCAGATTTCTCCGACAAACTCATCTTCTCTTATCCCATCTCTGATTCTGCTCTTCCTTTTGCATCTAGGGCTGTTGTTCAAGTGAGTTTTCATTTTCCCATTTTTGCAATTATAATGACTTTCTTTTTTCCTTACTTTTTTTTTTCCTGGGTGCTAATTTTTTTTTTTTTTGGTTTCAATTTTGTGTATTGTAGATGTCGAACTCAAATGGGGAAGTATCTTCTGAATTCATGTTGGTGTACTTACCTCGGCAAGAAGATGACTGCATCACTAGATACGTGTAATTCACATTCTTTTATGTCATTTTTTTAAGTTTATGGAATTTATGCACATTTTTTGATTAGTTTTTATATGTAATTTTGAGGGTATAATCTTGCTTTAGTTGGTTTGATGATCACTTCATATTTTGCTAGGTTATTGCTTGAAAAGTTATGTGGAGTGGCATTTTACTGGAGTTTGATTATTGTAATTTCACTAGATTGGATATTGATTTTATCTTATGTCGTGCCTTTTGAATTAATAGTGAAGATGAAGAAACTCTATCTCACATTGTCTATTCCTATTGTTCTCTTTTGTTCTTTCATCTTTCGTATTCATGATTAAAGCGATCAACTTTGACCGCTATTTGTCACTGCTACATAAGGAAAAACATTATTATGTATATCTTGTTAGATTTACTACAACATGTAATTTCAAGATATCCAATTTTCGCGATTTTATGCACATTTTTTGGACGTCAGAGATCATGGGAAATGAAGCTGAAAGAATGAAGAAGAGTGGAGAGAGTACTTTTACAGACTTAGGGGGAAAAGAAGGTTTGGATGGTCCAGGTATAGCATCACTCAACTAGATTGTTAAACTATGAAGTAGTAATATACTAGTTACAGGAATGATACGAGGTCTTTTGAACCGCTATGTTTTCTATGGTCTCCGAAGCAACTACTTAAGAGTTGGGGTTCTTCATCTATACATTTCCCCTAGGAGTAGAGCTATACGGGCAGTGGTGAACGTGTTTTGTTTGTGGTTAGGCTTAAAATGCTTCACAAGTTTTATTGAAATACATTTGCAAATTGGATCCATATAGATGGATTCTTCGGAACTTAATTTATCTCAGGTTACTTGTGGTTCAGTTTTACATTACCTTGCATTTCATAAAATAGTTTCTAACAGTAAGCATACAGGATCTTTTTGGATGTATTGTTAAACAAGTTGAGCTAACCTCAAGTAAAACTTTAAGAAGTTACGAGTTTCTCCCTTGTGTAAGACCTTCTGATGAAATTTTAAACCCCTTAAAGAAGATAGTCTTTATAAATTCTAGGGGCCTGGCCTAATAATGGTTCTCAATGCGGAGATTGAGCCATTTCATTTTGTGGGAGACTCCATCATAGGCTCGAGTGACCTAGTAGGTGCTAGAACAGAAGATCAACACCTTTAGACTGAAATGATAAGCTTGAACTGGGGCTTGAAAATACCATTCATTTTGGGGAGATGCTAGTTGTCTATGTATGCAGGAAAGCCTTTTTATGAGGATGTGGGGGTGTGCCCTATGTTCTTATGCATGTTGATCTAGGTCATATGTTGATGTTCATTTTATAACATTGTCATAATGAGAAGTTTGGTGAAGGCATTAAACTTGACTTTGTTGATGTAGCTTGCCCAAGTTGTAGGTTATACAGAGCATTCATTCCTCTGAGCTACATTTAGTCATTAGTTTTTCATGCATCTCATATTCTCATCTAATGCGAAGTCTTGGCTTAGGGATGGTCATATTGATGATGATGAACACATTGAAAATGAAGGGTACACTTGCCAAAGTAAAGATGTAGAAGTCGGTGATGACAGCAGTTATTCGTCATCTTCTTCGTGGAAAAAGTCCACTGCATTGCTATATACTGGAATGAGGACTGGAATTTGCGGTTTTTATTGCGAGAATTCTTTCTGTTACTATTCTGGTAGGTTTTCTTGCTTGAGAACTATTACTGCACTTGCACCATGTGCTTTCGTCGGAAATTGCACCTTCTCTGCGTTTGAGGGTATTGCTTCCAACATATCATCTGCATGGTTGGAAGATGACATTTTGCGTTCTCTCAGTGTCATGATGGAAGGGAAAGCAACAGGTCGTGCTAGTCAAAATTTTCTTGGCTTACTTGGAATACCTTCATTTCATGATGATCAAGTCCCTGGTTGCCTGAGGCATCCAAATCTGGTCCCTGTGTTGGGAATGCTAAAGTTGCCTGGATATACTAGTGTAGTTTACCCCAAGGCTCCTCATACGTTGGAAAACATTCTTCATTACAGTCCTGAAGCACTGAATTCGGAGTGGCATACAAGATTTCTGATCTATCAGTTACTCTCAGCTCTCAGCTATATCCATGGTTTAGGGATTTCCCACGGAAATATTCGTCCCTCTATGGTGATATTGTGTAGTTCTTTATGGGCCTGGTTAAGCATATTTGATAGACCCCACGTGCAGTGTGCATCAGGTAAAGAGGATGAAGATTCCTTGGTTTCAGCCCCCACAAGAGAAAGTTGTTCAACTCATGATTGTCTTTCCAAAAGCCTATATGCTGATCTGAAACTTTCCTCATCAGTGGATTGGCCCACAGACTTCTATAAGTGGTGGAAAGGAGAGATCAGCAACTTCGAATATCTACTCATCTTAAACAGACTAGCTGGCAGAAGATGGGGAGATTACACATTTCATACAGTAATGCCGTGGGTTATAGATTTCAGTGTCAAGCCTGATGAAAACTGTGATGTAGGATGGAGGGATTTGAGCAAAAGCAAGTGGCGTCTGGCAAAAGGGGATGAACAGTTGGATTTTACATATGCAACCTCTGAAATTCCACATCATGTCTCAGATGAGTGCCTGTCTGAATTGGCTGTTTGCAGCTACAAAGCAAGGAGGTTACCGCTGAGTGTCCTGCGTATGGCCGTACGTACAGTGTATGAACCCAACGAGTATCCTTCCACCATGCAAAGACTATATCAATGGACTCCTGACGAGTGCATTCCGGAGTTCTATTGTGATCACCAAATCTTTTATTCTCTTCACTCTGGTATGAGTGATTTAGCAGTGCCTACATGGGCTGGAAGTCCCCAAGAGTTTACAAAACTTCATCGAGAAGCACTCGAGAGTGAGCGTATTTCACGTGAAATTCATAATTGGATTGATATCACCTTTGGATACAAAATGTCTGGCCAGCCAGCTGTAGCTGCGAAGAATGTTATGTTACCTTCATCGCAGCCCACAATGCCAAGGTCAATAGGGCGTCGTCAGCTCTTCACTCAACCACACCCTGTTCGTTGGGGTTCTACCAAGAAAACCAGAGATTCTGTTGTTGAGGGGCCTGTCTCTCTGCTTCGTGAGAACTTAGTTGATGGTGACGAACCTACATACTACAGAACTGATTACTTAAGAAAGATAGAAGAAGCTGCTGCATTTTGTCAACATTCTAGGCATTTGACTCCCATGTATTCAGAGGACATTGTGAAGTGCTCCTCAGTTGGTCAAGTGTCATTGAAACAGGATAGTGAGTGTCATGCAACTAAAGCAACAGACAACAGATTCAGCATTTGTAGGTTGCCTGACGTTGATGCCAGTAGTCTTCTTGAGTATCTTGAGGAGGATGAAAGCTGTAGAGGTGGATATCAAGAGCTGTTGCTTTGGGCTCAACAATCTTCCTGTCAGAAGAAACTCTCAACATCTGTTGCGAAGGATATCTTTTCTCTGGGCTGTGTTATTGCTGAACTTTACTTGAGGAAGCCTCTTTTTGATTCAGTTTCTTTATCATCATATGTGGGCAACGGCGCTTTGCCAGGAATGTTGAGTGAACTTCCTGTTCATGTGAAAATTATTGTTGAAGCATGCATTCAGAAGGACTGGATGAGGTAAATATCTCATGCCTTATGATCTGTAACTGAATTTATTGCTAATCAAGTGCCGTTCATGACTTGATTATGTCTCTCTCCCTTGACTATCTTTATATTTGTTCTAGACACATCTCCTTACACACTCCTTATTTTTTTTTTAAATTTCAGAAGGCCTTCTGCGAAGACTCTTCTAGAGTCTCCATATTTTCCTGCAACAGTCAAGTCAACCTACTTATTTGTTGCCCCCCTTCAGCTGCTAGCAAAGGATGGGTCACGTCTCCATTATGTTGCTAATTTTGCGAAGAAAGGGGCATTGAGAGCCATGGGAACTTTTGCAGCTGAAATATGTGCTACTTATTGCTTACCTCTACTACATAACTCGTTATCAGATGCTGAGGTTGAGTGGGCTTACATACTTCTTAAAGAAACTCTAAAATGTCTGCAACCCAAAGCGGTCAAGAGACTGGTGCTACCTTCCGTACGGAAGATTTTACAGGCTAGTTATATAACTTACTCATATGACTGCATTTTTAATAAGATTTATTCTTCCGGCTACTGATATGTTCATTTCAGGCAACAGGCTATTCACATTTGAAAGTTTCTCTTCTTCAAGATTCATTTGTGCGTGAAATGTGGAATCATGTTGGAAAGCAAATATACCTTGAAACAATTCATCCATTGGTTATATCGAACTTGCTTAATTCTCCTCATAAAAGTTCTGCATCTGCTGCAGCTGTGCTATTAATTGGGTCTAGTGAAGAGCTTGGTGTACCTATTTCAATTCAGCAGGTTAGCTATGGCCATGTATTTCCTTAATTCTCATTTTAGGACTCTTTGTTCTTTGATTATGCAGAACTGAGCAATGTTTGGTTACTGCAGACGATCTTGCCTCTGATATATTGTTTTGGCAAGGGACTTTGTGCTGATGGAACTGACGCTCTAGTTAGAATCGGTATTACTTTTTTTGAACTTCCAAAAGTGGTATTTGATTGTGATAAGTTCGCCTTGACTTCCGACTTGAGCTTGAGTCGTCCTTTGATTTTCAGGTGCTGTTATGGGTGAGAATTTTGTTGTCTCACAGATTTTACCGCTGCTCAAAAATGTTGTTCGTTCCTGCATTGACACATCTGCTATCAATAAGCCTGAGCCTCTGCAGAGTTGGAACTCTTTAGCTCTTGTTGATTGTCTCTTTGTGTTAAATGGTTTGATTGCATTATTGCAGAAAGAGGTGGTGGTCAGAGAGCTGCTTGAAGTACTTGCCTTCCTCATAACTGTTTCTATTTTTTCTCATTAGATCTTGTAATATTCCCCTACTTTCTTAACTTGGGGACTTTTTTTACTCATGCTGTACTTGCAACCATGCAGGGCCAGAGTTACCTGTTTGTTTTGATTCTTATGCAAAGCAATTTGGAACTTCCAGTACTACAGGTTCTTCTTTTTTCTTTTTTTTCCTGCAATCTTTTTGCAATTCTAGGATTTTCTCGAGGAAAATTTGCTATTCTTTAGGATTTTGCATAAAAGAATTTAGGAGGCATCTGTTCTGTGAGTGTGTCGTGTCTCGTGTGGGTAAGGGGCACATTAGATGTTTGTTTGACGTAAAAACCTAGTTTTAATTTTTAATGCATGTTAATTCAGGTTACTAGTAAACTTTACTTGCAGCAATTTTGCCTATTGAGAGAATATGCGAGGTACAAATTTTGGTACATTAGTACAATCATATCAGTGGAATAATTCTATGATAGAACTTTTACGTGAATTTTCCTTTTGAGGCCAAGTTTAGTTAAATAAGAGTTAAAAGTGTAGCGTGGTGTAGATAAACATTGCGCAAAGTATCTGGGGAATGGGGAACTCCTTGTATGTACATAATGTGCTGTAAATTTTTGAGGATCCATTGTAAAGAATAAATGTCTAGTAATAATCAAGTGGTTAGTTAGAGTTAGACATGTCCTTGTCTTCCTGAGATGCCTATTTCCTGGTGGCAAGCTTACTTGCTCAACCTACCTTTTCTGTTGTCTCTTTGTCTTGTTTTCTGGTCACCCATCAATAAGTTATAGCGGAAAAGTTACTCTTGTCTCCTGTTGTGATATTCTTGGTCCTTCCACTTGAATGGCAGGAGAAATTGCCAAGTGAAGTTTCTGCGTTCCATTTTGGTATTGGCTTTCCTTCGATGAAGATACTATTACCCTGTTCTTAGGCATGACCTCTGCCCTGCTTTTACCAAATTATATCAATTTCCAGGGCAAAGTTTATGCCAGGTAAAACTTGTAAGGCCTTTTTCTGTTCCATGGACTTTGATCAGGACAGTTAATTGGTAATATTGAGGTTTTCTCATTATACTAGCTGACTTCTGACAGATTTTATGCCAAAGCAGTAAATTTTTCAAAAGTTTGGAGTAGTTTGTGGCCTCTGTTACTGAACTATTGGGAACTACAGAGTCTTGAATCTTGATCCCTACTACCCTATGGACCTGGTGAATCAAATACTTTTCCAAATTCATTTTCACACCTAATGCTTATATTTTCATCTTTCTTGTGGGTTGTTGGGGAATGCTAGTGTCTTGGTGCTTTACTATATAATAGGTGCAGATATTTATCTCGTAGCTTTCTCATTATACTAGCTGACTTCTGACAGATTTTATGCCAAAGCAGTAAATTTTTCAAAAATTTGGAGTAGTTTGTGGCCTCTGTTACTGAACTATTGGGAACTACAGTGTCTTGAATCTTGATCCCTACTACCCTATGGACCTGGTGAATCAAATACTCTTCCAAATTCATTTTCACACTTAATGCTTATATTTTCATCTTTCTTGTGGGTTGTTGGGGAATGCTAGTGTCTTGGTGCTTTACTATATAATAGGTGCAGAGATTTATCTCGTAGCTTTCTTCGTGACACTCAAGGAAATGATGTGTAGAAATTTGAATTCGAATTCGAGACTTCTATTACCTAAACGTCATCCTTTCCCTTTTTTTTATGTATACCATATATAAATGCATGGTCTTCCTGCATCCTTCATCATGAACTTCTCATACTCCGCTTGTATCAAGCATTGTTCAGCCTGCACTTTATGTTACTGCTTATGAGTAATTATGCTTTCTTGCCTTTGGTTCCTCTATTTTGTTTGTTCCCTTTGAAGTATCTTATATGCATTTAAGCGGCAGCTACTTAGTTATTCAATGAAATATTTCCAGGCTGCTGCTGCCACCCTCATCACAGTTTGTCAGCAGATTGGTCCAGATTTAACAGCTTTGCATGTTGTACCTCAGCTGAAAGAGCTGTTTGATGATCTTGCTTTTTCTCAAGATTCATCTAGTATACCCGGTTTTTTGGGAACAAGCTATAAGACTTCCAAACTCAGATCAGTCGAGGAGGCTCAAATTGAAAGTCGTATGGATCTTGTGTGGGTGTCGAGCACTTGTACATTAACCTCTGGAGCTCTTTGTAGATATTTGGAATCGTGGTCTATGCCTATCTCATGTTTAAGATTTACTTGGATGTGTGCAGGTCACTTTTGTATCCTAGTCTTGCGACGCTTCTTGGCATAGAGAAACTGCGGAAATGTTGTGCTACATGGTTGCTTCTTGAAAAATATCTTCTTGTACGTCATCACTGGAAGGTACACTTTTTTTTCTTCTTTACTAGTGATGATGTTGACTTCGATGATATAACTGAGTTTGTATGTTCACTTCAATTGTCTGAATTCGTTAAGATATAGTGGGAATTTACAGGAGATTGTTCTAGGAGCATTCCAGGGAACATGGATGCTATAAAGGCCACAAACAAAGAAAATGTTAAGTCTAAGTATAACCCAACCAAACTGTTAATGAATGGAGTTGGATGGGCTGTACCTCAATCACAGGGAAGTAAAGGAAGCAATGGTATGGTACTTCATGAACACTTTTATGAAGCTCGTCAAAATTCATTCGACAGAAACTCAGAATCATCTAAAGTTGGCAAATGTGAACCATGGTTCTGGTTCCCCTCTCCTGCTTCTAGTTGGCAAGGACCAGATTTTCTTGCTCGTGCTGGTACTCTGAAAGAAGAACTTCCATGGAAGATCAAGGCGTCAGTAGTACACTCTGTTCGTGCTCATCATGGAGCATTGAGGTCTTTGATTGTGGACCAAGATGAGTGTACTGTATTTACTGCAGGATTTGGTCCTGGTTATAAGGGAATGGTTCAAAGGTGGGACTTGTCAACTGTTGATTGTGTGTCAGGGTACTATGGGCATGATGAGGTTTGCTTCCTATTAAACTTCTGCACATTATAATACTTTTCCCATGTCTAGTCTTTTCGCTAGCACTTGGCAGTTAGCGGTGGGCTTAGTTGTTTAATATGCTCTATTAGACATGAAACTTGCTCTGCTACTACTCCACAGCTCATGAGTTGAAAGAGATGACCATATTGATATCAACTAGAGAAAGAAATAGAGTATCACAGATTGGAACTAAGTATGTTGATGTAGTATCCACAGGTCTGAGAATAAGACACATGTTGTGAGGTGGACTTTTGACGTTCTGTAATCAGGGGAGATTTTGGGTGTCCATCTTTGTCCATTACACTAGATTTGCTTGATGATAAAAAATGAAAAATAGTCCATGGGAATCAGATGTTAAGATTGAGAACTGCGTGTACTTTACTTCCATACGGTGCATATCTTTCCTTGTTCACAATGACAATTTGAACTTTTAAGGTACCTACATTAATTATGAACAGCTTGGACAAACTTATTAGTAGTGGTGCAAGATGTAGATACGGTCTTTTGATAAAATCCAAAAGCAGTAAGATATGCAAAGCACCTGTTAGTAATAATAGCCAAGGTACATGCTTTTAGGAATCGAATCACAAAAGGTATATTGCATCTTACACAGGTGGGCATGTGTATTTTTCAAAGTTAATTTTATGAAGCATCTAATTACGGCAAGCATCTGATGGCAAAGTGCAATGTTTCAGTATGACTTCATAAAGCGGCCACAAGATTCATTTTAGACAACAATTTTTGAGTTCTTCCCATCAGGAATCAGTGAACTGAATCATATCAGTATTTTTCCACACCATGTGATCCAACACAGTGTTGCTGCTGAAATTTGTTATATATTATTACATTGTTCTGGTGTTTGTAGATGCCTTTTTCTTTGACCATGAGTTGGATCTTTCGTGCTCTTTCTTCCTTGATGCAAATTAAGGCAAACGTATGGGCATGGCTAGTTTCTGGATGTGCTGTCTGTATATCATCTTGTGACTTGTTATCTGTTTCACGCTAATCTGATGAAGCGGGGTGTTATTGATCTTGCTACTTCCAGGTTGTGAACGACATCTGTATCCTTCCTTCCAGTGGAAGGGTGGCTTCTTGTGATGGGACCATACATGTTTGGAATAGCCAAACAGGAAAAGCAATGTCAATAATTTCTGAATCACCTGCAAATTTGGCTCAACCTTCTGTCCCTTCATCCTCTGCAATGAGGGTCAATACTGACCAAGCCAGCATGCTGAACTCATACCCACATTCAAGTGGAAATTTTAGTGGCATTGATGGTAGCTTGTACACCTGTATGCATTTCTTAGAATCTGTGGACAAGCTAGTAGTTGGTACTGGAAATGGTTCTCTTAGGTATGCGAAACTGAGACGTTAATATCCATCTATACTAAATTTCTGGACTGATTATTATCCTGTTTATTCAGTCTTTTGCTAATATACAGATTTGTTGATATTACACTGGGCGAGAAGCTTCATATGTGGAGCAGTGAATCTGCAGATTATGGCTTCCCTTCTCTGGTCTCTGCCATATGCTCTTGTGGCTCTGACAAAATGCAATCTGCTTCATCACATTCTTGGATTGCCGTGGGACTGGGTTCTGGTAATTGCAGGCTGCTTGATGCCAGAAGTGGTAATGTCATTGGCTCTTGGCGTGCTCATGATGGATATGTAACAAAGGTATGTTTTGATAGAAATGAAGTCTTTCAACTTGCACTTTTACTTATGTGAATAACTCGATCCTGCAGCTGGCTGCACCCGAAGATCATCTACTTGTTTCCAGCTCTCTGGACAAAACTTTACGAATCTGGGACCTCAGAAAGTAAGTCTTGAGTTGGGTGGTCTTTGATGTTTAAACTTAAGTGCTGTAATGCCTGCATGATATAATCAGCTGCCCTTGCTTATATTGCTTTCTCGGGAAGCAAGACCAGTTTGACATTGTTTTTCTCTAGGTCATATTTTTCTCTATAGTATGCTGGTCAATTTAAGTTTTTGTGGATGCCTGCTCATAATATGTAGTATATTTTTTGGAGCGAGTTGAAATCTGTATTACCTTTCTCATGAAGATTTTTAATCCAATAGTCAACTAGGCACGAGCTCAGCTCATAAAACCTTAGGCCTGATGACGAACTTGTCTCATAAGAATCTTAAATAGCATAGGGTTGGAGCCAGATACACTAAATTATCAGTGGGCTGTAATGAAGGCCATCAATTTTTTCCATGGCTAGCATTGAAAGTCTAGCGCAAATGGGAGCATAGTCATTGCTTCAGAGTGATATGGGAGGATAGTTTGTTGCTCTCTCCTCATCCTTTCTTCACTCTCCATTCTTTGCATTCTGATCGCTGATTGAGAAGGATTAGTGCATGATGTTGAGTGCAAATGAATCAAACTAGCATACTAGAATATGCGGTTGCTGAGATTTGTAGCTGGCAGGAGATGCAAAGTGGAGACTGGTAAACCAAGAAGACCTTTTCAGATCTCCACTAAGGAGATAGGCTAGCATTCCCTCACCTGATCTGCTCCCACCCTTTGATCTCATTATCGACTGATCCTTTGGCTGCTCTTTATTCCAGTGGAGTACAAGACAAGTGCCCCGAAAGCTGTAATGAGGATCTGATTGGATTGAGCTGGTTTCAGGGTAAAATCATTCCTTTTCTCTAGGAAGATACAACCTGTAGTGGCTTGTCATATAAGAAGGAATACCTTTCTTCAAATTGAAAGAAAATTATTCACTGAAATGGCTTGCAAAGCTTTGTCATGTCAGGAGAACAATAATTTTCCTCTTGAAAGTCTTGTATCTATCTTGTATCTTTTGTGACATACTATCACTAGATTAGTGGACCTAGGAAATAGGCTTTAGTTCTTCATACAATAACTTTTAGATGAATTGGTAAAGATGGTAAAGATAATTATTTGAGTTTCATTTTAAAAGTGTGGTGTTTCCATTTGGATATGGCACTCGGGAATAGTGCAAGGATCTCCTGATTATTTCTATATGTACCTCGCTGCAGCAGGGATGATTATTCTGTATCTTTAGTCTTTTTCTTTGTTCCCATTTTCTCTCTTTGCAGTATAATTTGAACAGCTGAACCATCACTAGCTAATAAATCTGTCCAAGTTTTAGAAACATTGGAATATTACTCCCAGTGCTTTGATCATCCACAAGGGATAATCTTCAATGTAAATGTATCCATTGCTTTGAGTTATCTTTTGAAGCCCTTTATCATTGTGTTCCCATAGACTCTGGCTGCTGACAGAGAAGATGCATTTACTTTAATCTCCTCCAACTTGCATCCAAACCTACTGGAAGAAGGTTGGAAATGAGACTACGAATTTCCGCATGTCCTAGGTGTCTATATTCTCGGTTTCCTTATAAAGGCTGATCCCAATTGGCAACTAAGGCACTGAATTTAGCATGAAGAGATTCAAAATGTCTGCCCACCAGATAGATGATGATCAATACTTAGTTGATTCTTAGGTGAATCCTTATTTACTATCTGATCATGAGGCACTGAATTGTCAGCTTGCTCTGTAGTGCTTGGTCATCTAAAACTATAAAAGCATTACTTATCTCAAGTTCTGTCTTGGTAAGTGCTACATTCTACTGAACTATGGTTAGTTTTGTAATTGCTAGCTATTGCTTTTTATTTTCTTTCTTGCAGGAGTATGCCGCCACAACCTACTGTCTATAAAGGTCACACTGATAGTATATTGGATTTTTCTGTTTGGGGCCAAGATGTAGTTTCAATTTCCAAAAATAAAATTGGACTTTCCTCGCTAGCTGGAACTGCAGATGAAGTAAGTGCTCATACTCTATTTGGAAGCAATAGTAAATGGTGGTAATGTAATGACTATAGTGCAACTTTCGTAAGACAAATCCCCCCCTCCCTGGTTATGGAACTCCATGCCATGTGTTATTATTCATAAATGTCTATCACTGCTAAATACCGTCTTCCAAAGTGTTAATGGATAGTTCTGAAATTTCATGTACTAGATGTTTGGGTTTGGACAAACATTATCATGTACATTGACATGAGACTTCTCTTACAAAATCATATTAAAATTAATTCCATTATCACCATATATTACCACCTACCAAACAGACCGTCAAAGTCTCAAACTGCTGCTTACATACCATGCTTTAGCTTTCCTGCCTGCTGTTTCATTTCATACATATGATATGCATATTCTGGTTATTATACATTTGAAAAATGGAACATGCTGTAAAGCACATTATTAGATCTTATGCTGCAGCCAGGTAAGGAGCAGCTTTGCTTCATGCTAGGCCTGAGTTGGTTGAACGTTGACGTCAGGCTGATCTTATAAAATAGCTGTGTACTAGTTCAAATAGCTGGATGTAAATTCAATTAAATGAGGGGTATAGGCCAGGAAGAAGAAGATTTTGTTGAAGTTGGTAGGTTATTGTACAGAGTCTTACTTCCTGTGAGATATTGTCACATAGACTACTCAGAAAAGGGGTAGTATCATGAGAAAAAGCACCTTTATATATCAAGGGAAAATTAATGGCTAACCTGGTGCTTTTTCTTTTCTTTTTCTGTTGAGAGGCTATGGAAGAGAAACCCTAAGATGAAGAATGGTGCTTTTAAACTAGGGTTGACCTGGTGACACCATTGTATATGAAACTTTTCTGTTTTAGTCAAGGGTACAAATTTAGGTTGTATTTGTAATTTCTGTCCTTTTGCTTTCAAGATTTGCTTTACATTTTCTAGCAGCTTTTATTATCTTAATCTTTTATGTATTTTCAATTAGGTTTCCTGATCTTTCCTTCTTTTCTTTTAAGGTGGTCTTCTAGGAGTCCTTTCATTTGTTGCTTAGTTCTTGGCTCCTGATAAGGCCTGTAGGAAGGTCTATTTTAGATAAGGTAGGCTTTTTTGGGACTTCTTTTTTCCCCGTTTTTGACTTAAAATTTTAGTGATTCCTAAATACTTCTATCTATAGATTTGAAAAAAATATTTTGAGTATATCATCGTTATTTAATGTTTGGCCTTATTAGTTTTCACAAATAGGTAATTCCGTAATTATCTGTACTGTAGGTTGCACATTGTATTCCTTTGTCTGCACCAAATGTGTATTACGTGATTACGTCAACTATCAGTTTTCTTGGTTCAGCTGATGTTTCAATGGAAGATTTGTTTGTCTTCACTTCCTTGAATGGTTGACCTTTGTATAACCATATATATGCATTTTTTGCAGTATGGCCAGCATCTTATTGTTCGTCAGGCTCTACATACAACAGACCGAGGATCCAGAAACATGTCTGTGTTGTCTAGCATAGCTATTCTTCCATTTTCACGACTGTTTATCGTTGGAACAGAAGATGGCCAGCTGAAAATTTGTTCTTGAACTGATTTTAGTGAAAACTAGTTTTTATACACTTAAGGTCCTTTGGAGTAAGATTGAAGGAAGCACCAATCTACACCATGGACGATGAACGCATGATGCCGAGATTAGAGTTTCCGACATTTTTCTCCATTTTTCTGGGTTGGGTACTGTAGGAGTGGGACTGTGTGAGAGAGAGAGAGATAAGAGAACAGTAATTGTTGCATTTGTACATTCTTGATCTGTATTTGTACATGAAGGTAGCTTGATGTAAATTACTAAATTACACTAGTTAATACCTGTATCCATATTCTTTTAACCAAGAATATGAATCATTCAATTGATAAAATATTATTTTTACATAGTATTTGGTCAATATATTTAGAAAGTTGATGGAATTATAATATGTTTTGTCCTCCCAATATGTGATGTTTTTCTTCTACTTTCTCAACTCTCGATTGGAAGAAATTTTCACAAGTGGAAGAGCATATGAGTAAGGAATTTCGCATGCATATTATATTATTATTATTATACTATGCCAAGGATTTCTAAATAAAATGATGTGGCTGAGCGTTGTAACCTCATATATTTTCAAAAGAAGAATCTAACCTAATCTAAATATGATTTTAGTGTGACTGTAAGTACAATCCTCTTGTCTATCGTGAATTGAGAACAGGTAATTCTTTCAATTGTGCATGCTAGAAATTGGATTCTTTCAACCGTTCAAGCATTCATCCCCTTTGCCTGCTGGCTATTGAATTGTCTTCTAAAATAATCGTGACAAACTCTTTTGGTTTATAAGGAGTCACAAAGGACCATTATGTCGATGATATACGATTTTAGGTCTTACAGGTAGTGCATTAAATGTTTATGGTTGTTTCTTGTTGTAAGTGAATGCAATGAAAAGACCCTTTCGCATGTCATTTGTGAAGTGCGTGAGATGCTCCTAGTCGGAAACTTCACTCAAATAAGCTTAGCTAGCATTAACTAAGCTTAGCTAGTCAGCTGAATTTGCTCAAACAATGTCACTTCTAGCCCTACTTAATAAGACTTCACCTTGCCCTTATAATCCACCCATTTGAAAATGTTCTTGTAAGGACTTCCCTAAGATTAAAGAGGCTTGCCGTTTTTGATGATTTACTGCTTACATGGGTGACGATGACTGTGATAGTAGTGTTTTGATTGAACCGTGCAGAAGTTGTGTCTTGTGCTCTAGCAGACAAGCGGAAACAAGTTATATTTGAAGACATGGAATCCATTAAAAGAGGTTTTCCTAGATTACAGCATTTCACTTGAAAGTGTAAAAATTCCTATTAACTCTGTTATCTTACATTTCTTTTCCAATGTAAATTTGTCATTGTAATGAAGTATCTCATCTCAGCTCTTTAGTGGAAGAAGATACACCAACAAGAATACTAATTTCCAGAAGAGTATGCGTTGGCTACTTCCATGTGTTCCATATTCTACACGCTTTTCGAGTGATTCAAGGACCTCCTGCATTTCTGCAGTTGATGCAGTTCTGAAAAGATTTTTGTTGGCCATTGAAACAGGATGACTGCAGCAGGAATCCTTTACTGTACTTAGAAAGGATTGAACGGAATGCAGGATTTGAAACCAAGAAATTGCACCAGTTCTATAAAAGGAGCAGCAATCACCTCAGATCATCCCCCAATCAGACATCACTAACAGGGTCCATCAGTTCACTCAACTCCTCTCCAGGATTGGTAATGACCGTCTTCTCTCGTTCCTGCTCCAAGTCATATATCTTGTCATTCATACCTACTTTCCTATAAGCCTCTATCATGGTATCAAAAGTAGTGTCATTCGGCTGGCATTGTTTCTCCTTCATCCTCCTATAAACTCTCTCCATTTCCATCAAATCTTCGGCCTTTGCACATGCAAAAAGAACAGAATTGAAAAAAGAAGTGTTCTCTGGTATCTCCAATCTCCCAGCCAGCTGAGCAGTACTCACAACTTTATGGAAGACACCCGCATTTGCATATCCCTTAACAAGACAACAAATGGTCTTAGTGTCTGCTCTCATACCCTCAGCACGCATCTGATTGAAAGTGAATTCCATGTTTTTCACATCACCCACATCAGAAAATGCCTCGATTACATTATTGTAAGTGGAAGTAGTCCAAGGAAATTCAAGCTTGCGCATGTATTCCATCACCGTAGACATTTTATCATACATACGTTTCTTCCCATAAGCACCAATTAGGATGTTAAAAGTCCTAGTTTCCGGCTCAATCCCAAAATCCCGGAACTTCTCATACCACCTCTCCATCATTTCAATATGACCATTATTTCCAAACAAGGCTATAATTGTGTTCATAGTCCACACATCGGGTTTGCAAGTGGGACTCTGAAGCATCTCAGACAAAATCTTCTCCATTTGGTCGAATTTCCCAGCTTTACCATATCCACTGAGTACAATGTTCTGAGTAACCGTGTTCGGAATGATTCCTCGCTCATCCATCTCTTCATATAGGGACTCAACCAAATCAAACCTAGAAGCATCAATACAAGCCTTGATCAAAGTACTGTATGTAAACACATCAGGCTGACACAGGGGAAGCCCCTTCATTTTAGCAAGAATCGAAAACGCCTTGTCAATCAAGTTGCTACGGCAATAAGCAGCAAGCAAGGCAGTATAAAGCTCAGAGGTAGGTTCAAGCCCTTCTTCAATCATGGTATCAAAAAGTTCATGGGCTCGGCGAGGTTGTCCTGATTTTCCAAGCAGCACAAGGAGTTTCATGTAAGTTCCTTCTTTTGGGTGATAGAAGGATTGTTTTCTCAGCATCTCAAACACCTAAGCAATTCAAACCATCACTATCATTTCCATTCGACTCGATTCAAGTATATGACATACTTCTTTTCCACTTCATAACCAGCAGCAATCAATTCAAAATGTGCATCAGAAAAATTGAAGTAAAATTCCACAAAAATTCACCCATGAAATAAATATCACAACATTCTACAACAACTTCCAATGCATATACAATCTCTTATGGTCTACATTACTCAGACTCGGGTACACACACAAGTACACGTCTTAGTGTCCGACTCATCTATTTTATCCACGCCCATGTCCAAGTGTCGAGAATCCAACACGGGTACTTCATAAAATAAAATGAAAAGTCCGAGTAACATAGCTATAGTAGGACTGGACTACGGATATGACAATAAAAGTAAGAGGAGAGAGAGAGATATAGAGGGGTACCTCAAGAGCTTGAAGCCATTGTTTCTTGAAGATAAGGTCAGAAAGAGACTCAGTGACAGTATTAACCCAAGCTTTAGCTTTAGCCTTGCGATCAAGCTTCTTCTTCACATTCTTAATTTGGGTTCTTGTTTTAGGAAACCCAGGAATTGAATTTTCAGAAAGTGCAGGAAATTCACCTTCCTTCCAAATTCTCTTCTTGTTTTTGGGTTCAGATGATGATTTTGAGCTGCGAGAAGGAGAAGAGGCTATTTTACACCGTATTAATTGTGGGTATTTTGTAGAAAAGTAAGTGGGATAAGTGAGTTTTTGTTGAGGATGTAATGGAGTGAAAATGAGGGAAGATATTGAGGAGATAGAAGCTGTTGCCATTGTTGCTCTTGCTTGATGTCCTGTTTTCTTTTTTGTTTTTGAAGATTTTGGTGTTGTAAGAATTTACAAATGCTGGTTTTTTTAAAAGAAAATTGAAAATAGCAATAAGAAACTACTAAATTTATCCTTATAAAAAAAAAAAAGAAACTACTGATTTATTAATGTGTTATGCAAATACTACATATTACAATGTTTTTTTTTTTTTTTTTTTAATTTTATGAACAAAAGAGATGTAAAAATAAGGTTTGTTTGGGTTTTAGATAAGGGTTTTCTTAGAGTTAAAAGAGAAAATTCTTAAAATGAGAAGATGAAAACAATTTTCTTTTTCATATACTTCATCCGTTTCAAAATAGATGATACGGTTTGACTTTTGCACTATTCACAATTTCACATACACTTCTTTGACCGTATTTTATGATTTAGACATGCGGAAAAATATAATTATGTGAGATCTTGTTGGATTCGTCTTATTACATACTTTCATAATATCAACTTCTTATAATTTTTAGATGTAGAAAATTAGAGATATTAATCGTTAAAGTTATGTGTTGACAAGCGTACCCGGAAAAGTGTGTCAAGTATTTTGAAACAGAGGAAGTATTTAAAATTGAACGTATGTATTTTTATTTAATACTAATTGTGTATGTTTTTTCTATTGTGTATGTGCATTTCTTTGAAACTGGATGTGCATTTTTTTTTCCAGTAAAGTACTTTAAGCTCGAAACTAAGATATTTATATTCAATCTAAAGAATATGCAGATGTATATTTCTCAATTTTATTTATTGGATCTCTCCCCAACAAATAAGTTTCAACAAAAATTAGTTTAGAAAAAAATAACTTCAACCAAATAAAGTTAAGTTTAGCAAAAATAAGTTTGGGGTGTGGTGACTTCATCTTTGATCTTATTGGAATTTATGTTGTTAGAAGTTAGAACTTATCTAAACTTACTGGAATTAAGAGTGCTGGACACAAGCAAAACAATTCATGACCAGTTCTAAATTTGTTCGGTATAAGCTCATTTTGAGCTTGTTTGCTTGTTAACGAGCCGAGTTTAAGCTTAAAATCACAAACTCAATTGTGTTGGATTTGTGAGCTCTTTATTTTAAAAATGATATCTTTCAAATAATTTATCGTACATATTCTTTAATCCTAAGGCTTATATTTCCAATTAGTTACAAAACAAAAGTAATTGTAAATAGATAATCCGTGGATTATGCTCCCAGGAGCACAATGAGAACTGTGCTCCCACGATGTAAAATAAAACATTTACGAAAACGAAAACGAAAACGAACATTTCATTGTTGAAGTGGAACATTACAAGAATTCACTTACGAAAACAAACATTTTACTGTTGAAGTGGAACATTACAAGAGTTCACTTACGAAAACGAACATTTTACTGTCGAAGTGGAACATTACCATAATTCAATTACGAAAATGAACATTTTACTGTTGAAGTGGAACATTACCAGAATTCAATTACATTACTTAAATAGAACATTTGCTCATCAAATATATAACATATTTTCACGGAAAATTGAACATATTTTCACGGAAAATAGAACATATTTTTTTGCTGAAAAATAAGTTTTAAACGAACATTTTTTAAAATAGAACATTTGCTTATCGAAAATAGAACAATTTTCACGGAAAATAGAACATAATTTTATGTTGAAAAATAAGCTTAAAACGAACATTTATTGAAATAGAACATTTGCTTATTGAAAATAGAACAATTTTTACGGAAAATAGAACATATTTTTTTTTTTTGCTGAAAAATATGCTTAAAACGAACATTTGTTGAAATAGAACATTTGTTTATTCAGTTCTATTTTCAAGAAAAATAGAACATATTTTTTCGCTGAAAAAATGCTTAAAATGAACATTTATTGAAATAGAACATTTACTCATAAAAAATGGAACAAATTTACTGGGTGCACCTTGTGCATCGTGCTCCTGGGAGCACAATAGAATTTTGAGTAAATAGAAGTCGCTCAAATTGAATAGTAGTTGTTAGAGCCGAGTAGTGATATTATTAGTATTTTAGTTTGCTTATTATTGGATCCCATTGCATGGAGCGAAGCTCGAGTATTGCTCGAATCTGACTTATCATTATCAAGCCAAGCCCAAAAATGGATTTTAAGTTTAACGTGAGATCAAGCTCGATTTCAGTAAAATTAAGTTAAATAGAGCAAGTCATGTTAGATTCGATTCGGGCTCGACTCATGGCAAATCTTAATCGAAACTTATTGGAACTAATCCTTTTAGCAAAACTAGTGAAAGCAACTTGCAACCCTCCTTCTTTCATTAGTTGTGTCTTTTATTTTATCTTTTATTATTATTTTTATCTAATGAGGTCGTTGAGAGATAATGAAAAAGAGGTTGAAATTAATTGAAAATAAAATCTAGTGAGTCTTGTGTAAAACTACCTTATAATAAAATCTAGTAAGTCTTCCATGAAAGGGTCACCTTGTAAGTTAAAGAGATCACTCTATGAGCTAAACGGATCCCTTTTAAATAATGGGTCACCTTGAATTTCAACAGGGTAAATTCTACTACAAGTAACCCCTACACAGTGTGTTGTATTTGATGTTTTGATGATGTCAAATTCTTAGGTTAATTTTACTATATAGTTTTTATTTTGCGAAAATGTAAAATACCAAAAATAATGTAATGTTTAATTTTGCATTTAATTTATATCTTGTGGAGAAAGATTAATTATTTAATCTAAGTCAAGATATTTAATTTATACACTTTGAATTTTTATTATAAGATATGTTTGATATATCTAGTAACTTAGAATCTTTGAATAAAAGATTCTTAGTTATTAGATTGCTGCTGTTTTTATGAAAATAGGTTGACAAATGCATGGCTAAATTTGTGGAACAACTTGCTTGAAGATAGCCAACGTCCTCTATCACTTGTTGAATGTTGCATAATTTGTGCCTACAATAAAGGGAAGTTGGAGCGTGTTGTTGCTACAAATATGCTGAGCATTTTCTCATTACAACGGATAGTGGAAGTAGTTGGGTACCGTTGCAATAAACATGGAGATTGTGCAGCGAAAAGTAAGCCATGATCTTTACACCACTACAAGTGCACATCATGGAGAACGTGGTGTACAAAATGTCCAGAAGAAGAAGAATTGCAGCTGCTATATAAGGAAGAAATTACTTAGAGAAACTTAAGACTTTCTTGAGCGAAAATTAAATATACACTTAGAAAGTTTTCATGTAATTTCCTCTTCTATTCAACATCATTATTGTAATATTCATAGTGTGTGGGTGAGAGAAAATTCAGAGAATATCCTTGTATTCAAGAGAGAGTGAGAAAGAGAGAAGAGAGAAGACTTCGAGTGAAGTCAATAGTGAGTGTCATCAGTTCAGGAGGAACTGAGTGACTGGGGAACAAGTTCCTAGAGGAACAGAGAAGGTCCAGTATTAGGTTGTACAAAAGGGAGTCTTTTGGCCTAGTATATTAAAGAGAGTTTGAGTCAAAATCCCTCGTGGTCAAGGTTTTTCTTTCTATTGGGCCTAGGAAGTTTTCCTTGTAAAAATCTCGTGTGCTTGTCTCTTTCTAATTTCAAGTTCATTTTAATTCCGCATTACAAATTGAAAATTTCTCCTCAACTACAATTCACCACCCCTCTTGTAGTTGGTCTAGTGTTCATACTAGAATAACAATTGGTATCAGAGCCTAGTACCTCCAGAATCAGCTAACACTGAGGAGATTGTACCTGGAAAAATAAACACAACGGGAGAAAAGCTTGATGAAGGGTATTCAACTCAACGCCCACCCATGTTCAATGACAAACATTATCCATACTGGAAGAATCGTATGGAAATATTTATTAAAGCTGAAAATTACCAAGTATGGAAGGTAATTGAAATCGGTGACTTTGAAGTCACAAAGAAGAACGAGAAAGGGGAGTTGGTTCCTAAACCCCTTGCCGAATTTGACAAAGAGGACTTCGACAAAATGGAGATGAACAACATGGCCAAGAAGCTACTCCATTGCGATCTTGGTCCCCATGAACACAATCGAGTCATGGGATGCAAGACTGCAAAGCAAATGTGGGAACTCCTTCAAATTACTCATGAAGGAACAAGCGAAGTGAAACGATCAAAGATCGACATGCTCATGCATAAGTATGAATTGTTTCACATGAAACAAAAGGAGCCTATTCAAGATATGCTCACTCGCTTCTCAAACGTTATAAACGAACTTGAATCTCTGGGAAAGATAATCTCCCCAGAGGAACAGGTCCAGAAGGTTCTAAGGAGTCTACCACAAGATCAAAAATGGATGGCCAAGACAACAACACTGTTCGAAACCAAGGACTTCACAACATTCAACATTGAACAACTTGCTGGTTCCTTGATGACCCATGAGTTACATCTCGAAACTCATGAAACTGAATCATCAAAACCTAAGGCTCTGGCCCTTAGGACTGAGGAACAAGAAGACTCAGAAACTGATGGTGAAGAAGCTGCAATGATCGTTAGAAGATTCAAGAAGTTCTCTAACAAGAACTAAAAAGGAAAGATTACCAAGAAACCAACAAAGCTAAGTTGTCACAAGTGTGGAGGCCTTGATCATTTCATCAAGGAATGTCCTCAATGGGAAAACAAGAAAGCTAAAGGAAGAAAGAGAAGGGCAAGGAACAACAAAGATCATTTTTGAGAAATGATATGAAGAGAGCCATGGTAGCAGCATGGGGAGAGTCTGACTCAGAGGAGGAGCAGGAACAAACTGAGGAAGAAACTGTCCATCTATGTCTTATGGCAAATATTGAAGAAAAAGTGTTATCATCAAACCCCAAGGTAAGTTTTAATGCCATTGAAGAGGAATTTACATAACTGAATAAAAGTCAATTAATAAAACTTTTGCTAGAAATCTTAGATGATTACAAGGATGTATGTGCAAAAAGAGATCAATTAAATAATGCCTTGAAAATCACTAAGAATCATTCAAATTGGCTTAACTCACTAAAATGTGACACTAAAAAAAGATTCTTTGAACTTTTTGACAAGAGTAGAACTTATCAAGATGCTTTTGAAAAAGTCAAAAATGAAAATTATCTTTTGAATTTGGAACTGGCATAAATGAAACTGTTTGTTCCTGAAGGAACAGTCTCTTCTTCTAATACCAGAAATATTGCTGAAAGTTTGAAAAACGATTTTGATAATATCTTTCAATAAAATCTGGTATTAGAGAAGAAACTAGAGCCCTCAAGGAACAAGCTTCCTGACCCAGTCTCATGGATACAAAAGTATCAAAACAAAGGAAGAAATGGTCTAGGTTTCACTCATAAAAAGAAGAACAAAAAGAAAAAATATGTTAATCTGCCAAGTCGTAAAATATGTTCTTACTGCGGGAATGATAAGTCATATTTATATATAGTTCTTAGGTGAATTTAGGTTGCATTTTAGAGCATTTAGATTCATATTTAGGTTCATTGTTGCATCATATTCTTAAGTTATGTTATTCTACTCCTATTCAGTATGTGTTTCTTGTTTTTGATGAATTTCAGGTAATGAGAACGTATTTGGAGTATATTTAGCTGAGCTTGAGGATTAGGAGCACTTGGAAAGAAGCTATGATGCATAAGGATAGTATGGATATGTCATAGTACGAGTTTGAGCGAAAACGAAGCGGAAAATCATTAGAAGAAATGTGAAAAAGGAGTCATGTATACTCTTCTGATCATAACTTTTGATGTGCTTATTAGAATCAATAAATTCCAGTTGGGTTCGAAACTAGACTTGAAGGGCTTTCCAACGATAGGTCACGCCCCAAATGGACTTCTGGTTTAAGAGATACAGCCTTCGCAAGTTGACGCAAAAACCGTAGTTTTCCTGCCCGGTCGACCGGGCGAGACGAAAATCTCTTCAGAGTACAAGGCATGTTTGCCCGGTCAACCGGGCGAAAGTGGCTCCAAAAGTGCTTGCGCGCCCGACCGGGCGGAATTTCATTTTTGTCGTAGTTTCAGAACAACGTCGCCCGACCGGGCGGTTTTTCCGGAAGGTTAATTTTTGCCTTTTTTTAGCCGGTTTTGTAAAAACTTTAAATAAGTCTTCTCTCTCTCTTTCCCCAAAAACCTCCTTTCTCACGTTATATTTTGTATTCTTAGGTTTAGTTTTGGGTTCCTTCTTCCTTTTCTCTCTAGTTGTTCATGGCAAACCCTAGTTTCTCTTTTCTTCATTAATTCATGAGTTTATAATTTTCATCTCTTTTCTTTCATTGATTTCTTTGATTATGCTTTCCTTTGTAGATTTTAAATTTCTTTATTTATTTCATGATTAAGTAGTTTATATTCTAGGGTTTGGGAATCCATATTTATATGCTATGATTCTTGATTGATATTTATTAATGGTTTGATTAGTTATTGATATCTCTAATTGATTAGTGTTTTTATTGTTAATCTTGCAATCTGATCAATTGTCAGATTAAATATTGCTAATATCAAGTCATATATCGAGAGATAGTACTCTTTAGAGGCTTACCTACAATTAGCAAATCTAATTATGTTGAGCGATCGTACTAGCATATGTTGATTTGAGAGCGTTAAGGCCCGACCGTAGGATTAACATGTGCTCTAGATATCTGATTAATTGAACTATTGATGATATTTTGATAGATTATAGTTATGAACATGGTGAACCATTGCCCTAGATCCTTTTTAACTTGATTTTCGTAGTTTGATTAGTTTAGAACTTTAATTCATTATTCCTAATCTTCTTTAGTTTCTCCATGCATTAGACGCTAGATTAAAACAACCATCTCTCTGTGGATTCGACCCTACTTACCCTACTACATTGTTAGAAGGTTTTGCAGGAATTATTTTTGACAGGTGTACGACACCCTATCAAATTTTGGCGCCGTTGCCGGGGAGACGGTATTGTTTTATTTAGTTTTTATTGTTGGTGAAATTAAACTGTATATTTTTTTATTTATATTTTTTTTTCTTTTTTCTTTCTTTTTGTGAATATATATATATATATATATATATATATATATATATATATATATATATATATATATATATATATATATTGTTCTCCTTGTCTGTTTTAGTGTGTTGTCATGGAGTGGAATAATTATAGTTCAGAGGGGGATGTTTTTTCCAATTATCAAGGGCAATATGATTATTTTGGGTATTATAATGCGAATGATTATGTTTATGATGCATCATATGATTGTCAAGATTCACAAAATCTGTGCATGAATGCCTATGAAGATTCCCATTACCCTAATGAGTCTTATGTGCCTGATTATACTCAATGTTTTCAACCTGAAGTGAATAATTATTTTCAACCTGAAACATCAGAGCGTCAGGAACTTTTTAACATGATGAAAGAGTACATTGTTAAGCAGCATGAAGATTTAAATGAATTAGCTCATGATTACCAAAACATGGCGAATTCTATTGAATTACTTGTTGTGCAACAATCTACTAACCAACAGGTTATACTTGATGATAATGATTTTGGTGTTGAGAATTATACTTCGGAGGAGAAAGGCGTTGATATGACTCATGATAGTTTGGTAGAAGGTAAGGGTGCAATTGGTGAAGTTGGTAGTGAGTGTCTCTATGTCGACGAATCCTTAGTTGAGAGTGAAGTGTCTCACACTTCTTCTATAAACTTTTCATCTGCATATGAGTCTAAAGTTGAGAGTGAGATAATACATGAGTCTTTGTCGGTTCCATATGATACTGTTTTTGAGTCTCATGTTCCCTTCTCTAAAAAACTTGATCTTATTCCTTCTTCCCCTTTATTATATCCTCCATCGTTCCTTCTTTCTCCGCTCTTGAATGGCTCTTATGATAATGTAAATAATGTACACTTAGTTTCTTTTCCTTCTTTTGAGTCATGTAAAAAGACTAACAATTTTTCTTTTTCTTCTTCTTGTAAATATAATTTTTCCTTTGATTTTTCTTTTTGTAGTTTTAGTATTTTTCTAGTACTAATTTTTTTCATTTTTCCTTTCCACTCTTATATAATATGCTCTGAGATTTTTGCAGGAACATATGATAAGCTTCTTAGAGCATTGAACTATTATGAGTGATCTACTAGTCTTAAACGGTCATGCAAGACCTTAAATCAGCGCTTATCGGGAGGCAACCCGACTTTGTTCATTTTTTTTTGGTTTGACTAACTTTGCTAATGTGTGATGAAGTCTTTTGCTAGGTACAAGCATAGCCAATTTTTTTGGCTAAGTTCACTGCCTCATTACAACTATCGATTGTGGTGGAGGTGTCGATGCTTTTTGACACTCCCTTTGATTACCCACCCCTTTTGTAAGTTGTACATCTCCCTTATTTAATTCCTCTTTGTTTACATTGAGGACAATGTGTCGTTCAGCTTGGGGGAGGATGTTTGTCATCATTACTTAGCGCATGTTAGTTGCATTTAGAGTAGTTTTTTTTTATTGCTTTCATAGGTTGTTGCACCGTTTGTACTGCTCATTAGGAGTGGGAGTTTACGTGTGACCAAAAAAATTATACTGCTTCCTTAGTTGCATTAGCATATTTCATTTCATATTAGACTTCATCTCATTTTATTAGTTGCATCTATAGGACTATTGCTGGCACTCTTTGAGAACTTTGATGATATTTTACTACATTTCCTAAGCGTCATTCATCTTGAGCATGATAATTTATAGCACGATTGTTTCGCAATTGATTGTTTGTGGTAAGATTGATTGATCTCTCTATGGTTCGATTTAACTTTATTGTGCAGACACCTTAAACTAAGTGAGCTTTTGTGCCTATAAACTGACGTATCTGTGTCAGTTATGTTCTTTCATGTGTGATTTCGTCGCATTGATCTTGATTTTGACTTGGTACTCTTTGATATTTGATAGTGCTTACATTTTGATATGATTGAGGCATTCTATTTCATGATCTTAGCTCCAGAGTTATTCTTGTTTTCATATTATCCTTCCTCTAGCCCCGCTGAGCCTTTCTGACTATGTTTGATTGCTACCTACATTACAAGCCATTGGCCTCATTTGATATTTGTCCTAAGCCTAGCTTGGGGGAGCGAATATTAGTTTTGGTTTGGTTTGTATTGAATTGAAATGCTCTATTTGTGGTTTAGAAGGATGGAAAAGTATGTTTAGTGAGCTTTGAAATTGAATTGAAAGTTAGAAAAAAAAAAAGTGAAAAATGAAATGAAAAAGAAGTGAAAAAAAGTTGTGAATAAGGTGAAATAAAAAGGGTTCTAATTGAATTTCTTGAGTGAAAAAGGTTGTTGATTATATTTGGAGATTGTTGGTTGTTGCGTGGAGTTGTTGTGATCTTTCTTGGTCATGTTTTCAGTTATATGATGCTCCCCCTTCTTGGTCTTTCCACCACAATTCCCAAATTATTCCATACCTTTAACCTCAGCCCCATTTCAACCATTAAAAGTCCTCTTGATCATTGTGTATTGTATTGTTGAGTGTTAAGTGAGTCAAAAAGTCAAAGTTAAAGAGTATATGTTTCATCTGAGTTGACTTATTTTAGGTTGAGTGTCATCATTTATCCTTTAAACATATGAGAGATTTGAGCGCACATGACTATAGTAAGGTATGACAGGTTTGGTTGAATCCAGCTTGGGAGAGATGGTATGTGGTATGATTGGAGAGTCGTTTGCGATACATGACATTCTATGCGGCTTTGTTCGAGATTGTTTCGATGCTTGGTTTGTGTAGTGATTATATCTCTTATGTTTTCAGTTGAGTGTTTAGCCCTGTTGTAGTCCTATATTGTAGGTCGTCTTTCTTTTTCAATGTTTATGTCTTATTGCTTGGGGACAAGCAATGGTTTAGCTTGGGAGAGTTTGATAAGTCATATTTATATATAGTTCTTAGGTGAATTCAGGTTGCATTTTAGAGCATTTAGATTCATATTTAGGTTCATTGTTGCATCATATTCTTAAGTTATGTTATTCTACTCCTATTCGGTATGTTTTCTTGTTTTTGATGAATTTCAGGTAATGAGAACGTATTTGGAGTATATTTAGCTGAGCTTGAGTATTAGGAGCACCTGGAAAGAAGCTATGATGCATAAGGATAGTATGGATATGTCATAGTACGAGTTTGAGCGAAAACGAAGCGGAAAATCATTAGAAGAAATGTGAAAAAGGAGTCATGTATACTCTTCTAATCATAACTTTTGATGTGCTTCTTATAATCTAGAAATTCTAGTTGTGTTGGAAACTAGACTTGAAGGGCTTTCCAACGATAGGTCACACGCCCCAAATGGACTTCTGGTTTAAGAGATACAACCTTCGCAAGTTGACGCAAAAATCGTAGTTTTCCCGCCCGAGCGAGACGAAAATTTCGTCAGAGTACAAGGCATGTTTGCCCGGTCAACCGGGCGAAAGTGGCTCCAAAAGTGCTTGCGCGTCCGACCGGGCGGAATTTCATTTTTGTCGTAGTTTCAGAACGTCGCCCGACCGGGAGGTTTTTCCGGAAGGTTAATTTTTGCCTTTTTATAGCTGGTTTTGTAAAAACTTTAAATAGGTCTTCTCTCTCTCTCCTCAAAAACCTCCTTTCTCACGTTATTTTGTATTTTTAGGTTTAGTTTTGGTTTCCTTCTTCCTTTTCTCTCTAGTTTTTCATGGCAAACCCTAGTTTCTCTTTTCTTCATTAATTCATAAGTTTATAATTTTCATCTCTTTTCTTCATTAATTCATGAGTTTATAATTTTCATCTCTTTTCTTTCATTGATTTCTTTGATTATGCTTTCCTTCGTAGATTTTAAATTTCTTTATTTATTTCATGATTAAGTAGTTTATATTCTAGGGTTTGGGAATCCATGCTTATATGTTATGATTCTTGATTGATATTTATTAATGGTTTGATTAGTTATTGATATCTCTAATGATTAGTGTTTTTATTGTTAATATTGCAATCTGATCAATTGTCTGATTAAATATTGCTAATATCGAGTCATATATCGAGAGATAGTACTCTTTAGAGGCTTACCTACAATTAGCAAATCTGATTATGTTGAGCGGCCGTACTAGCATATGTTAATTTGAGAGCGTTAAGGCCCGACCGTAGGATTAACATGTGCTCTAGATATCTGATTAATTGAACCATTGATGATACTTTGATTGATTATAGTTATGAACATGGTGAACCATTGCCCTAGATCATTTTTAGCTTGATTTTCGTAGTTTGATTAGTTTAGAACTTTAATTCATTATTCCTGATCTTGTTTAGTTTCTCCATGCATTAGAAACTAGATTAAAACAACCATCTCTCTGTGGATTCGACCCTACTTACCCTACTACATTGCTAGAAGGTTTTGCAGGAATTATTTTTGACAGGTGTACAACACCCTATCAGGGAACAGTAGTGGTCACATTGTATCTGACTGTTCCACCAGAGAAGAACGTATTGAGAGGAACACGTACCTAGTGAACAGGTTTGGAAAATTAAGAAAGGCTCAAGTCCAACAATGGAACCCAAGTTAGACTGGGTTCCTGCAATTAACTAGTTTGCTATGGTACAGGCTGAAGTGAGGGGGAACAACTTGTGGTACCTCGATAGCGGTTGTTCTAAGCACATGAAAGGAGATATAGATCAAAATTTCTCTCACTTTCAGTCTTCAATGGAGGAACTGTGACCTTTGGAGACAATCTTACTGGAAACATTGTAGCAGTTGGTAAGATTGGTAAACTTTAGTCACATTCCATAGATAATGTATTTTTGGTCGAGGGTTTAAAACATAGTTTACTTAGTATATCTCAGTTTTGTGATATGGGAAATACAGTGAAGTTTACTAATGAGTCTTGTGTAGTCAGCAATGAAAGTATAGGAACCAAGATCCTTGAGGAAATGAGGAAAGGGAACACCTATATGGTTGACCTGAACCTTGTTCCTAGGAATAATCTCACATGCTTAAGTGTGATCGAAGCTGATCCTTTTCTGTGGCACAAAAGATGTGGTCATGCAAGCCTATCCATACTGCATAAACTAAGTGGGAAGGACTTGGTGGTTGGTCTACCAACTATTAATTGTCACTAAACCACGATGTTTGTGATTCATGTGTCAAAGGCAAGCAAGTGAGATCCTCATTCAAATCCAAGAAAATGGTAAGCAGACAAAGTCCATTAGAACTTCTTCACATGGACTTATGTGGCCCTGTACGCATCCAAAGCCGATCCGGTAAGAAATATGTCTTAGTCATAGTAGATGATTTTTCAAGATACACATGGGTTATTTTTCTTCATAGTAAGAATGAAATGTTTGATGAATTTCTAACCTTTGCTAAAAAGATTCAAAGAACTAGTGGTTTTAAATTAAAGCATTTAAGATCTGACCATGGTACGGAGTTTGAAAACTCCAAGTATGATGAATTTTGCAGCAATGAAGGTTTATATCATAATTTCTCAGCTCCAAGAACACCACAACAGAATGGTGTAGTCGAAAGGAAGAACCGAACTCTTGAGGATATGGCAAGACAATGATAATTGCAAGCGGTCTTCCGAAGAACTTTTGGGCTGAAGCAGTGAACACAGCATGCTACATCATCAATCGTGTCATGCTAAGGCCAATCACCATGAAGACTCCTTATGAGCTACTTAAAGGAAGAAAACCCAGTATTTCTTATTTTCGTGTTTTTGGATGTAAATATTTTGTACATAACAATGGAAAGGACAACTTAGGAAAGTTTGATGCTAGAAGTGATGAGGCTATTTTTCTAGGATATGCCTTAAGTAGTAAGGCTTATAGTGTCTAAAATAAGCGAACAATGTGTGTCGAGGAAAGTGTCCATGTTATTTTTTATGAGACTAACTCCATGCAGGAACAGAGTCACAATGATAACTTTAAAATTGGTTTGACTAGTCCTGATGAGTTTAATCAAAATGATGAGGAATTAACCCCTGCAGGAAAAGAGAAGAAGCAAGTTCCTGACCCTGATAACCCTGTGCCTGATCCCCTTGAGGAACAATCAACAGAAGGAACTCAGGAGGATCAAGGAACTCCTGATCCAGAAGAAGATCAAGAGAATCAATCACCTCAAGAAACTCAAGAAGCAACTAGGAGATTTGATCCAAAGCCTTGGAAACACCAAAATTCTCATCCTTTAGAATTGATAATAAGTGACATTGAAAAGGGAACTCAAACGAGATCCCAATTGAAGAATTTTTGTGCTTTTCACGCTTTCTTATATATGACAGAACCTAAGGACCATATGGAAGCGCTCAAGGAGGCTGATTGGATCAACGCTATGCAAGAGGAGCTAAATGAGTTCCAGAGGAACAAGGTATGGCACCTGGAGACAAAACCAAAGAACCAGAAGGTTATAGGACTAAAATGGGTCTTCAGGAACAAATTTGATGAGCATGGAACTGTGGTAAGGAACAAGGCCAGACTTGTTGCCAAAGGTTATAATCAACAAGAAGGAATTGATTTTGATGAAACCTTTGCTCATGTTGCTAGAATAGAAGCAATAAGAATTTTGATTGCCTTTGCTGCCTTTATGGGATTTAAGTTGTACCAAATGGACGTCAAATGTGCATTTCTAAATGGCTTTTTGATTGAAGACGTCTATGTGGAACAACCTCCTGGATTTGAAAATCCGGAACTTCCAATTCAAGTCTATAAGCTTGATAAAGCTCTTTATGGGCTGAAACAAGCACCTAGATCTTGGTATGAAAAGTTGTCAAAATTTTTGCTTTCACGTGATTTCATAAGAGGTAAGGTTGATAGAACCTTGTTCCTTCGATCAAAAGGAACAAACATATTAGTAGTCCAGATTTATGTTGATGATATTATTTTCGGTGCTACTAATGATCTTCTTTGTAAGGAGTTTGCTGATCTTATGAGTAGTGAATTCGAAATGAGTATGATGGGAGAGTTGAATTTCTTTTTGGGTTTGCAAATTAAGCAAACTGAAAGAGGAACAATGATCCATCAACAAAAATATGTCAAGGAACTGCTCAAGAAATATGGACTGGAACATTCAAAAACCAACCACACTCCCATAGGAACAGGAACAAGGTTAGATGAAGATTCAAATGGTAAGTGTGTAAATGAGAAGCAATATCGAGGTATGATTGGTTCATTACTTTACTTAACTGCAAGTAGACCCGATATTTCTTTTAGTGTTGGTTTATGTGCTCGGTTCCAATCAAATCCCAAAGAATCTCAATTAACAGCAGTTAAGAGAATTATAAGGTATTTGAAAGGAAGTGATGACTTATGTTTGTTTTATCCTCGAAGTGATGTGTTTGACCTAGTAAGCTATTCGGATACGGATTATGTTGGAGACTTGGTTAACCGCAAGAGCACATCAGGCATTGTCCAGTACCTAGGATCAAGCTTGGTGTCATGGAGCTCAAAGAAGCAGAATACTGTTACCTTATCCACAGCAGAGGCAGAGTATGTGGCTGCTGCTGCATGCTGTTCCCAGGTCCTTTGGATCAAGCAACAAGTAAGAGATTTTGGCATTAAGTTTAAGTGTGTTCCTATCTACTGTGATAATACTAGTGCTATATGTATCTCTAAGGATCCAGTTCATCATTCAAGGGTCAAGCATATTCACATTAGACATCATTTCCTTAAGGATAATGTAGAAAAGGGTCTTGTCAAACTTGAATTTTGTCCAACTGGAAATCAAATAGCTGACATTTTAACTAAACCACTTCCTAGAGAAAAATACGAGAAAATTCGCTTAGAGCTAGGGATGATTAGAATTCATTGAGTGTGCTACTTCAAATAAAACCCTTAGTTACAAGATTACACTAAGTGGCCAGCAACATTTTGTGAATTTAAATCACTCATTACACAGTCATTGTAAAGGACTCACATTAGTCTTCATAATACTCCCCTTATTGTCCATGCATATACTTGAGTAAAAATAGAAAGGTTGTTGTACATATAGCATGAACATGTTACATGCATGAGTTCACACTTTCTACTCTTTTCTTTCTTTCCACGTAAATATTATTTTTATTTTATTTTCTCTTCTTCCATTAATTATCATTCTTCATTCATCCCCCACAAATTTTTAAAAAATGGCAACGTTTCACCAGCGTTCATGTACAAATGTAAAACTAAAATCAATTCACCGGATTTAAAGATGGAAGGGAAAAGCCACATATAATTCCTCTTCACAATTCCCATAAATTCCGCCCCAAAATAAAAACCCATCCAATCAAACCAAAATTTACACGGCAAATTAATCCCAAAACCATTAGCTCTGCAACACCGCCTTTCTCTCGCTCTCTCTCTAAACAATTCTACAATCTTCATCTTCCTCACCTAAAACCCTAAATGGCCCCCAAAAGACAAAACCTCCGAAGACACCAAAAATTTTCCGGATGAAAAATCTTCACCCCTGGTGGATTATAATGAAAGCGAGAATGAATCTTCCAACTCCAATGAAGATTCTCTGGGTTCTCAAGCAAATTCTGCGGAAAATGAAGTGCTCTCTCCAAAGAAAGAAGAAGATTTGGATGATGCTGAAACAGAGCAAGAAAAGGAAATCTTGATACCTACCAATTCAAAAGGGGTAAGAAATCAAAATCCTCTAAGTATATCATTGGGTTTTGTGTCGATTTCACCTGGTGCAAGAAAGTAAAGTGGAGTCAGTTTCTTGATCTTGTTAAGTTTCAAAAATGGGTCAAAGTTTTGAGTTTTGATGAGGGTCTTTATGAGAGTGAGATGAGTGAGTTTGTTGCTAAGTTTGAAAATAACGAGGGTTTATGCATAAGTGTTGTCGCTGGGAAATTAGTTAAGTTCAATGTAAAGAACTTAGGGGAATGGTTTGATGTACCTACTGAGGGGTACAAGGAATATGTGAAGGGTAGGGCTAAGCTAAATGTGAATGGGGCTTCAAACGCCACTATTTTGAGTTACTTTGGGGGTAAAGAGTCTGACCAATCCCTAGATCAGAAAGATCTCTCTCCTTTTCATAAATTTTTATTTCACTTAGTTTGGCGCTTTATTCTGCCAAGGACCTCCAAGAGGACTCAAGCGAGCCTCATGGATCTCTCTTTGATATTTTGCCTTGCTAAGAACATAAAAATAAACTTCCCTGCTTTAATGATTTCTCACCTTTCCTATTGCATCTCTCACAACACCAAAGTGGGTTATGCTAACCTGATTTCTGTTATCCTCAAGAAGAATCAAATTAAACTCCGTTCTAGTACCTCTTTTGATCTAGAGCCTGATAATTATTTGATTAAGGAGACCTTATCCAGGCTGTCTCTTAGGGTACAGGGTGGGATGTTAGACTTGGAGGTTGCTGAAACTAAGGGGAAGGTTGAAATTGGGATAAAGCGGAAGTTAGAGGAGGAGGTCAGTACTGAAGAACCGAGGTCTGTGCGTAAGAGTCAGAGAATTGCTGAGACCAAGGCTCCCAAGGAACAAGGTCCAGCAGCAGTTCATATTGATCTTGATGAGGATCAAGCTCCTTCAGGATCGAGGACTGTTGATTTTCCTCTTCTCTCCACCACTGGTGTTCATGGTATTCAGCATACAATTCAGGAGTCTCTGTCTCTCCTTCACACCAGGGTCCAGGGACTTGAAGCTAGGGTTGCCCGTGTTGTTCTTCAGCAGGAGCAGATCCTTGCACGTGTGCAGCAAGGAGAATCAGCTGTTCTGGAGAAGATTGATACTGTGGTCGGTGCTTTCCTTGTTCCTCCCAAGCCTTCCAAGCCCTCTAAGCCTTTATCCCCTTCCCTCCTAATTAATCTGTTGAAACAATTTTTTTTGGTTGGTTTGTATTCAAACAATGGTGACTAGTTGTTACTCTCTTTTATCACCCATCCTTTTTTGGTGATAAAATGTTTTGGTTTATATCTCTTCTTTCCTTATTATCTTTATTTTGTGCTTTCTTCTTTTTCTTTTTCCACCTTGAACTCAATTTGTGCATTTTTCATGACTATGTGCTTTAATCTCATCTTTTTATGCTCATTATAATGTTTGGATGGCTAGTATTATTAGATGCATGTTTGAGCTACTCCGCTTTGACATTGCTGTATATGATGCACTCTTAGAGTACTGCTGGGTACTTAGTTGTTTTTGATGATGACAAAAGGGGGAAGAAGTAGAGTGGCACATAAAAAATTCAAATTCTAGTCCTCTTTGGTTCTAGGTGATGCTTTTTGGATTTTTCTTATTCAAAACCGATTTATGTTAGTTTAGTATTTTAGTATTCGTTTTTTGTTAGTTTAGTACTCGATTTATTTTCTTAGTCTTTTGTTAGTTTTGTTTTTTTTAAGTCATTAGCTCTTGATTCTTTTGCTTTAGTTATTTTAGTTTTCTTATTTTGTTTTTATATGCCTTATATTTGCCATCATCAAAAAGGGGGAATATTGTTGTATTTGATGTTTTGATGATGTCAAATTCTTAGGTGAATTTTACTATATAGTTTTTATTTTGCGAAAATGTAAAATACCAAAAATAATGTAATGTTTAATTTTGCATTTATATCTTGTGGAGAAAGATTAATTATTTAATCTAAGTCAAGATATTTAATTTATACACTTTGAATTTTTATTATAAGATATGTTTGATATATCTAGTAACTTAGAATCTTTGAATAAAAGATTCTTAGTTATTAGATGGCTGCTGTTTTTATGATATGAAAATAGGTTGACAAATGCATGGCTAAATTTGTGGAACAACTTGCATGAAGATAGCCAACGTCCTCTATCACCTGTTGAATGTTGCATAATTTGTGCCTACAATAAAGGGAAGTTGGAGCGTGTTGTTGCTACAAATATGCTGAGCATTTTCTCATTACAACGGATAGTGGAAGTAGTTGGTTACTGTTGCAATAAACATGGAGATTGTGCAGCGAAAAGTAAGCCATGATCTTTACACCACTACAAGTGCACATCATGGAGAACATGGAGTACAAAATGTCCAGAAGAAGAAGAATTGCAGCTGCTATATAAGGAAGAAATTACTTAGAGAAACTTAAGACTTTCTTGAGCGAAAATTAAATATACACTTAGAAAGTTTTCATGCAATTTCCTCTTCTATTCAACATCATTATTGTAATATTCATAGTGTGTGGGTGAGAGAAAATTCAGATAATATCCTTGTATTCAAGAGAGAGTGAGAAAGAGAGAAGAGAGAAGACTTCGAGTGAAGTCAATAGTGAGTGTCATCAGTTCGGGGGGAACTGAGTGACTGGGGAACAAGTTCCTAGAGGAACAGATAAGGTCCAGTATTAGGTTGTACAAAAGAGAGTCTTTTGGCCTAGTATATTAAAGAGAGTTTGAGTCAAAATCCCTCGTGGTCAAGGTTTTTCTTCCTATTGGGCCTAGGAAGTTTTCCTTGTAAAAATCTCGTGTGCTTGTCTCTTTCTAATTTCAAGTTTGTTTTAATTCCGCATTACAAATTGAAAATTTCTCCTCAACTACAATTCACCCCCCTCTTGTAGTTGGTCTAGTGTTCATACTAGAATAACACAATGAGTTACCCTTATCTTAGATCTTACCATGAATATGGTAAAACGATCTTATATGAGATTTTATCTTTCTTTATATACCAATCTTGTAATTTGGCAAATCTTAGTTATATGGGAAGTAACATTAAAAATTGTTATGCATTGACAGAGACTCTAGACTTAATCCAAAATTTATCAGAAAGTGGTAATAGGCTAATAGCATGAGCAAAAAGTGTGAAAAATTAGATCTTAAACTGAAGCAATCGTCTCCTTACCATAACTGTACCTGAGTGAAGCTCTACAACCCCGTTGGTGAGATCCAAAGTTAAAACGGTAACACCAGCGTTTACAAGTCTTTCACAATTCACATTCACATTCACATTCACATTCACATTCACAAATAATCATCCTTCACAGTAACACTTTATGTGAGTTAGACATTTGATCTCTATCTTCGCTTTATAAATACAGGGCGAAAGATAAGGTGACATATACAAGGAATGTATTTCACATCAGTTAACATACCACAATAAACTAGATAAGTTAGCTACCCTCTCTTCTTCAGAAACAGCCAGCCCCTCGCCCCGAACAATTTTTCCCGAGGCAGGCGAAAAATCTGTACCGCTATACAGCTAGATGCTACCTACATTGCTCCATATTTCAACGAGTCCCACCTAAATGGCTCGAATACATAACAAACTCGAGGCATGCTCTTGAAAAGCAGAGCTGTACAAACACAAACTACAGCGATTGCAACAAGCGAAAGCACTGCTGGCCTATATGTTAGTGTTGCTCCTCTAAATCCATAATCAAGCTTCTGCTCACAGAGTCTGCAACTCTGACGAACTTGCAGCATCTCAGTGTATAAGCTATCAAACTCTGCAGACCTGCGTTTATCAGATTGCTTTTGCTTGGATTCTAGGTCGGAGAATTCACGGACATCCAGTATTACATGTTTGCCAGATGAGTTTTTGTTGATTTTCATCTGGAACAAACTGATGTAATGGTTGTGACCTCTCAGACAAGCATAATCTTTAGGGGTCAACCCTGTGCTGTCTCGAGCATTTTCCCAAGCTGCAATACCAACCTAAGCAAGACAAGATATCAGAACCCGGCATGATTAGTAAAAACAATCATTGTTTAATCTTTAAAGAAGAACGGCTCATGTATTGGGCAACTAATATGAGCAACGGTCTAAATATTTGTGTGTAGTTTCTATATAAAATGTCCAATTCTCAATGTACAAGGTAATGCATCACTTTAGATGGCACTTTTTTCACACTTACAATCATTACCACACATACTCACACTTTAGATCGTAAAAAATGGTCACCAAAGATTATAAAGAAACTTAGTTCGAAATCTCAATGCTTTAGAGCTGAGATTCATCTAAGTTGTAACAAAAAGTTAAAAACTTATATGGACCAGGTCCATACTAAATTTGGTGTAGACCTAATGCTCGCACATGTGATTCATGAAAAAAAAGGGTCACTATGTTAAACAATAATAGATAGTAGTATAAGAGAGGAGTAGTTATATATTCTAAAGGGTGACTATGTGAGAAAAAAAAGTTACTTGTTATAAAGTATAACTTCCATTATAATAGACTAATGTAAGAAAATGTGACTATATGAAAAAAACAGTGTCACTATATTAGATAATGGTTGATTAGTGTAACAATCTATTGTAAAAGGTAACTATATGAAGAAAAAGGGTCACCACGTTACATTGATGGTTTTGGTCCACGCTAATAGGTCCAAACTAGCTCCAACAAAAAAATACAACATATGGGGTCCGAGCTCAATCTTAAATTCTGTACAGCATGCAGACACAGACACAGACACAGACACAGACAGAATAATTCACAGAAGAGCATGGGCCTTCTACATGTATAAGAGCAAGATATAGCAAAAAAGTGAAAATTCTGTACAGCATGCAGACACAGACACAGACACAGACACAGACAGAATAATTCACAGAAGAGCATGGGCCTTCTACATGTATAAGAGCAAGATATAGCAAAAAAGTGAATTAAATAATACGTATCAGAGCAAGCATTAATAATTTCCATTACCATTTCAGGATCTTCAAGCAAGGCATCTAACACATTATCGAAGCCTGCACAACTAGCGGCTATGTGCAGAGGCGTCAGCCCGTTGGAGCCAGTGACATCAGGTCTAAATAAGAAGCTGCTAGGTGGTCCATAATCTGGCTGCTTCTGTTCCAAAACTAAAGTATTTTTAACCTTTTTGGGTATGTACCTTAACAAAAATTCCACCATTCGCCTGTTATTTCTTTGGACAGCAGTGTGAAGGAGGGTCATATCTGACAATGCACGTTCAACAGGAGCGTGATTCCCTGTATCTATAGTTCCACTAAACAGGAAGTCTAAAAGTTTTCTTAGAACAGCACACCAATCATGGTCCATTGAAAACTCTATCAGCCACTTTACTCGACTGAAAGGGAAGAGCTCTAAGTGGAGATCAGTTTGGCCTGGATTTGAGCTCAAACAATTCGTATGAAGCAACCAGCCAATCTCATGTATAAAGTCTAAGGCATCACTTCTTGCATCGATTGTGCCATATTCTCTACCAATATGCTCATCTGTACCAACCACCTCAATTACTCTTTCCAGCATGCAAATCTCAGAACAAATTTCAGGCTCCGCAATTATAAATGGAAAAAAGCAACCACTGAGACCGTAATCTTCCACCTGCATGGAATATTACCGGAAAAAACTAAGTGGACAAAGAGCAACAGGCTGATCCAGAAACATTGGGCAATTTAATATGATATTACTGACTAGTGACAATGTTACCCAAGCACATAACTAAGTGTCTGAAACAGAATGGCACAAATTCTGGCGAAGGTACTTTATGATGATAATTGGACAGGAGTAAGGAGCACATTATGCATTAAACACATTCCAGATTATAGAAGACTTTGGCATGAGCCTTTGAAATCAATTTGATCGCAAAATTGAACATACTTATTTCAGAATCATTTGTTTGCTTTTTCTTTATGAGATTTTAGTCTTAAACCAAGGTGTAAGCATATCAGACAGTAATAGGGTAAACTAAGAAATACGATAGTAAAGTATCTCAAAGTGTCAAGCATCCAACATGAGTACTTGCAATAAATGAAGTATAAGTAAAATACTCATTTCTTGCAGGAATGATTTACGAGTACTAAAAGCACAAAAAACTAAGAAATACGATTGTAAAGTATCTCAAAATGTCAATCATCCAATATGAGTACTTGCTATAAAATGAAGCAGAGGTAAAATACTCATATCTCGCAGAAATGATCCCGAGTACTACAAGCACAAAAGGTGGATTGAAAGCATGCAATACAACTGTAACCAAAAGTTTATTCAAACACCAAAAGAACTGAATAGCATTAGCGACATATGAACAACGGATCAAAATATGGAGCATTGTTTAGTTTGTACCATCCTATTTGCACAAGAAAGTAGCTGACTGTAATGATTTATGAGGCACTCGGGGGAATGCGGCAACTGAATGGTAAATTAACCAGGAAAAAATGTGAGGGTATTACCTCAATAAATCCTCTCCCAGCAACATTTGGTGTAGAGCAATTAAAGCTGAGAGACTGGATCCCGTCGTGCTCAGAAGCAGCATTAGTACCCTCCACCAAGCAATAACAACTTTCCTGGACCAAATACTTCCCTTCTATAGCACAAAGTAACCTAAAAGTAGTAACATTGAGAGATTCAAAGGTTATCAACAGCTTACAAGGACCCAAAAGTGAACCTCAAAGTTGAGATGCAAGCTACTGTATGCAAGCTATACAGAGTGGTAACAAACTAACAATAATAAATTAATCCTCATGAATAGAAACTGAACTAGTTCACATTAACATGATGGTTAAAGACTTAAAGTACCTAGAAAATGGCCCAGAGAGATTAGAACCCTTAACTACTAACTTCACTGTCTCAGCAGCAGGAACCGCAATAGGACTGATGCTTAAGATTCGACTCTGGCGACTTTTAAAAGGTAAAGGTGTATCTAGAAGAACTCGACCTTCAGCACAGATTCAAAAGAAACTGAATTAGAGTTGGTTTAAAAAGGACTCTAGCAAATATATGTCCATAAAAAGTCCAAGATGCTCAAAGTGATAAATTTGGTAATAAACTGATCTGATTTCATACATTAATCAACAAAAACAGCCGGGATAGAGGGGAGGGGAGAGATGAAAACCAACCATCACAGATAAATGCTGCACGTTGTTGCACTCTGGTATAGATCCATCCTGTCTTCCAAAACGGGTCATCAGACATACTCAAGAGCCTACTCAAACTGGAGCTCATGTCAAAGCAGAGCTGCAAGAACAATAATAACAACCATGACAACAGAATCATTGCGTAGCACTAGAAAGATTAGGCAATCCACCTAGTCAAGGATGAGAAGCAAACCTCCTCCCATAAAGCCTTATTCAAACGGAGATATATTGTCAACACAATACAGCCAGGCCTAATGTACCCCTCAATGTTAGTAGGACTGCGAGATAACCAATTAAGGATCTGGAGAGCATCAAGTCAGATACCTCAACTATATTAGCTCAAAAAGATGTGGCTAAATAAAGTTATGACCAGGATAGGGGGGTAGGCATTACCTGTGTTCGCAATAGATGAGGCAATTCATGTGGATCCTTACCAAAAAGCTTGAAAACAATCCGATCAGTGCGGCCCTACAAGATTATAGAATAATAAGGGAAAGAGAAAAGACAAAGTAACAATTGCATGAGTGACAAAAGGTCATAAACGACTTTTTTAGTGGCCACAGTTTCCAAAAGGATCTAAAAAAATATTACCACCTGACTCATGTATCACCCCCCCCTTCTCTCTTCCTAGAAGATAATAGTTTGAGAATGTACCCGCACCTTTACATAATATCTTGAAATTATATGATTAGATAGAGATAGCAACATTATGCAAGCAGAATAGAAGCACAAGATGATTTAACTCATGTCCGTAAAATTTTATGGTCATACATCCAGCCTTCCTCAGCTAAAAGACAACGTATACTCTTGGATCAATCTCCCAGTGTCATATCTCTTAGTCGGCGGATGCAGGTGATAACAAAGACAATAAGAAAATTCATCTGCTTCATTAGAGGCATAATACTGGTTTAAAAGCCAAGCATTTATACATGAAGCCGTGAGTTTGATCCTAGACTACAATGTTCTACCTCATTCCATTTGCCAATTAAAAAAATTTATACATTTTTAGAGTAGCTAGTCTCACGGTCTCACCAAATAATTTTGGTTAAACCAATTAACTTTGTATGAAATTAGCTTAACTATTATGTAATTTTGTATAGCCTTTTGATTTTCAAGGTCTTTTGTATAGCTTATTTATAGACAACCTTTTTATCTATTTTTTTGTAACTTTTACTTTTTTGACCAACTAATGCCTGGTCTGCCCATCAAACCATCTAACACAAAAAATTGCATAGAGGGGAGAAGTAGGGGGCAAGCCCAGGCACATAATAGCTAGTACATGTATACTAGAGGAGCTCCACATAAGGAAAAGGATAGTACCTGTGTTTCACTGCCACTAGAACTGCAACGACCAGAAGTTGAATCCGAGTTTCCACTTGTTTGAGGAGGACTTGATTTCTGTAAATGTTGTTCTGGCCTTAATGAGCAGGCAGCAGTACCATGTCCCTTTTCCAGATCATCTGTACATTCTTGTGAGTCATTATAAACATTATTCAAGTCAATGTTACTGAGCCTGTGTCTCCCAAGGTAAGCCTCTTGCACACTGCCTTTCGCTGGTATAGAGCCGCCAGCTGCTTGGTAAACATCTGGTTGGGAAGCTGGTGGAGTTTGTTGTGTCTCATGCTGATGCTCCCTCGTCAGTAACCCAAGCTTTGCCTCTGCTGAAGGTACAGCATGAGATGATTCTTGAGCTCTTAAAGGATTCTAATTATCAGAAAAGGCGAAAAAATTAGAGGCAAGAAGAACCAGAAAATTTGCAAATGACCAATCAGAGATAAGATCTGACACCTTTTCTGGAATCCCAACAGATATTCCTGCATTCAGTAAACTCTGGGATCCTTGCTGTAAATTAGGCACGTTGCTACCATCAACTTGACTAGCAAGATTCCTCAAAAGATGAGAAATCAGATCCTGATCTTTTGACTCATTGGAAGCATTTGCTGCAATTCACATGTAATTCATTAATTCCAGCATGCAGAATCATTTATAATGGATATAGGAGATGGCAACTTGATTAGTTTACCAACTCCTTTCGGGCAATAGAAGTTGTTAAGCAATGTAGCTTGTAACATAGATGCATTTAAACTTATGCTTCCCTAGATAAAGACTTCTAAACTTGTCAGAGATTTTCTATTAAATTGGAGAATGGAATTACAGCCATCATTGCCATCCCATATTAGGAGTACAACACTACAACCTTCCGTTGAACTTCTAATGTAACCAAAACTCAAAACTCCATTATTTTTATGCTTTTGGAGTATAAGAGGCTGAATTGAAGTGTTGGCACTTCTTACTTATTATGAAGTAACATATAGTTCTCGCATATCGGATCAACTTCAACTGGAAACGGCATACATCCAACATAAGGGTGTAGATGATGCGAGTTAATTCGAGTTTGGGGCAGCTCAACTCGACTCACTAGCATCTCGAGTCGAGCTCGAGTTGGGTCGAGCTCACTTGAGTCGAGTTTTGACCGAGTCGATCTCGAGCAGCTCACAAGAGTCTCGTCTTATTAGCATCCCTAAGATAGACAATATGTTGGATTTAGGTATTTTGCTTTTCATGGTACTTAATAATTGGGTCTTCGAGTTTCTCATGAATTTTAAAGTTGCTCAACTCGACCCGCAACATCTTGAGTCGAGCTCAAGTTCGATTCGATCGAGTCAAGCTTTGACCAAGTCAATCTCGTGTAGCTCGCAATCTTTCTCATCTCATTTACACTCCTAAATTCCAACTCTCCCTCACCCTACATGGGCACGTGTCTCTTAGGCAAAGTTATGTTGATGATGTTGATATGGGCGGAGAGATGATGTCTATCATGAATAAGCGTACACTTAATATAGAATGTCTCCTTGGCAACATGACACAGAAAGATATCCACAACAACCACACCAAGATTCTTTTCTTCAATTCAATATGGTTGGCAACGGAAAGACTGAAGTCAAATCATGTACATAGATTTCACAAGAACAGTATGACACAAATAAGAAGAGAACAAAGGAACTTTTGGCTTCTGCCTTCAAGATGTTTGCTGGATATTAGTCAATGCAGCATTATCTTTTTGTTTTCAAGATGAATGACTTCAAAACAAAGGTGAAGTGTACCCTACATCACACGTCAAACCATCATTGTCTCAAAGAGGTTGACCTTAGTGATAGAGTCAACATCCTTGAGGAGTGGAAGGGTGAGAAGAAGCAGATAAACAGACCAATGTACAATGATCCAATGTGTTCATGAGTCATGACAATCATAGAGCAATTCACAATGTCCATCTACTCCATCATCAGCAATCAGTTTGCATATGAAAAGATACGTGAATATACAAATAAAAAACAAGACACTTACTATGCAGATTAGACAATATTCTCAGCAGACTAATTAGTAGGTGGCCAGCACTCTTTTCATCAGCCATGGAGCCAACATTCGAAGAACTTTCAGCAAGTGTTTTCCTTCTTCTCTTATTATGCCCAGCTAGACGCCTACGACAGCTTCTCTTCCCTTCATCAAATTCTTGTAGAGCATGGAACCTGCTACACTGCTGACAAAACCGTTGCATGATATTTCCTACCAAAGCCTCACCAGCCTTAGAATGCACTTCACAAACTTTATGACGTCTATGGTAATCCTTGGCATTACTAAGATCAGACCTACAACCTTCAACCTGACACACAGGTTGCAAAGTTCCAGCTGACTTACTCTTCTTAACACTCTTCCCTTCCAATTTATCAACCTCACACTCTACTATAGAATAAACCTGTTCACCCAACTTCAAATTAAGTGGCTCAGCATCACTCAACTCGTTTTCCTCCGGAACAACCACAACCCTCCTCCTCTTCTCCATTTCCCTCTTCCCCTTCTCATTAGTTTTATTAACATCCTCGGAACAAAACGACCCGTTGGCAACATTCGAGTTCGCCCCAGGTTCCGGGCCAAGGGGGGAAAGCTGCTTACTCCTACAATCAGACGGTGCCGGATTCACCGAACTCGCAATCAAAAGATCACCATCCCATTTCCAATCATTCAAATCCCATTCTAATGTTCTCTTTGCTACACCCTTCATTTCAGTCACTACAGGTCCGTACAAATCACTTTTTCCTCCAACTTTAGCTTCCATCACACTAACCCAATTCAATTACCAAATTCATCATAGTAGTACTACAAAAGCATCAATCAAAGTAATTAAACATCTTTCTCAAACACAAATAATCAAAATCATCATCAGAAGAAAAAAAATACAAACTTTGAACAACTACATCATAAGCTGAACAGTAAATTTCAATAATAAAATTCCACACCCATTAAAAACTAACCTGAGATCGGCGGAAGAAATGGGTGCACAACTGAAAGAGAGAGAATATTGAAAGAAAGAGGTAGAATTTGTCAAAAAGGGGGAGATGAACAAGGGAAAAAAGGGCACATGAAATTACTTCACTCTAGAAGACCAACAACAACAAACGAGTAAACGTACAAGACTTTCTTCTTATTTTTTTTGTTTTTTGAAAAAAAATTGGCTTTTCTTTTACTCTTTTTCTCCATAAAATAGTGATCTTGGACTCTTTGGTTAGTACAAAAATATTTATACTATATGGTACATATTAGTAATGATACCACTATCTACAATCTAAGGAAGTTGGGGGAATCTGCCCCCACAGGCCACAACTATGATCAAGCGAAGAGATTGCATACAAAAGTTTGTAACCGAATACATAGGACTACTCAAATGGTGTTGGGGACCCACTCTTTAAAGAAAATGAAAAGTTTGTCTGACATGTGTTAGAGTCTAATTGGTTATTTTTATTTCTCTTTGACATTAGTTTTCTTTTAAGGAAAAAAATAAATAAATCTTTATTAAACTATATCAAGTTGCGTTATGCCATCAAAACAATTAAAGTTACACCAAAAAAAATGTACTTCTGCAACTTCCCTCAGAAAAATTCCCTCAAAAAAATAATTTATTGCAATTTATGATGTATATACTTGAGTGTACTTTTTTTTAAGGTAAGGAAAAAAGTATTAGGAGGCCCTCCGCACTAGGGATGATCCTAATACATTAGTTACAAGGATCAAATGCAATGGAGGAGTTGGAACAAGATGAATATAAGACATAGAATCCACTAAATGACTAACATTAGCTACCTAATCCGTTTGTTTTATTGGCTTCCCTAAAGCTTTGTTTGATGCTCCAAGAGTCAAAACCCATTTAGTAGTTGTTTGATGTCGTCGATGATGTGAGCAATCGGAGGGGGATTCCCACTCAGCTTGGACCGCTTTTATGACCAGAAGATTTTATCCTTCGATGAGCATATTTTGGATATCTGGTAGCCCCGACAATGAAGACCTAGGTACGACCGAGGTTGTAGGGCGCAGCTTTGATGAGATGTCCCATTTGATCCTGGATGATGACTCCAGTTGTCGCAGAAGAGGAGTGAACGGATCTATCAAAATATAGTTTGAAGTGTGTAGGAGGAAGGGGCTCCCAAGCCACTAGGGTGAAGTTGGCAGGTTTGGATTACTGGGTTGGAAAGAATTGGTGTGGAGAGGTAGACCTGCGGAGTGACAAGTATCAACCATTGTACTTGAGTGTACTTATCACTACATACACTTAAGGCCAAATGAGTATGCATCTAATCAAATCAGTATGTATTTTTTCATCGATATGTATCAAAACATATAATTATGCATCCTTTCAAATGAGTAAGTTTATGATCAAGTGAGTATGTAACAAATGAGTATGGATCTTTCAATGATTTTGGGTATATAAGCTAATTTACAAATGAATATCCAAATATTCAATTGTGTACTTATGCAAATTTTTATATTGATTATATATTTATTGAAATGAGTATTTTTTCATCCAAATGTGGAGGCGGTGTTTAAAGGTATGAGTATGGAAATCCTCAAGTGACTAAAATAATATGATGCAAAAGTTTCGTAAAAATTAAATGAATACAATAGGATTAAATGAGTATGGAAAAATATTTCCCTATAACTTCACGATTGCCCGCATAGTTAACTTAGACATATAACACCATCACATACTTACTTTTGGAAGTATAAAAAAATATCTAAGAAATTTTACACGTTTACAAATCATACTACACATAAAATCATTAACATTGATATGTCAAAAATACATATTCCCCATACTTACACATTTGAAAAAACAATGTACACATTTGCAAATAATCGTAATCATCTGCGAATTATCATGCTCATTTGCAAAAATATGTGGGGATACTCATTTGGAAAAAATACATACTCATTTAGTATGGGTGTACATACGGTTATATACACCAAGGTGTACAATATCAACACTTGTAATTTATTGGAAGAAATAGTTTAATCATATAAATTCGCACTTAACAGAAATTTTTCATACTTGTCAATAGATGGCTATCGTATTTTACTGTTGTTTTTCGCCTCACATGCTTATAATAGAAATTATAACACACCCACACCAATTCTATAAGGAAATGTTCTTTTCACCTAAAGTAAGGTGAGTCAGAGTGAATTTATTAAGATTTGGTCTAGTTTAGTTTGAATCTCTCTAATATGGTCTGACTAATTGTATATACTAAACTTTGATCTTATTTAGACTCTAATTTATAGTATATAAAACGTATTAATATGGGATTTGTTGGAATCTTCTCGTCATGTACTTTTCAATTATCTCTGTTTCATAATTTTTCGAATACAAAATTGAAGATATTTGATATAAAGTAAATGTAAAAAGGAGTGGGTGATACTGGACATTTCTACTCTAGTAATTCCGATATGATTATGATGAGAATAAGTAGTAAATTTGTGGAATAAAGTAAAGAAAACATAACCTAACATTGTCGTCGTAGACACCTATATATGTGTTTCCTTTTAGCAACCAATGATGAAATATACCGTCATCCTATTTAGTCCAGACTGAAGAGGAACAATCAAAAGTCTACATCCAAAATCTTTTTGAGTCAAAATACGTTCTAAAGCAAATCCCAATCAAGCCCAATCAGTTATTCTTAATAATTAATTAATTTTCAAATAGATCTTTTATTAATTATTTTCATAAAACCATATTTTATGATTTAAATCTGTTATTCAATGATAACTATCCGTAAAAGATAACTCAAAACGGTTATTTAAGATCAAAATTGAATTTTGGCAAAAAAATTAAAGCATAAATACGCTACACGCAAGGGTATTGCGCTAGGCCCGACCATTGTGTGTGCTACATGAGGCTCATGCGTGGCGCGTGCTCGTTGCGCTGAGCACAACCTTCTTTTGTATCCGCAGCATCTCCCGTATTCACTCGTAAATTCTAACAGACTTTGACATATACCTTAACATGTATAAACACTTAAAAAAGCTTCTCAAGAATATTAATTTTTCACATTTAAACCACATTGAAACACATTGAAACAAAAATTTTCATTCATCCCTTTCTTTGAATCTTCAATCAAGTTCTTCCTTCTTCAAGGCTAAAGATTGATTCCTCTGACGTCAGTACGTCTGAGCTAGGTGACAAAGGTATAAATTTTGAGGGTCAATTCAAATTTAGTTCCTTTTATACTAACAATTTACTTTTTTTATGATGTAGATGTTAAAATTAAAGATGCAATCTTGTAAATATTTTGTACAATCTTTCTCATCTCTATTCTTATAATTATTTACTAGCCTTATATGCACGCTATGTGTGCGAAGTCGTTATTGAAGTTAAATTATTGCATACTTACATCTAGCTCTTTCTATATAAGTTCTAAGTTTTATGTATATGCGTGCGAAATCGTTATTGGAAATAATTTAGTTGCGTAATTACATCTAGTATTAATTTATAGAATAAAGATTATTTACAAAATTTAACTAAGAAAAAATTATTCATAATGTAACAATATAATAACAAATATAGTAAATGAAATCTCTAGTATTTCAACTATGTAATTTGCCTTCATAATGCTTGGTTAACCACATGCACTCTTCAGCCCAGTCGACCTGAAGCAAATAGCTAATAGTATAAGAATGATCCGGATTGAACTCTTGCAAAGGTGGAGGTAAGATCCAAGCGAAGGTTTTGTATCCAAGTTTTGAGAATAGTATTTCCATGACTCGGTTGCGTCCATTTGGCTGCATTAACGCAAACAATTATGCATTTATTTTCAAGGGGGAAATATGGGCTTCGAAATTATGCAGTGCATTTAAATGCAATGCGAGATAGTTTGTAATAGATGGAGAACCTGTTAAAGTATTAATTTTATGTTCGTAGTTGGGCATCCCAAAATGAGTTGTGCAAGATCATGAAGCATTGTGACTTTTAAAGTACCACTTCTATCACATATTGTTAATCGAACTAACAATTTGTTAATGAAATAAGATAAAAGTTTATTAGGTTAAATAAATATTGGTTGTTTGATGATTGAGATCATATGAGATCGAGAATTATACCTTGGAATGGTTACGACATTTGTAAAATAGCAAGACTCACATGTGGGAACTCCTTGGAAAATGTCAACCTTTTTTAGACAACGATGACATGCTTCATATATGATATTGCCAACATGCTCAAGATGACACGCATTGGCAATAACTCGACAATATTGTACCTGCAAGACAATTCAAAGTTATTTATTCATGTATAGGTTTATTTTAGTTTTAGAAAATAAATAGTAAGGGTTTAATTACTTACTTTTCTCATGGCATGGAATGTAGCTAATCGAATCCGAGGAGCATTTGAAATATCAATGGATGATTGTAAGGAGAAATGAGTTGAGCGGAAACAGGCAACCCTTTTTTTCGCTAATTTATAGGATTCATACCTATAAATTTAGAAGATAAAATTATTTATCAATGAAAAATAGTAATTTAGGATACACATTAATATAATTATCTTGTCCATACCATGTAGATAATGAAGTAGTTAAGTGATCATCTACTTTGTTAACATAAATCCTGGAGTAAAATCCTGTTGTAAGATATGTCCGGCCTATGTTTATGATAGAGATTAAAACATTATCACATATTAATATGACACTTTCAAATATGAAAATAAAATGCAAATGCTGATAATCAGTTACATAGTTCAATAGTGTACCACGGAAGCTCTTTATATGTAGACCACATGCAAAAAGAATTGGACAAAAATCAGCTTCAGTGTTAAGATGCCCATCTCCAAGTATGTGTACAAATTCATTCCAAAGGGTTAACTTTATAATCGTCCAACTGCGAGTATGAAATTCAATAGTATTAGAACATTTTGTGTTAAATAAATATAGAGATGGTATGCAAATAAGAATTATTTAATTAGAATAGACTTACGTTTTATCCGTTATAGCCAAATCTCTTTTAACCGAGTTTCCTCCAACTGACTCAATTGGTGAAACATATAGGACTAATCCCATTGCATCTTAACACAACCAAAATTGTATAACTAAAGTTAGCTTCCTTCAAGCTAAGCATAATATTAATTTAATCTAGATAGAGGGGTAGTAAATGTACCGAACACCATATCAGTACGATTGGCATGAACATGGAACCGGTTAAAAGCAACTAAATTGTAGAAGAAAGTAGGAATTGCAATGTCATCATGCTCTTCGCGTATCACAATTGTTTCTGATGCTATTGTCATTTGTTTCCAGTTTGGTACGATTTTATTATTCTCATCGGCGTGCACTACTTGTACCCCACGGAATACATAAATAAATCCCTCGTGAAACCTTCCTAGTAAGTTTTCAACATGGGGAGAGAATATAGCGCATTGTATGCACTCACCCTATCATTAAAAACAAAATAAAAGTTGCTAAGAGTATCTTGTATCATTGTGAAATAAATTTACACTACATTAACCTAAATTTTCTTTTACCTCGACATCAACGAAAAGCATTTTCCATATCTACTTAGTCATTCTGCGGTGATTGTAATTGAATACGTCGTAGTTACGAACCAACCGAGCCCTGACATTATATCGTCGTACCCCGCAAGGATATAAATGCATAAAGGGTGGATAATGGAATTCCATCCTGAAGAAATATGTTAGAGATAGAAATATAGTTATATATAATTTAAAAATGAGTAACATAATATGTGTACTTCTACAACACATTACAATATGTTAGGTATCAAAATAAGATAATTATCGTAATGATGCAATTCATTGAAGACTATGCAATCACGATATGAGCATGAGATTATTATGAAGTAACTCATAATAGTAAAGTACATAAATTAGGTAGAATCATGACTATATTTCAATCAGTTACATTGTGCTCTTATTACAAAGTGGTATTTCAAGATTGTACACATTGAATACAACTATTCAGAAGGCAATAAAACTTCTTTATATACAATATTCTTTGTAAACACCCCTTGATGTCCTTGTACGTTTCCTTTTTTTACCACAATCTTTGTTGTGTTCTCTGAGGTTCCTCGTGATAATGCCACATAGAGTTGCCCGTGGCTGAATACATGATCCGGTAGGTATATTCTAACATAGGGTATAGTTTGCCCCTGAGACTTGTTTATTGTCAAGGCAAAACTAACCTTCACCGGAAACTGCTTTCTAACCAGCTCAAATGGCAACTTTATATCTTCAGCACTCTTCAATGGAATTTTGGGCAGAAAAACTATGTTTCCCCTAGAATGCCCTGTTAAAATCTCAGCATCTATAAAATGGTCTTTGAGTGAATGGCAAAGCAACCGTGTTCCATTGCAAAGCCCATTTTTAGGATCGATGTTTCTCAAAAGCATTAAAGGTACCCCAGGTTTTAGAGTGAGAGCACGAGGAGGCAATCCCGAAGCTGAAATTGAATTCAAAAACTCTTGCTGTTACAAATTTCTCCTATCTTCGGGAACAGAATCAATCGAATAATATGTTTTTCCTTCTCCAAGAAACTTCTCAACAACCTTATCGTTTATCATGTCAGCATCTTCATTGAGGGGTGTGATGATGGCCCTTTCAACCATATAATTTCCTTCTCCCACATGCTGACTTAGATTTGGTAAAACCTGGTCAATCAACATTTCAATCGAGACATCATCAATTGATGGTATGACCATATGGTTTGGCAGTTTGATCATTTGATCTGACACAGTAGGTTCATCTCCGCTGCCAATTGAGAGCAACCGAGTAGCAAATGCGCTGTCATCTCTTGATCTCATATTTTCTCTCAAATGCAAAATATTGACGTGTCTCCAAATAGGGGACTTGACAAATGACGCATCTATCATCTGAGCCCTTGTTCCGTTTCGAACCACTGGTAACACTTGTCTGAAATCACCACCAAACACAATTAATTTTCCCCCAAACGGTAAGTCGTTCCCCATTAAATCTCTCAGTGATCGATCAACGACTTCAAATTGATATCTGTGCGTCATTGGAGCCTCATCCCATATAATTATGGCAGAGTGTTTCTGAATAGTGGCAGTTTTGGAACGCTTGGTGAATGAGCAAGTTGAGTTGCTATCAGGTTGCAATGGGAGCTGAAATGTCGAGTGCGATGTTCTTCCCTGATGCAACAACGTTGCTGCAATTCCAGATGTCGCTGTGGGAACAACAATTTCACATCTTCCTTTTACGGTAGCTAGGAGTGCTCTGTATAAGAATGTTTTGCCTGTACCTCCTGGGCCATCAACGAAAAAAGCTCCACTAGTTTTTGAAATGACAGCATCCATAATTGTGTTGAATGCATGTCGTTGGTCGCTATTAAGAGTGTTTACACACGCCAAGCCCTCTTCTGGAACTGGCACTGAAAAGTACTCCTCCATGATTGCAGGAAGATCGTCGATGTCCTCGATACTTTCTGGTAAACTTGGCAACTCTGTGAAGTCAGAAATTCTTTTTCTCAGTGGCCGTAATAAACGATCTAAGTCCTGCAGAAGCTTATTAGTGAGAACATCATTGTGATTTGTCGTGCTTGAAGATGGATAATCCTCAACCATGAAAGTGAAGAACTCGTTCCATAGGGCACGTAATCCAGTTGGTTGGTAGTATACCAAGATGGTTGCGAATAATCTTCGCAATGATGATGGCATTCTTACAAAGGATGCTTCTAAAAGACACTGACGGATGCTTGCATCACTCTCAATTAGACCGAGAGATTCTGCAGCAGCTCTGAATGTCGGTTGTGTGACACCGTTGACCGTTCTCAGATGTTCAAATGATTGGGGACCTCGTACGTGGTTGAGCAATAATCTCATGTAAAATCTCTCTCCTTCAAGTGGAGAAGCTACGTACAATCGACCCATAACTCGCTGATTACTTCTCCTTTGTTGCCACTCACACGTGGACTTAAGCCACCTGTAATGCTCTGGGAATTCTCTGTAAAGATATCTTCTTGCACCGGCATCAGTTTCATTCATCTTGAAGAACTGAGTCAACATCGTTTTCGAGTTTCTCGGGTCGTCTAATACGTCTGAGATTAGGCTATTCCCTTCGAATCTCACTTGATGCATGTTTGGCAAATGGACTTGCAAACGGTCTACAGCTGGACACATTCGAGTCAAAGGGAATTTGTAAATTTTCCAAAAAGCTTCTGGTTCACAAATCCATCTCGCGTCCACATACTGTGCAATCTCATCACCATTCTTAACTTCCATGGATACTCTATCTAAACCCTTATGTATATATTTGTAGAAATATTTGACACACTTAATGCTGCTGCATATCTCTACATTGATGTGACAATCATATTTCTGGAGCAAAAATGGATTGTAGGGAACTACCCACCGGTTGTCTACATTTATCCGAGAATGTTGACGCAATGGAACAGGTGGACGATCTTGTCGGCGATGGTATAGAGGATATGAGTCATTTCCTTGCATTGTTGCATCAGTAAATGACTTGGGGAATCCTTTCTTACAACTCCCTTCTTTCATGCATGGAGAATCCCTGTTGTGAACACCACATGGACTATGAATCATGTGTTTAAGAACTCTTTTGTACAATTCTGGTTCTTGTTGTTCATCTGGTATTTCTGCTCTCACAATCATGTCGTAGTCATCGGGAGTTGTAAGCTTGTCATTTTGGTCTAGGATCAGCAACATATGAACATGCGGAAGACCCCTCTTTTGGAATTCAACTACATATACATAAGCAACCACCTTTCCAAGGATTCCCCTTTCTAGAACATCTTTTTTTTAACTCTTCAAATTTAGCATGAACTACCCTTGTGAGTAGGTCTGGCCGATCATTTGCCACTTGTCCAGGCAATAATTCTAATTGTATTTCTGACCAAGATGGATTGCATGTCATTGTCAAAAATATATCTGGTTTTCCAAACTTTTGTACCAAGGACATAATATCTTGGTACCTCTGGTGCATATCTCGTGGGCTTCCTACGAATGAAGACGGTAATATAGTCCTTCGACCAACATTATCTGCATATGAAAATTTAATGATAAAAAAATTTAATGTTCACTGAAGTGATTGGTTTAATTACGAAGAAAGTTGGTCAGCTAAATCAAACTGAACCTGTGTTAAGCTCTCCAGCATTTAGTGAATCTTCTAAACCCCTATACAAATCAGCACGTATCTTGTCTTGATTGAGTGCAATCCATCTCAAGTTGGATGCTTGCATTTTCACACAGTTATCAACAACATATTGTTGGAGCAGACGACCGCCTCTTAAGAGTAGGGAATCAAGATGTTGTCGCATCTAAGAAACATAATAATTATTTTTGTTAGAATGATATGAGTAAAAAAATGTAGGAAAATGAGACATACACATGACCTTTCTAAAATAATTTTCACCTGAAACATATATGCGTAGAATTCCTGGCATGTCAGCTTTCTGCCAGCAGCAGTACGACTGTTCAGATCCCAACCATAATAGCCATAAGGAAATAATAGAGGATACTGTAGTGGGTCATAATAACCCGCAGTATCTTTGATATGCATCAGTCGTCCATTGACAGACTCTATCATAATATCTCGCTCTTTTAGGTTAGCCATGTCATCCCCTCCAACGACGACGGCTGCCACCTGGGATGCTGAAGGCATTGAGTATTGCCAATTATTGGCAGGTTGCTCTTTAATGACAAACTTGCAGTCTTGTATGTCACTACGTTGTGCAAGATGGCGAAGATTATGCTTAATTCTGTCAATGATGTCAATCCGCAGTGAGGAATTTTCAGCTGCACGATTTTCATTTTCATGATCAGTGTCATAAATGTAGAGTTGAAGGAACCGAGGATGATCATTTGTGTTCAAAGGCAGTAGACCACCGATGCGGTGATAAATTGACATTTGAGCACGATATGTGTACACACCTTGACGCGCATTGGCTAATTCGTCATCTATTTCTACTCCCATTGAAGTGAACGTAAATACATGGTTATACTTACGAATGTTTTGTCTAAAATGATTCCCGTCATCCGATTGATCAGAGTATAGGTCAAGTAAATCAGATGACAAAGGTAAATCAGGTAGATTAACCTTCCCATTTAAGCAGCATAGTTCAGGAGTTTCAGACCGGAACAGGCGTGCTTGACAGTGTGGACATGTTGTCATTGTAGGCAAATTGAATATAGGCACCCCTTGTGACTCGGTGTAATTTCTTGCACAATTTCGATAACCCCGTCTTCCCACTTTCCAAACCCTTATATCGTCAGAGTTGAGACCTGGTTTGTCGTTGGCATTGGATATGTTGTTGTCACCAATATCTAACAATCGATCGGGCATGCAACTTTCACTTTCTGTTTCAGGTAAGTGTGAAATGTCTATTGCATCTGATGGGGGATTCAATATATTTGCATTGGTTCTGCTACTTTCTTCAACACAAAAGAATTGATTGGGCAAGTTGCTCCCATTTGCGAAATCCCCATAACTTTCATTGAACATTTGATTTTGAAATTCAATGTTGGCCCGCGTGTTGAGTGAACGGAGTTCACCAATTGGGTGTGCTGCATGATTAAAAATAAGGTTTATATTCTGATAAATACACTAAATCGTCATTTCTCACTACTTCCAATATATTTACTTTAGAGCTCTTACAATCATGAATTTCGCGTCCATTTCCATTGATAGTGTGATCGTAGTTAGTAATGTCTGTCATGGGTCTTCTAACTTGTGAAGAGTTGGAAGAATCATTACGATTTTGAATCATGCAATGACCTTCTGTAGAGGTTGTTTGAGGTCGATTTTCTTGAGAAGCAACGACATTTTCTTCACATCCACGGCCATAATTAGATCGCCTTTTTGCATTCTCGTGTCCTCTTTATTCAGGTGTAAGAGACTGCCTTTGACGTCTTTTCTTATCACTCCATTTCCTCCTTTGTTGTTGCCTTTTTCTCTCTTTCATTTTCATCCATTATGAAACTACATATATATACCAATCTTAACTTTGTTACTATAAACGAATAAGTGTGATAGTTATTAATTAGCCTTTTATTTTACGTGTTATATATTGTGAAATAACAATAAATGCCGACGAATTCCTATCTAAGTCTAACTTTAATATTTAAGGTTCAATAACTTAACTTCTAATTTGTTTAACAATGATAACCCTACATTTGATAATTTATAAATTTGTTAATTTGTTAATCTTGTAATGTAACTATATATTCTCAATACTAATAAAAATATATTTTTATCAAATTAAAAAATTATTGATATTGATGTTGTGTGGATTCTTATAGGGGTTTGACGTCTTATATTTTAAACCGATTCCAAAAAATATAATTTATCACTATTTAAAATGATTAATAGAAATAATCGGTTACTTTTTATGTAGTCTCTTTGAATGGTAGTTCATATAAACATGACAGTTAAATATACATTATTAAGAATACATGATATATCATTACGAATATTTTTACAATAATAATGTTTTTACATGCGTATAACCGTTTTTGATACATGGATTTTTAGTGTAGAGTTAAGAAATTTGTAGATTAATGGCCTTAATTGTTATGTCAAACTGCATACCTCTAATTGTTTGGTTTTTATTATGTCACTTGATTTTTGTCATTTGGTAAATTAATTGTCATATATAATAGAGATATCGAGAAATAATTTGAGATAATTATCTCTATTATATGTATCTGAAAGACCAATAGGGAGCTCAATTTGTACATACACTTAAGTAGTATCTCTATTATAGATGAATTATTTGTACATGTCAAACTAAAATTTAAATATATACATCTGAAACTCGAACACGAAACTGAAATTTAGCATAAAATCTCGTGAAGTAAAATATGATACCAATTAAATTATATTAATTAAAAGTCTCAATAATGCAACAACGTGACACCAAAGTAAAATAGCGTCTTTAAACAAAAAGCAAAAAATATTACAAAATAATGACTTATTAAATACTTTAATTAATATGTATTTGGTATGTATACTTCCCCAAAGTCCAAACAAACTAATACTCTATTCTATTACAATAGTGTCACTACAAGAACATGTTGCCACAAATTTATGAAGACCAAGACACCAATTATGTGGGGGACATATGTAAAAGTGGTGCAATTAACTTTGAGATGTGGCTTATGTACGACAACACAGGTAAAAGAGTTGTTTCTAATGTACATTAAAGGTGTTGCTATAAAATAGAGTTTGATTTTTTTATGCCTCCATTTATTCTCTTCCTATTCAACTCTCAAATAGTTGGGCCAGTTATGTATTCTTCTATACACTTCGGTGGTTCCGCCCTCCCCCTCCCACGACGCAACCACCACGCAACCACCAACGGTTGTTGATTCGTTCTGCATAGCTTCTTCCCGCCGCCCATGTAATTCTTCTATCTCTCTTAATTAAATGGAGATTGCAATCTTCAGCCCCCCCTCCGTTCTCTCACTCCTTAAATGGAACATTTTTATTTTTGAAGACTTGAAAAAGTAGTTAGTCGACGGTAGTATTTGAAGGTAATGAAGTATTTTTGCATCACTAATTGGAATTGAAGGTGGAGGAAGACAAATGGGAGAAGAAACAGTGATTTTGGATTGCAATTTAGGAGGTATTAGAAGCAACACTTTTACCAATTTGTTTGAAATTTCTTAACTTTCTTATTTGCATGTTAGTAAACAGCTTACATTGTTCCTCCTTTCAATTTTTGAGTTTTTTTTTTCTCGAATCATATTCATTTTGGAAAAATAAATCTTAAAAAATGCCTAGTATTCCTATTGGAAAATTAATTGTGAAAAATCAAATTTTTTTTTTATAATAGGAAAACCGCAAAACATATATGTATTGAAAAATTTCACGAATCTTAAAAAAATAGCTAGTATTCGGTTTGGAAAAATTCATTATGAAAAATCAATTTTTTTTTTTATAATAGGAAAACCGCAAAACATATATGTATTGACTTTCATTGTTTTATTCGATTTAATAGTTCCTGAAAAGAATTGTGAGAAGTTTTTTTTTTGTAAAAAATAGACACTGTAATTTTGGAAAGTTTTTTTTTCTAAAATAAAAAATAGACACTGTAATTTTGAAAAGTTCTTTTTTCAAGAACGGTTACTCTACTTGAAGAATGTATGTTAACCGAGTAATGATTGTAGGATAATAAAGTTTAATCTTGCGAATTTTGATTCCTTAAGGATTTGTCGTTTTTTTTCATTCACTTAAATTTGAGTTAGAAATGAAATTGTAGGTCATTGAGGAGAAATATTATCTGGAATTCACATTGATAACACAAAGAAAAAGTGATTGATTAAGAATTACCTTATAGCGATTTCCAATGTTAGTATGTTGATCCTCTTATTTTGGTTCGATTACACGCTGAATTACGCTTGACCTTGCAAGTGCCTCTTCCGAACTTCACATTGATAACACAAAAATCACAATCAAATCTTATTACATGATAGAAAAAAACTATTGTGTCAGAGAGAAGCAAGAACTACATCTTAATTGATTGTATTCAACAATGTTTTGCTTGTATTCGATTGTGTATTTTGGCGCTTGTGAAAGTACCCTGCATGAAATTCATACTTGGAAATGAATGATGTATTTATAAACATAACATATATAATTTTTATGAACAAATCAGTGTAATTACCTTGTATTGGTGAAAACAATTGGTATTCTGATTTGTGGTTTGATTATGTTGTTGTGTTGTTCTAGAACCGAAAGTAGAATTGAGGGGGTAGAAGTTGCTGGAATAGAATTGAGAAATGGAAGAACTGAAGTGTAGATACTGCCGAGTGGGTTTGTAGTTATTTTCCCCTTATTTAGGGATTTAATTAGGTGGTTATTTTTTAAGTTTGCAGTTTGTTTTTTGAATTGTATTTTTATTTTTTTTTATTTTTTTTTGTTTTTTAATTAGTGAGTCAGTTACGTTGGATGTATTTTATTTTTTGCTTATTTTCTTTTTCCTATTTTTTTGGTGTCCCCCCTAGTTGCCTTATATAATAGAGATCAATGCTTCTCATGTTATAAATATTTATTATGCCTTTTTAATTGCAATTGCTTGATCACTCAATATATTTTTTGTTTTCTAAATCAGACCTTCAATTTAGTTAAATCATGACTAACGAGAAAAATTGGATAATTGATCTAGGTACCTATTAATCTTGTGATTGAATTAAGTGATCACCAAAATTAGATCTTATGTGTTAAAAAACCAACCTTTAAGATAGGATGATTATTCAATGGCTACAAAAAAATTTAGCCACTATAACTACTGAAATTTAACCCTTTATTTTTATATACTAGCTTCGTCCATTGAATTTATTGAACTTTAGAAACATACAAAATTGAAGAAAAGACTAGTTTCACTTTAAAAAATGAGAACAAAATGTCGTTGAACATCAATTACTTAATCATATACTTCCTTGAAGTATTGCTCCTTTCTTTCCTTAGAACTTTTGTTATCACCATTAACAAAGATTTGTCGAATATAAAGCCAATCAAGATATACAAATTTTAATGTACAAATTTATTAATATATACATTTTTATTATAGTTTAATTAAAAATTTAACTTAATTAATGGTTATAGATCTAAGATTAAAAATAAATGTCTCAAATTACACAGGTTATAGTGGCCACAATTCTATTGTAGCCATTATAAAATTATCCTTTAACATATTTGTGTTTTTATGCAATTAATCGAGTTTTGTGCATGTTCTTGAATATTTCATTGAATAAAGTAAGGATATTCACCCAGAACTTAAAATATCTTCTTTTTGGTTTTATTGATTTTTCCTGAAAAATAATTGGGGACACTCTTCGAACCAAAACATCACTAAAATCGTGTAGGCTAAAATATACTAGTCACATGCCTACACTCGTAAAACTAAAATACAGGGCGGTCCCACGCTAATGTTGGTTGACCACATATTCACAATATTCAACGCATTACACACACTCCCAATATATCTTTCAGTCACGATCACATACTTCACTATAGGCTACAACCACCTCCATCATATCAGTTTCCCATCATAAGCTACGGGTCGGGGTCTAACACGCACTACTAAAATATTATCGCAAATAGCAGCCCCAAACCTACTCCACCATAAGCATGTACATCAACATCTACATTTACTTAAACATGGCCATGAGATTGGGAAAACTAACTTGTACCCGAGGTAGTAGTTGAACCATACTAGCCCAAACCCAATAAAACGAATGTTTTGGGTTAGGGTTCCGATCAAAAATTCTAGTTAAAAATTAAAGATTAATATATTTTGAATATATAACATAATATTTATATAACATAACTAATTAATATTCAAACATATTATATATGTACATGAAATTAATGTTTACTTGTCAATTCACTTGATATGATAGAACATCATGTATATTACTATACATTATTGTTGATCTAATTTTGTCAATTTTGTTGGTTTAAGTTATATAATATGATGATGAGTGATTTGGTGTATCATGCTAAAGTTGAAATAGTAGTTATTTAAACGAAAAATACTCATTTTATATAAATATTAGAAAAATAAGAAGGATGATAAAGTCACATCACTGACCCGTATCTCAACTCTAACTCGAACCACAATCACATAGAAATCAACATGTATTATTTTGAGTTGATGTGTATTTACTAAACCCACCCGCTCACTCAACCCGTTTAACAGTGTTGACTTGAATGGAACACCGCAAGAGGGGAGTGAATTGTTGTGTGGAACTCTTAGTACTTTTTTGCGGAATTTTAAAGGAACTAAAGTAAAGCATGCGAAGACACAAGAGAATCTTTACGAGAAAAACTTTATAGGCCCAATAGGAAGAACAACTCCACTTTATTAATAGGCCAACACATTTGTTACAACCAATTCTCTACTCGAACCCTCTAGTTCCACTAAGAACTCTGACTCTCTCAATCAACAGTTCCCTCTAAGTGCTGAAACTCTTTTCTATCTTCTCTTTCTCTTTATTCTCACACACAAATAAACTCACTTAAGTTCAATCCCTTGTACTCAGAAAATTACAACTCTTTCAATGACTCTAGTACACTGGAACTTAAAGTAACTGAATTAAAACACATGCCTTCTTATTCTACTGATTTTATTCCTAAAAATACTCCAACAAAGCTTGTTTTCAACCTAGATATTTATATAACTAAAAACCTAACTAATTCCCTAAAAATGAGGCATGAACAATTTGGACTCTAATTTGACTCCATTAATTCAGTTAAATTACTACTCATGATTCATACTTAGACGCAAACTTAGTAGACTCATAGACACCTAAGTTCCACTTGAAACTTGACTCGTATTTTAGTCAGACTCCAGACTCTAGTGTACTTACAAAAATCTTAGAAAATTAAACTCCTTATTTTGTAGACTTCTGCACTCTTCAAGATGATCCTTCTCTGGAACTCTTGACTTTGAACTCTCTTTGGAACTTGGCTTTAACCAGTTTTGCTCCTGCTCTAGAACTCTGCTTGTATCATCCCTTGTCCCATCAAGTATTCTTGCTATAAAACTCCTTGATATTCTCTGGATTCCTTGTTTAGATAGTCCTTGACCATTTTAACTTGGAACTCCATTTATTTGTGATTTAGAAAACTTGTTACTCCACAGTTCCTTCCAGTAGCATATCTGACTTTAAGAACCTGTAAATCTTCACAGGAACTCAAAGCTTTATTAGACAAGTTTGTTTGCGTGCAAGTCATCATCAAAACTTTTAGGTCAACAATTTTACCCCTTTTTGATGATGACAAACAAGTCAAACAAACTTGGAGATAAAAATAAAAACTAAGTACAAAACTGTAAACCTTTATATAAAAAAAGTACTAGCTAAAACAAAATAAATTAAACTAAGCAAAATAAAACTAAGTATATACAACTATATGAAACTGAACTTGACTTGTAATTTAGATTGGAACTCATGAGAAGTTACTTCCGAAAACTTGTGCAGATCAGAGGTTTGCCTAATTCTTCCCCCTTTTGGCATCATCAAACATAAGTAAGTTCCAATTAGGTATTCTTGACCATCTCATCATCATTAAATATGTTAAATGGTTAGAAACAAAATAAAATTCTCAAGTTGCAATCTCTGAATATTAGCCATCAAGTTACAGTTAGGATCATAAAAGAAAAATAAAGAGAGAAATAGTTCCATTGCACAATTATGTTATTCCCATTTCTAATTGAAGAATAATTAAAAATGAAATGAAAAAAGAAAAATAAAAATAAAAGAAAATAAAAAAACATAAACTAAAGAACATCATGATTAAAGGAATAGGGTATTTTAGGCTAGGCTAAGGCTAGGGTAGGGTAAGGTAACTCCATTATGCAATGTCTTCAAGAACTTCATCTTCAATCACCTCCTCAGTGGTAATGCTTTGAATAGCCTAGAGGATTCCTTCTTTATCGTTTTGCAAAGTGGCAACAATGGACTTCAGCGCAAGTCCCATTAAGATCATATGGCCCTGCAGAACCTGCTGTAAATTTTCACTTCAAAAAACTTCTCATATAGAGCTTTGACCTCTTTCTCCAATCCATGAGTTCCAGAGGAACTCCCAGCACCCTTCTTGTCGGAACCAAAGACACGGATATACACCAGCTCACCTTCCTCAGCCTCCTCTTGATCAAGTTCCACTACATGAACTTCTTTTTATTTAACCCGAGGCAGCACAGATAGCCTCCTACTCTTCCTTAACCCTTCTTTTTCTTTCTTTTCTTTCTTCTCCTCTTTTTCTTCTTCTTCCATTTTCACCCTCTCTTCTTTTATAACTTGGGATAACTATACAGTTTGTCCCCCAACAACAACTAAATCCAGATTAGCCAAAGTGGATTTCTAGACATAGTTTATCTTTTCATTTCCAAAGGAGTATAAGACTCCAAAGGAACTTGTAGAGTCTAGAACACAACAATGAGCAGAGTTCCATACCCTACTTGGAACACTCCATTCCAAGTGTGCAAGCATTAATGTAGGAAAGTTAACCTGCAACTTATTTGTCAAACAAGAGGCAAGAAGGAACTATGCGCTAGGCACACAACCATGTGCTTGGTGCACGTGACTTGTGCCTAGCGCACGGCTCGTGCGTCCAGCGCACTAGCTTCACGTTTTTGAAATTTGTGTACGGCGTTGATGCTACGCACGCAGAACACGTTGCGTTAGACATAACATTGATCTAGCCATTTTTTTATACTTTAATAAAATCTATTATTTGAAATCCGAAATCAGCTATCTTTAGGAATAAAAAATTGATTTTTGAAATATCCTTTAAAAATTAATTATAGGGAATAATTAATATAAAAATATTAATACAATTAATTATCAGGAATAATTAATTGGGCTTTTAAAATTGGGCTTGGATTTAATAAATTGACTTTATTTTGAAAACGCTTTTGGGTTTAGCTCGTGTGATTGCTTTTCCTTTGGACCAGACCAATTAGAACGACGATATGTTTCATTATTGGGTACTTAATGGGGAGACACAATTTTGAGTCTGCAGCTTACATACGCTTCCCGCACCTGTGACCAACAACTTTACAATTACATAGAAAATTTGTTACAACATATTTTTTATATTTTGCGAGAAATAATCTTTTATAATTTCTTTTGGCAATTTAACATCTTAAAATTTTATTTTTCTCAATAAACAACTTTACCTTATTTTCCAATGTTGGCCCAAGTAAATACCCCACGTGTGTCGGGATTTTACACTCTTTTGAGGAGAAAATGGACGGAAAAGGGTTGGAAAAGGAAAAACCCAACATACATGCATGCGACATAGATAGAAAAAGTGGTATATATAAACCCGAGAATCGTTGGGTCCATGCCTAAAAGTAGGGTAGGGTTGTACTCCTTTCACCCCGTTATAGACTTCCCATTTCTAATTTTGACACTATTCATAAGGAAAAAAAAATATTCCGACTTTTTTGCAATATATATGAAAAAACATAGTCATGTGGGCTATTGTTTTATTCGTTTCATTGAGTATATTATGAACATCAAATTTTTATAATTTTTATTAATATGCAATTAGAGATATTAATGAATGTGAAAGGTACATTGTGAAATGTGAAAAGGAGAAATGGTCTATTGGGTGACGGATGGAGTATCTCGCAAAAAAAAAAAAATTATAGTCTTAGTTTGCCTGAAAAATTATAGAAAGTTGTTTCTCACAAAATTTTGTATATAAAAGGTTTGTTTTGCCAAATTACCCTAATTATATTGATTTTGTGTATTATTTGCGCCACAAAACCCACCCATAGATCTTCTCCTCACCATTGCATGTCAAAGCAACTTCAATTTAGCTATATAAAAAAAATTGAGTAGCAGATGATAGTCTAGTGCGCTAGTGGTACTAATATCACCTTCGATCCCGGAGGTCTTGGGGTCGAGTCTCACCTCTTATTAGAGGGATCCTTAATTTCCCTCCTTTTCTTACAGTGGACTTCAACTTACCTATATAAAAAAATTTACATGACAGCAAAGCATAAGTGAGAAAAATATATAATAAAAAATTTTAAGGAGAAAGAGCGAGCAAGCAATTGATGAGAAGAAGCTGAACATGCAGATAGCTAGCCATTGGTGTCGATATCCTCATTGGGAGGAGCACTGATATTCCAATATCACATATTGGACAAATTGTCCAATATCATGGCATTTCTATATTTTTACGACAAAAATTAATATTAAAAAATTATAAATTATAAAAAAAAAATATTTTTTAAAATACTTTTATTTGGGATTTGTTACTTGAAATCTAGTTGATATATATATATATATATATATATATATATATATATATATATATATATATATATATATATATATATATATATATATATATATATATTAGAAGACTAGTATATCATATCTTGACACCATCTTCTTATATCGATTGACTACTACTTTATATTGTAGTATATCATATTGGCTGCATCTTATCATATCAAGTGAATGTTATATTATATTGTATTATATCAAGTTGCTAGTAAAATTACAAAAATATCATGATATGGGAGAATACTTTCTCTTATTGGAAGTACAAGGAGGGGGGGGGGGGGCGGGTGAATAGCATATATATTTCATTTTTAAGAGAAAGGGAGTACATATAGAGCCTAGAGCTAGAGATAAAAAAGAGATATTCTCATACTAGAAATGACTTAGGGTGAGAATATAGGGGGTCTTGAGGGGAGTCTTGAGGGGAGCCTTATGGCAAGACTCAACAAGACTTGGCTATATTTGGGTAAAGTCTTGGACAGAGTCTTGAGTTGGGTTTTAATATTCAAGACTCCTCTCAAGACTCTTGCCATGCAAAGGATATTTTTTTTGCCAGTAAAAAAATGCCATGTGTCTTTTTCTTTTTTGTGGAGTGAGTCTGAAGAGAGTCTAAGGAATAAAGTATAAAATTGGAATGAGTCTAAAGTGAGTCTGTAGAATTAAAAATTAGTGGAAAGCTGACGTGGCACAGTCTGAAGTATGGAGTAAGTCATTGATCGATTTACAAAATAATAATGGTACTTTTGTAATAAATACCAAAATAATATATAACCCAAATGGATGAATATCAAGTGTATAGTTTAGTACCTCTAAGAAAAGGCTATACTTTAGTAATTATTCTCCATCTATTTTATTTTTCAAGAAACATGATTGTTTCTATGTTGTTGCAATGATGATTAAAGATATGTTTTGCTTGGTTTATCAACCTGTAGGCGTGTTTGACTACCCCATTGTTAAGGTTTTATAAAAATACGTTTTGAAGTCGCCAACAAGTCTTTAAAGGAAGACTCATAAACCTAATTGGATATTTGGAAAACCGTAGGGACAAATTAGGGAGTTATCCAATATAGATTTCCCCATCATGACTCCATTAATGTTCAATGAACCATAGATTGAGTTCAGGGGTGATGGTATGAACACGGTCACAATGAACCATATACGCCCATTAAATTGCTAGCCTCTACTTAATATTGATTCATTTCGAGTTTTATGCAAAAGAACAACCAGATAATATTTTCAAGCACAATTAAATATTTTCAACCAGACAATATCGCGCGCGGCCCCCCCAAGGTGGCTAAAATACTCGTGAACAATTAAATGTTAAGCATTAGCATAGTCAAATTAGGGAAAACAAAGACATCTAAACTTGGTAGTTAAGAACATAACTTACGTAGATTGCATAACATTTATGCATATAACCCTTAGCTTGTTAGTTCTGGCTATTGTTGGGTTACAAAATATAGCGAGGGTCTTTGCCAAGAACATAGAGCCATGCGAGCCTCTATGTTCCTCTAAATCACCCTTGTAGAATTACTTTGATAATTTAATTAACAATCGATAACGAAAGAATAGAATATTGAACAGCAAAAGAAAAAAGAAACTACTATAAGACCATTGAACAATAGGACAATTAGCTTGCTCTCATAGCACCATTGATGGCTTTCGATCCCATCTTCCACCAACTTTTTCTTTCCTTGATAGTCTTACACTCCGTCCCTCAAATTCCTCGCCCGAATAACCAATTGTCTACAATTTGAACACCAATAACAATCCACCCAATGCATCACCAATAGCCTATTTTGACATGAGAACCAATTAGCCATTTATTAAACCAATAACAGTGGTGACAAATTGTAGGAGTGCAAAAAAGACTTGCTTGACAATTCAAACTGCTGCTCAAAGTATTTCATAGACTTATACAGAATAGACTGTAGAGGGCGATATCCAAAGAACATTCAGCAACATAAAAGATAATATATATCTTCTAAATAAGCACCAGAGCTTAGCAAATATTGTACAGACCTAGTGCATAACATAGTAGAGACATTAATTTATGTCAAGAAACTTGTTAAGCACCCAAAAGGAGGTCACCTGTTAGATATTTTTTTTATTCAAAGGTCACCTAGTTAAATATAATGTAATTTAAGTACAATATAAAAAAGAAAGTGCAAAGGAATTCATTGGAAAATGCTTATTATATAGGTCGTAAACCGGCACGAATCTCAACTGAAGCTCACGGAGCCATTTTAAGGTCATGAGAAGTGGATACTCATCATCACCATCCTGTTTGTCGGAGGGGGGAGGAAAAAAAACTCAGACTGCAGTCGCGGCATCGTAAAAAACATCTATTATGTTCAATGAGAATATTGCCACTTCTTTTATTAAGCTTTGCCATTAGTACTCGACTTCCCTTAGTTTATTGTTTGCCAATTCTTGCAACTCTCTCTTACTCTTTTGTGAACAGAATTTCATAGCCTTAAAACAAGATCTAAGTTTGCGTCCTTATCTCCATGTTTGGCAAATGACTCCATCCGGTCATCACCTGCGGTACTTGGATGGCTGACCAAGTAATAAATTTCTCTTCATTTAGCATGTGTAGACAAAATAGAGAATATTGACTAACTTGTTCCTGATATTGAGTTTTACGTTTCTCATTCAACAATACTACGACCTAAGCATGCAAAACCTGAACATATTTTGCAAATGACACACATGGACAAATCAAACTTAAGAGATTGTGTGTTTCATTGAGCGTCTGTAAACGAACCTTTATTTCAACATATGTCTATCCTCTCGCGGACTCTTCTTGCTCTAGAGTTTGCTGCTTTCCTCAGCTGCTGGAATCGAATTCTCATTGCTCGTTTGCTCACCATCAGCTCTTGATGCAAGATACGTGCATGGATTACTTCACCAACTATCATTATTTGCTTTATTAGAATTGTTGCATGGTTTTACTTTACTCTTAAAGTAGAGGTTTTACATGTAACGAAAAATATGTCTTTTATTATGTTTGTTAGTTAAATTAGTTATTGTCGTTGAGTCATTTTTATTTTAGTTGGTTGTAATAAGAGCTGAAAATCTGAGTTGTAATTAGCTTAAGCTTTAGGCGTGTGATTTTTGGTATTTAAGGAAAGTGTTGCATCTCTTTCCTTAAAGCTATTGTTTCCTTAAATTCAAGCTAGATTCTAGGCTTAGGTTTAGGGGAAACTTTCTTTAAAATACTTGCTAGTTGGCGTGTGGTGTAATTCCTTGGAGGGCAAGGATTTCTTGTTGCCCTTATTATAAATAGGCATCTAGTCCATAATAAAAAAGAGAGACTGAATTTGAGAAATTGAAGTGCATATTTTGCATATGTTGAGCGAAAGCTAACACTAGGTTTCCGAGTAGTAAACCTAAACAAACAACCGCGACTTGTTTGTCCATGCCCTTAACCGCGACTTAAGAGTAATATCCCTTTACTTTCATTGTTGTTCGTCCACAAAAATCATAAACACAAAAAAAGAGTCTGAAATCAGCCTCGAAAATTCATATCCGTTGGTATCAGAGCAGCAAGGTTGTAGAGGAGCGTGAGAGCGCGTGAGGAGGCATATTTTTATGAAATTTTATGTGGTGACAGTAGATTTCTTGAAGTTTGTTGTATCAAAATTTAGTAGCAATCCGATCAGTATCGAAGTCACAGCAAGCGAAACATTCAGAGCTAATTTTCTAGCAGATTCAATCAGTTCTAAGGTAAACTTTAGGAAACTCGTTCTCCTAGCATATAACGAATTTTTGAGAGTTTCTTGGCTTAAAATTGGACTACTTTTTGTCTAGTTTAAAACTAAAAAGTTTCGTAATTTTTGTAGAACGTTTACTAATTGATTGAACAAGTTTTTGATAATTGGTCAAAACCGAAATATTCTAGACTAGTTTTGGGAGAATTGAAACTGCAAACAATTGGTTGGGGATTTGTTGATGAAATTTTGATCGAGTGTTCCAGACACAGAGGGATATCTTGTGTTAAAATTTCATGAAATTTCGAGGTGTTTTTCTTAGGTTTTAAATCTCTAACTTTTAGTGAAATTTCTGGGAAGTTTACTGGAAAGGTTGCAGTTGGTTGTTGTTGTTTAGTTCGTATGGATATATTTGATTTACCATATGATGAGCTTCGTGAGAGGTTATACATAAAACATCTAGGTCGTTCTAAAATTGTAAAAGCACTCCGTGAGGGATTAGGGCATGCTTTACATGATCTTTTTGCGGAAATTGTTAAACCTGTCGAATATTCTCCATACCATACATTGGAAGCGAGTGCTACACCACCTTCTCATGTTGAAGATGAAGAAAAGATTGAAACTTTTTATTGTTCTAAGGATAAAGATTTGATCTTTGAAGTTTCTCATGTAGAAGATGAATTCAAAACTGAATCTTTGGCTTGTACAACCATCAAAGTTCCGATCTTTGCTATTTCATATGCGAAGAAAGCTACAAAAGAGCGTTGGGTACAACAATATGCAGCATCTTCTACTGATTTTCGTCATGATGTCGTTATTTGTCATACACATCCACAAACCTCATGGATTCCACTTCTATTCCTCATACGTGTACTTATTCTTATGGTTCATGGTTATCGTGCGTGGATGATTGCTTGGTTACATCAAAACTTGAGACAAGTTTTTTTTTCAAGAGGGGGATAATGATGCAAGATACGTGCATGGATTACTTCACCAACTATCATTATTTGCTTTATTAGAATTGTTGAATGGTTTTACTTTACTCTTAAAGTAGAAGTTTTACATGCAACGAAGAATATGTCTTTTATTATGTTTGTTAGTTAAATTAGTTATTGTCGTTGAGTCATTATTATTTTAGTTGGTTGTAATAAGAGCCGAAAATCTGAGTTGTAATTAGCTTAGGCTTTAGGCGTGTGGTTTTTGGTATTTAAGGAAAGTGTTGCATCTCTTTCCTTAAAGCTATTGTTTCCTTAAATTCAAGCTAGATTCTAGGCTTAGGTTTAGGGGAAACTTTCCTTAAAATATTTGCTAGTTGGCGTATGGTGTAATGCCTTGGAGGGCAAGGATTTCTTGCTGCCCTTATTATAAATAGGCATCTAGTCCATAATAAAAGAGAGAGACTGAATTTGAGAAATTGAAGTGCATGTTTTGCATATGTTGAGCGAAAGCTAACACTAGGTTTCCGAGTAGTAATCCTAAACAAACAACCACGACTTGTTTGTTCATGCTCTTAACCGCGACTTAAGAGTAATATCCCTTTACTTTCATTGTTGTTCGTCCACAAAAATCATAAACACAAAAAAAGAGTCCGAAATCAGCCTCGAAAATTCATATCAGCTCTAGTTTCACTGCTTGCAACAACTGCAACCGAGGCTGAGCCACTGCTCTCTTCAACATAAAGGTTGTTTCTTCTGTTTTCCAAGCACAAATTATGATGCTATTTCAGGCAGTTCTACTTCGACAGGTTTTGATTAAACAATCTTTCATTTAACATGCCTTTAACCATTTGGCAAACAATAATGCTGAGCACCAGAAGCAGTTAGAAGACCTTAGATGAATACATACATGGATGATAAAGAGTTTAATCATTTCCTGATGTCCATAGGCTTTATCCTAGTGAACCAGCATATACATTTGAAAATATGAAAAAATACAGAAGAACCAAAACCAACACTATTCTACCCAATCACTAAGGGCACGTTCGGTACTACTGTGGTTTTCTGTTTTTAGTTTTTTGATTTTCAAAGTCATGTGATATATGTCCTATAATGAATAAAAAAATTAGTCAAATTTATTTGGAACATGATGATTTTGAAAACTGACAACTAAAAAGTGCAAACCACTTTTCTGGTTTACTGTTTTTGGTTTTTAGTTTTCAAAAAAACTGAAAATTGAAAACAAAAAACGATAACGAACGGGCCCTAAGAAAGTCAGAAAACTCCCATGGGCTATTTCCAAGATTCTCAAAGCAGGATGTTAAACACAACAAATAAAGGAGACACAATGGTTCCAGTGACTGGCACACCAGGAATCACAACAACAAGACGAGGGTGAACATGTTTTATCAATGAAGACAGATACACTGGTTGCGATTTTGGATTAGGCACAGTTAAAAGAGGAAAAGAGACGAAAATGCATGACAAAATGTGTAGGCACAGAAAATTCAACAACACAGAGAAGATATGACAAAGAGAGTCCATGGAATAGCATATCATGCATTTCTTCAAAAAAAATAGCACCAAATAGGTGTGATCTTTATCATGAAGCTTAAAAATCCTTCAAAAGCGGTCTATGTTCTCTAATTTGATATTGTCTTTTGATCTGTTGATATAGCATTTCATCTTCGATAATCCCAAATCTATATGGCACTAAAGAAGAGTAGCTCTTTTAATTAACTACGAAAACAGTTTTCTTTACTTTGTGATATTGGTGTTTGGACCCAAGATAAAGATTGCTAAAATAAGAAGATTTGAGGTATTTTGGGCATTTCTGATGAAACCAGGAGATTATGTATACTGAGCTTCTTTCATAGTTTGAAGTAGCAAAAGCTCATTGCATTTAGGATCAAATCATAACTGGAAACGTAACTCCCTCGTTAACATATGGGTTTGTTCTACTCATACATTGCATTTATGGGTTTATCCTATCCCCTTAAAATGTATGAGCTTTTGATCATGCTCCTTTGTGCCAAATCTAACATGCGCCTAAACTAATATCCTTTCAAGAAAAAAAAAAAAGGTTCCATGATAGATGCTCTTAAGGCTACATTAAAACATCAAAAGACATAAATCTTACAATAATGCTCGAAATATATCACATACTTGTCCATCAAATATCACCGAGCTCCTCACTCTTCTCTGATAACGACGACATAGTCCAATTCTCATAATGTCAACTCGTCTCCTCTTTCATTTGTCGAATCACACAATGATCAAAAGTTTAGCAAAATGCATAATACTACACAATTAAGAATAAAAAATCAACCGTCAAATGATGAACATTGCAGCTTCAAAAATTTGAATATGATGGTGAAAAGATAATGGAATTTGATTATAATGATGGAATTAAACTTCTTTTTTCTTCCACCAAATCTAAGAGTAGTTGAAAACCCAAATTGTTTAAACCCATTTTTCCTTCCTTAATTTTCCTTGTGAACACACATCAAAGCAACTTAAAGAATGTTAAAAACCAACTTAAAAACGCGTCAAAGCAAGCTAAATATACCCAAATAATATAAGGATAAGGGTAACAAAAGGAAGTCAATGATTCAGAAATATCATAAGCATGGATAAGATTTTCCATTATTTGCCAATCACAACCAATCTAATTTGAATGAAAGAAATCTATCATGGGTTACTTATTTGAAAGGTTATAAGAAAATGGGTAAGTTCTGATACAAGCATAAATTACACCAAAAAAGTGATTTCGTTTAGGGAAACTTCTAAATTACTCCCTACCTTTTTTTGATCTAAAACCCTAGACCAAGTTATACAAAGAGGAAGATCAGATTCAGACATGAAAACAACCAAGTGAAAGGAAGATATAAAGACTTGAACAAGTGTCAAGTGATACAAGTTCGACATAAATTATGCAAGCAGAACAAAAAGACGATTTCACTCAAGTACAAGTATAGACAAAAGTTTGAAGAAATGGTGATGCGTTTACATTACATAACTAACCTTTTGCTCAACCTGTAATAGCTTGGTTTTCAAGCACCTTCTATTAAGGGATAATCAATATTATTTATTTAATTAGTCCTTATAATATCTACTTTGGTATTGATAATCTCAGCTATATTTGAGAGTTATGGTTGGAAAATCAAAATCAGAATTCAAAACCTTATATGCATTGAAATTACAAAATTGCCCTCAAACAAAAAAAATACCATTTTATTCTTACTTCCTTTCTCCCGTGGCTTCCTTAACTTTCTAGAGAATACTTTATTCTCTAAGGTTCTTCTACAAAACTTCTGAAGTTAGATCACTTAAGAAGGGGGAAGAGCATTGGAACCCAAACACATTCTCTCTCTTCCGTGGTGAACCTTCATCAACTCCTCTATCTCTCTTCCTTCCTCCCTTTGCTTTGCCCCAGCCACCGACTTGTCTGCCGGCGATATTTGTTAGTCTGTCGGAGCTTCTCGTTGACCCTCGTAGCTGCTCCTCTGTCCAGTCGGGCTGCTGTCGACGTTACGCCGCTGCTGCTTATGCTTGCTGCTGTAAGTCGGTTTGCTGCCCTCTGTTTCCTCCCACCTCCTCCGTTTTTCCGGCGATGTGTTGTTGATGCCACTGTCCTGGTCTGCTGCTTCGTGTTCGGCAGTGCTGCGGTGTCGGTGGTGGTGTTGCACAAACTTGGTATTAATCTAATTCCTCATATTGTTGTTCTTGGAAATCTGAAATTGGTCTTGCTTGTTTTGTCATTTGATTTTAAAGCAACATTTAGTTATGTTTACTCAAGATATATATACTCATCTTCCTCTTCTTTATTGCAAGAACTCAAATTCTAGTTTAAATGAATTTTGTTGTTCAATTTCATTAATAAATTCACCTCTTGTTATTAATTAGTAAAATCAACTATATATAATAAGAGTTTACTGAAATTAAAGATTGGATCTTTTCACTTTATATGATGGATCGAAGCTTACAATCTGTTAGAGGCTTTCCTAAATAGTTTATAAAAGCGTATTTTATAAAACATGTTGTTTAAACAATATTCTCTATAATGGATTGATTAGACTTAGTTTGAGAAATTGATGTTAGTGAGTCAGATTGATAGAATGTTTGCATATAAGAGTTTGTGGATAGTTCATGGAATAGCTTATAATATATGAGCAAGTCAATTGTTTATCTGAATGGTTGTGATGATGGATATTAATTATTGTTATTACTCGGAGGTGACTGTTGGAGAATGGATGTGGAGATAATTTTCTCAATAAGTTTTGTGTTAGCTAGTTCGTTCTAGTTCAAGGAATTAAGTTTATGTAATGCAGGAATTTATGTTAAGAAAGTTGGGTCAAGTCATGCATTTGAGAGTTAGTAAGAATGGGTGCTAATTCTGTATTATTTGTATTGTTGAGGAAAATCTTTAAGATTGTGCAAAGGAGGTCAAGCAAGAAAGGAAAATCAAGGGTGTGGATTCCTGGTGTTAGTATTATTGAAGAGGGTACACATAGTCCCTCCACCTTATAACTAAACTGTGTTTGTGCTATTGGAAGTCGTATGAATTTCATGATTTTCCTAAAAGGGATTCGAGTTCTAATTTGAATTTGTTATGGTTTTATGATTATAAAGTTCAACTTATTTGAAAGCGTGATTCTTAAGCACTATGTTTATCTGATTTCGGAAGAAATGATTTAACGTCAATTATTTGATTATAATGAGTTTGACATTGATTTCTGATCATGATTTGAGATATATTTATAAGTTTGGGCTTCGTGGATTAGTTTCATTTTGAAGTAAAAGTTACCCAATGATATCAGCTTATGTTATACTAAGACAACATTGTTTCGTAATTCGTATTGAAGAATTTGGTTTTTGAGACCTAAAGTATCAGTTAAGCAATGACCCACATTCGAAGGTATTATATGAAGATTACGTATGTATGCTGATTATAAGTATTTGAGTAAGAATTGATGATATAAATCTCGACATACGCATGAGATGTTGTGAGCGATTTCGTATACTTTGCAATGAGTAATAAACTGATAAGTTCGTGGAACCTATAGTTTCAGTTATAGAATGTTATTGAGAATCTGAACATATTATAATGGTCACGTGTTTATGATTCAAGCTTTCTATGTAAATTCCGAATTATGTTCACAATACAGAAGATTTTACATATATTGGTTATCACTTTGAGGAATATGTACTTCACGTTTGGAGGATATGAGTTTGAAAGTCTGACTATAATACAAGATTTTGAGATATATCTTATTATGAGTTTCGCGTGCATGAAATTATTTGGGTCATGGAAAGTTCGAGGGTTGAAATTTTGAAAGTAAACTAGTGTTTGGAGATGTTAGATATAGTGCAAATTATGACTTGTGGAAGATTTAGCTATATATTTGTGTTATGATAATTACTGGTCCTTTGAGATATTAGATGGAGGGTAAATTGATAAAGTTATAAAGTAAGCTTCCTATTTTTGTTATTATAAAGACAAGAAGCTTATTAAATTACATTATTTAGAGGTATCTTTGGAGAATCTTTGAATTGGGTTTTATAAGATTAAAATCTATGTCAGAATGGTCGTAGATAAGTTGCTTGTTGAGGAGTCCTACTCCAGAATGTAAGTTGTTGTCTGAAAAAGTCAAGTTGGACAATTAAGGTTGTAGTTGGAAAGTAAGTTTCGGAGTTTAAATGTCGATTAGTAGATTAAAAGAATTTGTTTCAAAAACTTCATGGCTCATTAAACCAAGTATAAATCAAGTATGGAGAAGTAAAATGAATATGTGAGGTTTATATTAGTAATAAATAGCTCAAGAGACGAGTGATAGATTGAAGGAGTAGAATAATAGTATAATGAGTTGTATCATCTAAGTTGGGAGAAATTATATCCGAATGGGGAACCTTCTACATACTATGAGTATTGAACAGGGACAAATAAAAGGGTTCATAGATGTCATCCTGTAATTGTAAGAATAAGTTGAAGAATGGGAAAGTTGGGGAAATATAAACCTTAGTTAATGGGGGAATTAGTGATATGATTTAATAATAAAATAAATATGGTGTTAAGATTAATATATATGAACATGGAGTTAAATGTTTGTGAAGTGTTGTTATGTGTTATAGAATTAAAATTAATATAGGCTATGAGTTTAAGGTAAATGATAAAATTTCAAACGGATAGCTGAAGCATAGTACATCTATTCATGACACAGAAAAATAAAATAAGATGTTTTGACTTACAATAATAATTGTAGATTATAAAGTATGGTATAATAGAGTCATAGAAGTATGAAGTATTGTGGCAAGAAAGTCGGGAATAAATTTAACGATCTTATGATACTAAGGTTGAAGAAATAAGGTGAGAGTTCAATTATGGATGTAAGTTTATATAACAGTTACTAAGTTCAAACAAGTAATTGAGTCAAGAAAAAGGAATAATGTTGGGAATATAAACAAGAGTTCTGTGGCATTAAACTTGAAGTAATAAAGTTGTTTCCAGATGTTATACTAGTTGAGTTACTAGAAGATCAGAAGCTTAAACATGACGGGTTCAATCATTAAGATGTGGGCTTAATAAGTAAGTCTTGTTGGAGGAAGCATCAACTATCATTATAAATATAAGTTAAAGCTCAAGAAGCTATATATTCTTGTGTATCTAAATTACATAAACGGATCCTAAGATGTTGTACGTCGTAAGCTTTGGGTATATATATATATATATATATATATATATATATATATATATATATATATATATATACTTTGAAGACTATGGATATGTGCGACTTAGAATTTGATGCTACATTTTAACTTCATGACGGTTATTGGAAAATGATAATGTTCTATTGAGGTATGACGAGGATATTATAATTAGCGTGACCAACGTAAGTATGAACATTGAGATTTGCTCAGGTTATGAGCTGTGTAGGTTGGTTGATAAGATTTAAGTGGAAGATGTCTCAAAACATAGAATTTCGCAACAAAAGTATAAAGTGTATAAGACTTACACTCCAATTTGATTCTTTAATCGCTAAGTTATATTTTGGACTACATTTCTAAAGTCTGAAATTAAGTAATTTTTGATTTTGTCAAAGCTTGATTTATGTTAAGTTGTTGGAAACTCTAAGTATATCATGTTTATCAAGTAATCTAAGTTTTGTTATGGAGTACCAGAATGCAATTGTGTTGTGAGATCTGAGTATATCGCATTTGAGAATAATGAATTTCGAAAAATATGAATAAGTTATAAATTTTGTATTTTGATTCTGTTTCCGTAAGGGGAAGAAGCTGCTAGAGCAGCGTTGAACAACATTCTGTACATTCTGTATTATGTATTATGGGGACATGTCCTGAAAAGTCTTGCAAGCATTACATAACGGAAGAGGGAAACGTCCCTTGTAAAAGTTTAGAGAATGCGCCAGAATGACAACTGTATTCGTGTTCTCTTCCCCAGTATAGTATGATTTATGAAAGAAAGTAGAATATGCATTTGAATATGCAAGTGATTCGTGAATTTTAAAATTTATTTCCGAAGTAATGTTTTACTCATCAAAAGTTATGGAATTTATCTGCCGAATATGGGAATGATTTACCAAGGAACTTGTTAGGAATTTATGAAAGGAGTTAGCTACGGTATACATATTTGATTGAAAGTTTTTATATTTCTGAGACACAGAAGTGAGAGATATTCTTATGACTTAAAGTATGTTAGAGTTGGAGTTGATTTTAGAAAATCGGTTAGTTCTATTGAATTATGGTTCCGCTAATTGAGGTATATACTACATATGTTACGAGATATTCGTATTATTATATTGAAACAAGAAGTAACATTTATTGTATTGAAGTATTTGTTATATGATTCTTTTTGTTATGACTTTTCTGTATCTTGATTTCTAATATTCGTATGATAATCTTAATTCTGTAAATAAGTTTTAAGCCACCAAAAGATTTTCTGGTTAGACAGTGTGTACTCAGTTTATCTGATTTTGTTCTAGGAACCTGTCCTAGTGGGGGCAGAGTTCGTTGTTAGAAATTGTGCAGGCAAGCACGCTTTAGAATGGATTGACGATCGTGAGTTATGATATGAGAGGTGTTCAGTTCAACTCGAGATGGAGATTATACGTTTTTGAGAAATATTCTTATAATGTATAATTGTATCTATTTGGAGATTTAATTGGTTTAGTTTTTGAAGTTGTATATACTATTGGGGGCTGATGTATTGTGGACGATAAAAGAACTGGAAGCGTATTTTAAATTACATTCCGCTACAGGTGATTGTGTAATCAAGGTTAATGAATGATAATTGAAGTTTATGATTGTTAAGTGTGATTAGCTAGCAGCTCGGAAGTGCGGGCTGTTACACAACCATTGGAACCTTCAACACTTTCAAGTTTCAAGTTTACCTCTACCTTTCTATAATCAGAGTTGTAAATCCTACAAAAAAAGAATTAAAAATCAAAAAATTGATGTATAAAGGATTGCAATTTTCAACAAAAAGATCACAATTTAAACTTTAAATTTGTTCCTCAGCATTTAATAGAGGTACGTGTCAGACCTCAAGTAATTTACGAAAAGAACAACAAAAATTAAAAGAAGACATGGAAAACCTAACCTTTTACCCGGGGAGAAGCTTCCACAGCATAAATTGTGTAATTTGTTCATCGCCATAATGATCAGAATTTGAAGGCCCCGTACCGAAGCTTAAACCCCATGTGAAAAAACAAAAAAATCAAGGAATGGTAAGAGAAAAGTAAAGTTTTTCTACGATTAAAGTACGAATCTCGATTACAATATTAATGTAGATTACCTGTTGATGCGGTTGGAGCGGAGAGAAAGAAGGGTCAGTGGCGTGGTCAGTGACGAACCTATATGTGATTTTCTGGCAAATTCCTCCATTTAATTTCGTAGAGAAATCTGGGTTTTTAACACGAACACATCCAATTCTTTATCCCCACTACTGCTGATTTAGTCCGATTCTTCTCTTTTCTGTCTGTAAAATATCCCTGAAAAGCAGAAAAATATCCACATAAATTAGAGGTAGAAGATGAGAGGGACAAATTGTAGAGCTGAGAAGAAGAGGGAAGGAAAGAGAAAAGAAACAGGAGAGAGAAAGAGAAGACTGTAACACCCCGACAATTCTCTATTTTCCAAAATACCTTTTAAGTATAAAACTTAGAGAATTATCAAAGCATTATCGCCCGTGTGATAACGTATCGGCTTACTCAGAATTTTGCAGCGGAAATAAATAAATAACTTTAAAAACTTACTAGCTTAGTCAAGCATTAGTCAACTCTAAAACCAAAGTCAAAAGTCAACCATAAATAAAACAAAACTATAAAGTATTAAAACTAAGCACAAGCTATCTACGAAACCTGAACCCATGATGCATCATCTTCAGACCTTAAATGGTTGATGCTTTATTGATCCTGAGAGACTTCTCACAAAAAGGGTCATCACAGGATCAATAAGGCACATCCATGATCGACATACAAAAAAGCACGTAATAAGCAAAGTTGAGTATTACATACTAAATAAAATATAAAACCTAACATGATACTAATATAGATTAACTCAAAGATAAATAATGATATAATAAATAACAGATTGACTATACTGAACTATACTCCAAAATCAATAGATTAATTATCATAAGATTGAATAGGCAATGGAAAGAGTTGTCCAAACCAAATCAGTCTTCAATTTAGAAGACAAAGTACGGGCGCGACTCCACACTATCATAACCAACAATATCGAGGTACTAATTTAAATAAAATATGACACGGTGGTCAATTCGGTCCCAAGAAAAGTCATGGGCTACCACCATGTACTCCAACTCATACTAGTCCAACACTTTAGACGTGCACAAGTCTAAAGCTTATTGCTATTCACTTTCCACTTTAAGTGATTAATAAATTATTTATTACTTATGACTCTCAAAGTAAGACAACCAACATAATCATCAAGGATACATGAAACTTTCATTTTTATCTTAGGATTAGATAAGGTGATCAACAACTTAACAATCCAAGAATAATTCATTATTAGTTTCATAACCAACCATTATTTATTTGTTGATCTAAGTCAAAAATCAACCAACCTTTCATAGGTGAATAACCAACTTACCAAATAAGGCCCACAGTCCTCATAAAGTAAATAAACTAATCCAAAGGGAACATCATGATCCTATTCATGATCTAAATAACAACATAGTTATTAATCCCTCATGTGAATTAATAAAATAAATTTCTCAATCCCATATGCTTGTATCAATCATCCATACAAACATAATGCAACCAACATAAGCAACATGCTTCACACCACGGCATAAAACATGTAATTCTACTTGAATATAAATCACATATGAACTATAAATAGTTCCCTATACATGATACTACATCAATCCTAATCTTAGGACATGAAACTAGTCTACTAACACATAGGTATGCACGTACCTTGTGTAGATAATATGAGATGCCACTTTATCAACCTTAGAAATCGCCTAAAGAGAATTCTCTGCCTACCAAATATGAATACAACCACTAATCAATACTCAAATAAAATTGCAGCAACTTTAAAATATTTCAAACCCTCTTTAAAAGTGTTTAAAATCCTTTTTAATCATTAAAACTTCAACTATTAATGTCTCCTAGTATAGTACTACCATACTAGTCATTAAAAACCCTCAAAAATCCATTCTTTGATATTTAAAAACCCATCATAAGCATACTAATAAAAATTCCAGCAACTTATAATATGTTTAAAACCCTTTAAAACATACTTAAACATAATCATAAACATTAGAGTACTTAATTTTTATAAACTATAATATATTACTACAATTTCCAACCCATAAAACCCTAAAAATTCATGCTATGATGCTTAAAACCCTAACTTGAACATAATTAATAAATCTGAAATTTAATTACTTTATCATACAAATCATATAATCTGAAATTTATAATTAAATCATCAAAACTACTAACTTTAACCATAAAAACATTAAATCAATCCTTAGAACATAAACTTAACATTAAATAAAATAGAGGAGGAAGAGAAAACCCAAGAAGAAGAGAGGGGAAAAGACACGGCAAGAGCGAGGAGGGTCGGCTGCTGCTGCGGCGGTGGTCCGGCGAGTGGTCGGCGGTGCTGGCAGAAAGAGGAGGAAGACCAAAGGGAGGGGGAGCAGAGTGAGGAGAGAGAGAAAAGAAGAGAGGAGAGAAAATTAGGGTGAGTGATTTTTAGTGTGGGAATTTTGGGTTTAGTTTAGGTTTATATAGGTAACCCCTTGTGGGCTTAGGGAAATGTATTTGGGCTTTTAATAATCAATTAATGATTGGATGCTTGAGTTGGGTTGCGCTCCTCTAATCCATTTTAAAATCTTTTACACCACAACTCAAAATAATTAAACTATTAAATAACTTTCAAAGTATGACTAAATAAAATATTTGATTATTTAAAAACATTAAATAATCCCTTTGACTTTAAAATAGTCAACACTTAAGAATTTAACTATTTAAATACTAAAATATATAAAAATATACTTTAAAATATATTTATATAATTCATAAAATTATGGGGAATTACAGTCTACCCCTCTTAAAAACCCTCACAGCTTCAATACTTTGACTCAAAACTTCCATTTGGAAATACTTGTGTCACAATGTATGCACACTTTACCAACTTTAAAACCACTTGTGTTACTCATGAACACACTTTTCTATGCGGAAAACCAAGTTATTTTGCACCAACATGTGCAAATCGCCAAAATAAGCATAATAAAGCATAAAAATACCATAAAATAAGGCAAAAAGCGCGAAATTCTATCGCATTCTATCCCCCTTAAAGAAAACGAGTTACGCCCTCGTAACTCACCTCAGTGAATAACTCGGGATATTTCTTCTTCATTTCATCTGCAGCTTCTCACGTTGCTTCTTCGGACTCATGGTTAGACCAAAGCACTTTCACAATATTCACATCCTTATTGCATGTACTACGCACCTTTTTATCCAAGATTTCACAGGCCTTTTCTAATACGTGAGGCTACTATCAATTTGAATTCTTTCGGGCTTCAAAACATGATTCTCATCAGGGATATATCTCTTAAGTTGAGAAATGTGAAACACATCATGCATCTTCTCAAACTCCATTGGTAAAGCCAACTTATAGGCAACCTTCCCAATTCTTTGCAAAATCTCATATGGGCCAACATACTTGGCACTTAATTTGCCCTTCTTACCAAATCTCATCACTCCTTTGGTCGGTGACACTTTCAAAAACACTTTATCACCAACTGCGAATTCATCTTCTCTTCGCTTCAAATCAACATATCTTTTATGTCTATCCTGAGCAACTTGAATTTTAGCTTGAATCAATTTTACATTCCTAATGGTCTCCTCAATAAATTCCGTCTCCAATACTATATTCTCACTAAAATCATTCCAACAAATGGGACTTCTACACTTCCATCCATACAATGCCTCAAACGGAGCCATCTTGATACTCGCATGGTAACTATTGTTATATGAAAACTCAATCAAGTCCAAGTGATCTTCCCAACTACCTTGGAAATCAATTGCGCACGCTCTTAACATATCTTCCATAGTCTGATTGGTCCTTTCAGTCTGACCATCGGTCGTAGGATGAAAAGCAGTACTCATCTTCAACGTTGTTCCAAGATTCAACTGGACCTTTTTCCAAAATTTCGAGAGAAATCTCGAATCACGATCTGAAACAATGTACGTCGGGACTCCATGCAGTCTCACCACGTGCTTGATATACGTCTTAGCAAGTTGCTTCTTCTTCCATGTCTCTTTGATCGGAACGAACATGGGAGAATTCGTCAGACGGTCCAGGATAACCCAAATAGTATCATTGCCATTTCTCGTCTTTGGCAAAGCAGTCACAAAGTTCATTGATATAGAATCCCACTTCCATCCAGGAACCTCTAAGGATTGAACCTTCCCCATTGGTCTCTTATGGTCTATCTTTACTTTCTAACTGGTCAGACACTTTGACACGAACTTAGCGACTTCACGCTTCATATTCGGCTACCAATAAATCTCTTTGAGATCCTTGTACAACTTATCACCCCAGGGTGCACATAATATGGAGTATTATGCCCCTCTTCCATAAGCCTTCTCTTAAGCTCTTCACATTTTTGTGGTACACACCACCTTCCTTTGAACCTCAAGCTTCCATCATCATGAATCTTAAAGTCAACTTCCTTGCCTTGCTTCATCTTCTCCTTAATCTTATCTAGGTGTTCGTCTCCAACTTGACCCTCTTTGATCTCATCAAAAACTGACAACCCCAATGACAAAGCACTCAATCTTGCCTCGATCTCCCCAAGATTTAGAATTTCTAGGCTTTGCATATCTCGGCACAATTCCTCAAGAACTACCAACGCATTTACGCTATGACTCGAATTCCTACTCAAAGCATCGGCGACTACATTCTCTGCCTCATATTGAGATCCTTCTGGGTGAATATGTACTTTAAACTCTTATGATCAGTAAAGATCTTGCAAGTTGCCCCATATAGGTAATGTCTCCAAATCTTCAAGGCAAAATCAATAGCAGCTAACTCTAGGTCATTGGTAGGATCATTCGACTCATACGGTTTCAACTAACGCGATGCATACGCGATCACCTTCCCATTCTGCTGCAGAACACATCCCAAACCATTCTTCGAAGCATCACTATACACCTCGAATACTTCATTTCCATCAGGCAGGGTTAAAACAGGTGCGGAGGTCAAGCGCTCCTTCAAAGTCTGAAAAGCTTCCTCGCACTTCTCACTCCACTCATACTTTGACTCTTTCTTCATCAAATTAGTCATCGACCTCGCTATTTTTGAGAAATCTCTCACAAATCTCCTATAATAGCCAGCTAATCCCAGAAAACTCCTAATTTCTGACACATTCTTCGGTGTAGGCCATTCACTAACAGCTTGAATCTTTGCAGGATCCACAGACACTCCTTCTTTTGACACATAATGACCCAAAAATGCTACCTTCTCCAATCGAAACTCACAGTTAGAGAACTTTGCATACAACTGGTTCTTCCTAAGCGTCTCCAAGACTATCCTCAAATGCTCATCATGCTCTTCTTCACTCTTTGAATAAATCAAATTATCATCAATGAACACTACAACAAACTAAACCAAAAACTCATGGAATACCCTATTCATCAAGTCCATGAATATAGCCGGAGCATTGGTCAATCCAAACGGCATCACAGTGAACTCATAATGACCATAACGTGTCCTAAACGCAGTCTTAGGTATATCCTTATCAGCTACTTTCAACTGGTGATACCCCGAACGCAAATCAATCTTCGAAAACACACTTGCTCCATTCAACTGATCGAACAGGTCATCTATCCTAGGCAAAGGATACTTGTTCTTAATGGTCACATTGTTCAACTCCCTATAGTCAATGCATAATCTCATACTTCCATCTTTCTTCTTCACAAACAACACAGGAGCTCCCCAAGGTGACGCACTAGGCCTAATATAACCTTTCTCGGACAGTTCGTGCAACTGCATCTTCAACTCGCTCATCTCAGGAGGTGCCATTCTACACGGTGCCTTAGAAATAGGTGCAGTGCCGGGAACTAAGTCTATGGTGAACTCAACGGCTCTCTTGGGCGGCATACCATAAATCTCGCTCGGAAACACATCCATAAACTCATTCACTATCAATACATCCTCAATCTTCAATTCAACCTCATTCCTCACATCTTGCACACTACAGAAGAATAATTCACACCCCTTCTTCACCAACTTCTTCAGTTGCATTGCAGATATGACCCCAAAGTTCTTAGGCTTCCCAAAAACGTCGATATGAAGTTAACTTCCCCAAAGGGCTTCTCAACACCACCTTCTGATCTTCACAGTCTAACAATTCATCCCCAGAATAACGTCTAGGTCTCCCAGATTGAACTCTATCATATTAGAAGGAAAAACACAATCTCCTATCTTCACAGGTAAGTCTTTATACAACTTAGTACACCTTATAACTTCCCCAGTAGGTATACTTATAGGCAAGTCAATTACTTCAAAGTCTACCAACCCTAAGCTCTCAATAACGGACGACGAAATAAACGAATAGGTCGCCCCATAATCAAATAACGCTTTAACAAGAACGGAGTTAATAGAAAAAGTATCAGAGACTACATCGGCAGATTTCTCAGCTTCATTGCGACTCATCACGAACAGCTTTCCCGGAGCTTTGTTCTGGTTGTTGTTGTTGTTCTCATTAGCAGGCTTACTTTAGCTCCCTTGATTGTTCTGCGATCTTGTAGGCTTCGACCCTTGGTTTTTCGCTTGGTTGAATCCAGACCTTCCCTGATTACTACTCCCATTACCATTCTGCTCTTTCCTTTGCTTGGTGAAGCACTCAAACTCTCTATGCCCCTTCTTTTGGCAGTAGTGACAGATCACTAGATCTCCTTTACAGTCTCTACTAGGGTGGTTCTTGTTACACTTCTTATAATTGTAACTCCTCTTAGACTGGCCCTTACCATTAAAGTCTTGACCATTCCTTCCTTGGAAATTCCTATTCCCATTCCTACTCTTCTTAAAATTTCCCTGATTTCCACCAGAATTGAAATCTTTTCTTTTCTCGCCTACTACAACATTCTTTTTATCACGCCTCGTCTGAAGACCATAAATATGGGCAGATCTCCCATAAACAACATCTAAGGACACAAAGGTCTCACCACCTAACCCCAATTGAATTTCCTCAGCCAAACCTTGCTCAAATCTCTTAGCCTTTAGCTCCTCAGTAGCTACAACTCATGTGCAAATCTAGACAATGCTAAGAACTTACTATAATACTGAGAAATGGTCATACTCCCTATCCTAAGGTTTATGAACTCCTGAGCCTTTTGCTTCCTCATAAAAGCAGGGTAAAATTTTCCTCTTAAAGCAGCAATAAAGGAATCCTAGTTAAACCCTTCCCCATCAGTAAGTCTATTTCCATTTTCTTTCCACCATAGATCAGCCACATCTTTCAGATACAACACAGCCTGACCTACTTTCATATCCTGAAGACAATTCACAGCCCCAAAAATCTTATCGAACTCCCTAATCTAGCTCTCTAAGAATGTAGGGTCAGCTTGCCCCTTAAAGTACGGCAGCTTAATCATAGCTAATCTCTCAAACATATCCCCTGCAGGATCAGGACACTCGGCCCTTTCTTGAGTCAATTTCTCTGCGCCAGTAGGCGAATAGCAGAGGCTAAGGCGTTATCGTTGTTTGCCATTCTACTTCGCGACCTGAAATTTTAACGTAAATCTACTTTAGGTTTCGATTCACAACTTACTTGTCATTCTCTACGAAGGCATCAATTCGACTTGATCATACAAGATCACATCACAATAACATTCTATGGATTTATAATAGTGCCAATTCAATCACTATAAACCATACTAAACCATATACTCATTCATGAATAAATATTTATATCACCAATATATATAAGGATCAAATAAAATTAATCACAATAATAAAATAAAATAGTCCCCATTAGCGTACTAAATAAATTCTTACTCAACTTGAATAACTAAACAATGACTTTTATTCCTCAAAACGATATTAATAATATTTTTCCAATCCACAATAACCATATTTATTCCTCCATGAAGTAAAGATACTAAAGAAAATAAGTTCAAACTATTGTAGCTTAGCTACTTATTCAACACTAATAAACTTAAAACATAAGTAAACACTCTATGGAGTTACATTATCCTTCCTATCCTTACTTTCCTTGTATTTCTCTGGAGTAAACACCTCATCTTCAAAGTCTTAATAGTAATAACCTGAATTTTTTAGCTCTAGTAGATCTTCGAAATCTTTTTGGTTGAGGTACATCCTCGTCCGACTCTGAATCACTATTACCAACCAGACTAGTCCTCACAATAGCATTATAGATGTCCTTTCGGGTCTGTCCTCTAGCATGATCGAAATTTTGAATGACCTCATCATCTCTATCAGGGATGCCTACTTTTAACACACGACACATAACAACATCTAGGCTAGTGTAGCTCTCTCTATCAGACTCCATATCGGATTCATCATCACTAAGCATAATTGGGTTAGAGTAGCTGTCTAGATGTCCTATAACAGATGAATACGGCAACTATAAGTACATAATGCCCTCACTTAGCGTATATTTCCAACAATAAACAATAAGCAAGAATAAACAAATAATTTAAAGCTAGGAATAACATTGAACAGTTAAGCACGTAAGAAAAAAAACATAAACATGCTGAACTAAATATTTAAATACAGACATATAATATTTCTATCTTATATGCCCTTCCTATTCTACCATCTCTCACCAAATTGATAAAGTAACTAAAATAACTAGAAGTACTAATATAGACAACTCATAATTAAATATATAATTTTCAAAAAATCTAAAAGAACCGAAAAAAATGAATAAAAAAATTTTGGACTTTAAAAAAGTTTTGAACCAAGCAAAAAAAATTTCGAACCTACAAAACATATTTTCTATTTTTTTTGATATTGAAACATGTTTCGAATTTATAAAATGATTGAAGCACAACAAATAATTAGGAGCTCGTTTTCTATGAAATTCATTTTAAGTAACTAGGTGCCTAAAAATATAACATTGGCACGAAACGCCAATAAAAACCTAAGCTCCAAGATACCACTTTGTAACACCCGACAATTCTCTATTTTCCAAAATACCTTATAAATATAAAACTTAGAGAATTATCAGAGCATTGTCGCCCGTGTGATAACATATCGGCTTATTCAGAATTTTGCAGCGAAAATAAATAAATAACTTTAAAAACTTACTAACTTAGTCAACCATAAATCAACTCTAAAACCAAAGTCAAAAGTCAACCAAACCAAAGTCAACCATAAATAAAACAAAACTATAAAGTATTAAAGCTAAACACAAGCAATCCGCGAAACCCGAACCCATGATGCATCATCTTCAGACCTTAAATGGTCGATGCTTTATTGATCCTGAGAGACTTCTCACAAAAAGGGTCATCACAGGATCAATAAGGCACATCCATGATCGACATACAAAAAAGCACGTAATCAGCAAAGTTGAGTATTACATACTAAATAAAATATAAAACCTAACATGATACTAATATAGATTAACTCAAAGATAAATAATGATATAATAAATAACAGATTGACTATACTGAACTAGACTCCAAAATCAATAGATTAATTATCATTAGATTGAATAGGCAATGGAAAGAGTTGTCCAAACCAAACCATTCTTCAATTTAGAAGACGAAGTACGGGCGCGACTCCGTACTCCCATGACCAACGATATCGAGGTACTAATTTAAATAAAATAGGACACTGTGGTCAATCCGGTCCCAAGAAAAGCCATGGGCTACCACCATGTACTCCAACTCATACTAGTCCAACACTTCAGATGTGCTCAAGTCTAAAGCTTATTGCTATTCACTTTCTACTTTAAGTGATTAATAAATTATTTATTAGTTATGACTCACTAAGTAAGACAACCAAGATATACTCATCAAGGATAGATGAAACTTCCATTTTTATCCTAGGGTTAGATAAGGTGATCAACAACTTAACAATCCAAGAATAATCCATTATTAGTTCCATAACCAACCATTATTTATTTGTTGATCTAAGTCAACAATCAACCAACCTTTCATAGGTGAATAATCACCTTACCAAATAAGTCCCACGGTCCTCATAAAGTAAATAAAATAATCCAAAGGGAACAACATGATCCAATTCATGATCCAAATAACAACATAGTTATTAATCCCTCATGTGAATTAATAAAATAAAGTTCTCAATCCCATATGCTTGCATCAATCATACATACAAACATAATACAACCAACATAGGCAACATGCTTCACACCACAACATAAAACATGTAATTCTACTTGAATATAAATCACATATGAACTATAAATAGTTCCCTGTACATGATACTACATCAATCCTAATCTTAGGACATGATACTAGTCTACTAACACATAGGCATGTACGTACCTTGTGTAGATAATATGAGAGACCACTTTATCAACCTTAGAAATCGCCTAAAGAGAATTATCTGCCTACCAAATATCAATACAACCACCAATCAATACTCAAATAAAATTTCAGCAACTTTAAAAAATTATAAACCCTCTTTAAAAGTGTTTAAAATCCTTTTTAATCATTAAAACTTCAACAATTAATGTCTTCTAGTATAGTACTACCATACTAGTCATTAAAAACCCTCAAAAATCCATACTTTGACATTTAAAAATCCATCATAAGCATACAAAAAAAATTCCAGCAACTTATAATTTGTTTAAAACCCTTTAAAACATACTTAAACATAATCATAAAAGTTAGAGTATTCAATTTCTATAAACTATAATATAGTACTACAATTTCCAACTCATAAAACCATAAAAATCCATGCTTTGATGCTTAAAACCCTAACTTAAACATAATTAATAAATCTGAAATTTAATTACTTTATTATACAAATCATATAATCTGAAATTTATAATTAATTCATCAAAAGTACTAACTTTAACCATGAAATATTAAACCAATCCTTAGAACATAAACTTAACAATAAATAAAATAGAGGAGGAGAAAAACCAAGAAGAAGAGAGGGGAAAAGACACGGCACGAGCGAGGAGGGCCGGCTGCTGCTGCTGCGGCGGTGGTCCGGCGAGTGGTCGGCGGTGCTGGCCGAAAGAGAAGGAAGACCGAAGGGGAGAGGGAGCCGAGTGAGGAAAGAGAGAAAAGAAGAGAGGAGAGAAAATTAGGTTGAGTGATTTTTAGTGTAGGAATTTTGGGTTTAGTTTGGATTTATATATGTAACCCTTTTGGGTTTAGGGAAATGTGTTTGGGCTTTTAATAATCAATTAATGATTGGGTGCTTGAGTTTAGTTGGGCTCCTCTAACCCATTTTAAAATCTTTTACACTACAACTCAAAATAATTAAACTATAAATAACTTTCAAAGTATGACTAAATAAAATATTTGATTATTTAAAAACATTAAATAATCCCTTTGACTTTAAAAATAGTCAACACTTAAGAATTTAATTATTCAAATTCTAAAATATATATAAATATACTTGAATATATATTTATAAAATTCATAAAATTGTGGGGGATTACAAAGACAACCATGAAAGAGGAGGAGAGAAAAGATTGAGATGGAGGAAAAGGGAGAAGCAATATTCGAGAAAAAGGAGAAAGTAGCGTGAAGGGATAGTCCAACCATTCCCCCAAACGCTGCAACCATGCCCCCAAACATTGCAATAATCACAAACAGCCCAATAAACTGTAAACTTCAAGCAATCTAGACTCATAATACTTTTCATAAGCATTTTGGGGTAATCCTTGCTTTTAATAGGTCTAAGATAAGAGCAAATGAAGATTATATTTGCTATAATTAGCCATTAAACATTATGAAAACCACATGTAGTGTATATAGACTCTTGATATAAGTTTAGGAACGAATACAAAATCAAATTGACAAACAAAACAACTATTACTACCGGTGTTATTAATCATGGCACAACCTTACCACTACACTATCTTTTCCTCCCGTCTCTCTTGCCCAAATCACCTTATCTCTTTGCCTCCCTCTCGCTTCCTCTTCCGCTCTCCCCTTCTCATTCCCACTCCCTCTTACTATTTCCCTCACTCCTATGGTTTTGTGAATTTCAAAAAGGTTAATCCTACTTGTTTGTGCAAGATAGTTTTTGTTGCTTTTACTAATTCACCAACTTAGAGATATGTAACACGTCAACTTCTAGGAAAATTTGGATGCGTATGTAAAGCCAATTGATGTTGCCCTGTCATTTAAAGATAACAAAAGCACAAAAGCAAAACTGATTGGAAGAGTAACTCTATATAAAGGAATATTTATTGTTCAAAGTCAAGAAAAGATCTATGAGTGAAAGGATTTCTTAAGAAGTGAGAAGAAATGTATGAGCATGAGCCCAATCAAATGATATTTTAGAATTTGTAATCATTACTAAAGTGCATAGTTCCCCAATCTGACGAAACATGTAATAAAAATTAACATAGAAGAGTCAACACTATAATTTAAACAATGAGCTATAACTTGAGTACCTTGAATATAAGAGTAATCCATTATAGTATGATGTATTCATCTTAATCTTAGCAATTTGCTCTATCTTTTTCTATTCTACTCCTTTGAAATACTTCTAGCCCAAAACAAATCAGAACAATGATAAAAAAAAAAAAGCATCAAATGGAGATATAAAATCAATCAATCAAAGAGATGATTTATTGGAAAAAAAATGTCACCTGGATACAGCATGAATGCGATGGAATGGATTTGTAGTGAACCTGAAATACACAAAAAGACCCATATATCCAACAAAAAAACTTATTAGCTGAAATATAACAACCCTAGCAAAAAAATCGAAAAATTAGGAAACCAGGAGGCCGTGCAAATCGATCAAGTGGCCCGACATTTTACCATGAGCAAAGCCAAAGCTGAAGCCTGAAGCATGAAGCCCAAACTCATAAATGAGAGGAGATAGTAGAGAAAGGCATGGAGAAGATGCGATGGGGAAAATGAGAATAAATAAGAGATAAGAAGGAGATAGAAAAGATAAGAAGGATGAAGAAAGAGGTGTATTGAAGTCTAGGTCAAAGAGGTGTGTGTATTGAATGTCCCTGATCCCAAAAGAATTACATGTGGAGGAAAAAATTATACTTACCATATAGTAAAGGAAGGGGAAGATGGATGATATCGACAAAGCATAAACGACAACAACACAAGCATACATTTTAGCATTACGATGTTAAACCTAAACAAACAGGATCAAATGTAACAAAGGGAACATAAGAGACATATGACAATTCCTAATTTTGACATTCCCTATACAAGTAAATTAGTGGAAAAGAACAAAATTTGATTCATATTATCAACCACATTGCAAAAATAAATTTTACATTAATTGAGACCTATTATCACCTCAAAACAAACCAACCTTCATTAATTCCTCAAATCCAACCAATTCCAATCTTATCTCAACAAGAGAAAGCAACATGTGATGTACGAGCTGTCGGAAGTATGGCTTTTAGACAATCAGAATCAAACATTAAAATCTGCTAAATAAAGAGTATCCTTTCATTTCTCATATTGGTATTACTCTTAGAAAAAAATTAATAACCAGCAAAGCTTAGATCTTCATATATTTCTCTTCAAATCACATGAGAAATGCCAAAAGATTGCACCTTTTCTTATTTTTCAAATATCTACTTTGATTTTTTCTCACATTTCCAATAACTTGGCAATAAAAAAAAATCTGAAAATGGGGGAAAATTTGTTAAAATGAAGTAACATTCAGTGGTGGTTCTAGAAATTTGGGAATAGTAAGTCACACTTTCGCAAATCTGCAATACAACAAATGACCATTCAATATTGCATAACCTCAACGTACAACTGCAAAACACAGAAAAGTTGACAAAAAACAACAGTAAACCTCCCTTTAATTGAAATATTATCAAACTTCGTAATCGCATAATATTGTGACTAATATTGGTTAGTCTATCACAAAGTAACTCATCTAGAAGAAGTGACCCCACTTGAATAGACTCAAACCTGTCCTAAACCAAGTCGAAGAACTCTTCGAAAGATATTACAGCCTCCCAGCAGACATGTTTGGCTGATTATGGACATGGACTTTGAAAACATATGGACCCATACTAAGGCCTTACTTGTTTGATCCTACAATCTAAAAAGGAAAACAATTAAAAAAAAAAAGAATATAACAGTTAACAATTCAGTTAGCAGTCTATGTGTCATCGTTGCTCTGAATCTGAATAAGCTCCAAACTTTATCATTTTGGTGGGAAACAAGATAAAAAAAGAAGAAGAGGGAGATGAGGATTAAGCTAGTCTTCTTCAATGCTTACTGTAAGCTTCTGTATTTACCTTCTCATTTACCCCTTTTTTCCTTTTTCTGCTTTTCAATTTCCATATTTTTCAATTTCAATACTATTCTTTTTATTGTTGATAAACTTCAATCGATGTTGAAATCTGTGAGACAAGAATGTAAATTAGGGTTTTCCAACGTTAATCACCCCCTTTCTCTTTTTGATGTTAGGATATCTTTGAGTCCTCTTCCTTCTATTTTCGGTTTCTGTATTCTTTTTACATGCGATTGAATCAGACATCAAACAAAAAAAAAATCCCTAAATATCGAAAATTACTCAACCTAAAAATGAAAGAAGAATACCTGATGAGAGAGATTGGAGCGAAGGTGGGTTTGGTTTGGTCAGACTCCGGAGGCCAGCGAGTGATAGTGACTACTGAGTGGCCGGCCATGGCAAGTGGGTCTGATTGAGCGCTTGAATTGCTTCTTGAACCAAAGCCTAAAAAAAAAAAAAAGAGGAGAGAGAGAGAGAGAGAGAGAGAGAGAATGGTGAGAAACAGAAAAAAGAGGAGAGAAACGAAGAAGATTGAGAAAGTGATAATGGAGGGGAGAGTAGGACGACAGGAGGGCCTGGTAGAAATTGAAGAGGAGAGGACAGAGACAATGAGGGGGAATTATCTAGGTTAGGGAGGGAGGAGGATGAAGAATGAAGATGGAGGGTTCATAGGAAAACCGGGAAAGAAGAGAAAAGAAGTGGGGCAAAAGAGTATAAGTCCACTGTTCCTAAGCTATAGTAAGAAGTTTCTCTCTTTTTAATGGGTGTAGAAACGCAACCTTATAGAACCAGAAATTGATATAAGAAAAATAAGAGTTAATGGTTGTGTTTGGCTAAAAAACGCTAACCCATGTTAGTTATTTCCTAACATCAGCCCACGAAATATTCCTTTTTGATTTTTCGTATGATTTCATCTGAATGAGATCTACGTCCTAATCCTTAATTTGTCGTAACATGTAACCAATCTTTTTTTGCGTTTGTAAAAATAATTTTATTGTTTTGCTTACCATGCTGGATAAATTATATGAAACCTGAGGTCTTTAAGAATTATCATGGAATGCAATCTTTTATTTCCCATGTTCTTCGAGTATAATGCTTGAAGATTTCACGTCTGGTTTATCTAATGAGAGGGTGCTTTTTGAACTCGCCGTAATAGGCTATTGATAGAAATAATGAGCTTATTTGGCTGAACAATAAACGGAAATTTCTTATAAATAGTTACTTAGAAATGAAGTTGTTCATATGAAACTGGAGGTTAAATCTGTCCAAAATAAATCATACTTTATTGGTTCACTTAACTTTGGGAAAGGCCATAGTGAGAAATTGCTGGAGAAGAAGAGGTCGACAGACTTATTGAGATCAAGACCAAGAATGGCACACCTCGTCTTGAATTATGCTTGATATTTGTTCAGACTCCAAACATGTTATCAAATGTTTTGGTGGGCTTAATATTGGTAATCTACAAAACAAGAACATTGCCCTCCTCTTTAAATGGGTTTCTAGGTTCCTCAATGAACCAAACTCACCATAGGGTTGTGTAATACCAAGCAAATATGTGCAGAAGCCATCTTTCATCATTCATGATCTTGCCAAACAGTCGTCACATAGTGGGTCGTGGAAGACTATTTATTCATCAATTGGTAATCTACACCACAAGAACATTGCCCTCCTCTTTAAATAGGTATGGAGGTTCCTCAATGAACCAAACTCACTATAGGGTTGTGTAATTCAAAGCAAATATGTGTACATGTCATCTTTCACCATTCATGATCTTGCCAGACAATCTTCACATGGTGGGTCGTGGAAGAGTATTTATTCATCAATTATCCATCATGCTCCGACAAAAAGTCTATCTCTTAATTAGCAAAATAAGAAAAAGAACAGAAAACAGTACTAACACATTATTTTGGCATGACTTATGGGTGGGTGATTCCCTTCAAAAGTCATATATGTCCAAGATTATTCTTGGTAAGCCTTTTTTTGGATGCTCCTGTCTTCTCTTACGGGTTTTCAGATGGTCAAGGATGGCAATGGAGTCTCTCTTGGAAAAGAACATTGAGGCCACATGATACTTGTAAAGAGATGATCTCCATTCCATCCTGGAGCGTGTCGTGTTGTCCCTCAAAGGTGCTGATAATCTTATCTGGACCCCCGATAAACCGAATTTATTTTCTGTTAAATCATTTAGCATGGAGTTAACAAAATATGCATCCAATGGCCACTTCGACGCCATCAAAGGTCTATGATGTGGCTTAGCTCCATATTGCATTGCAATCTTTACATGGTTTACTGTTCTTGATAAACTAACCACTAAGGTGAAGTTGGCTCGTGTAGGAATCATTCCGAGCTTGGAAACACTTTGTGTTTTTGTAACTCATCTTAGGAATGTGGTGCTCACCTCCTTCTTCACTGCGACTTCTCACAAAAATTACAAAAATGGTAGCTTAACCATTAACGGGCCTTTCCAACCACCATTAGACATGCGTTTGATCGATGGTCCTTCTTAGGGAAAAGGGTCTTCTTCAAAAAAATTATATATGGGTTGTAACTTTCTTTATTATTTTGTGGGTTCATTGGATAGAAGGGAATGCAAGAATATTTGAAAATGTCTCATGCTCCTTGTTACAACTCCAAGATTTAGTCCTCTTAAGACTAAGTTGGTAGATTCAAGGGTGGGGAGACCTTTTCCTATATTATAAAAAAAATAGGTATTTTGAAAAAGTTGACACCTTTTTTCCCCTTAGATTTAGAAGTCGTTGGATACGTACTATTTACATATCACATAGTGGTAAACTAAAAGATTCTCAAGCATTATAAGTTCACATATACCAAAAATACATAATCAAATTTTTGGGAAATTCTACATATTCAGCCCCTAAGTTTATGTCAATTAATTTTATTTGGTACGAGTTCAAATAATTAAATTTTACATGATACCCCTTAATAATTGATAATCTATATATGATACCACTTTAAACAACAATATTCCCCCTTATCATTCTAACCACTAGTCAACCACCTTCTCAGAGTCCCAACCACCATTATCACAATTTAGTAAACGACGAACCCACTAGACCCTCTTCACAACCCTTCGATCCATCAAAATTGTAATCACCAACTTTAATAATGATTGATAGATCAAATTGATGCAAAAAGAGGATACAATGGATCTCGATTCGTGGCGATCGGGATAATAGATTCCGGAAGGGTGGTTGGCGAAGAGCTAAAGAAAACGAAAGATAAAACTTCCTCCACTCCCATTTAATTGCAACACTCTCAGTTTCACGCTTACCAATGCACAATTTACACGATTAATATCTTTAGTTACGTTTTGATAAATATTATAAAAGTTAGATATTAATAAAATACACATTGAGATTAATCCAATAAGATACTATATAACTATATTTTTTCATATATATAAAATATAAAAAATTATATAAGTAATTGTAAATAGTGCCAAAACTAAGAGTGTTCGAATTAAATAATTCGAGATGATAACATCAAATAACAATTTCTATAAGCAAGGGTACCCTTACCCTATATCAAGTACCCCAATTTTGACGTTTACATAACGTCAAGTGGGGACCTGGAATGGTGGTTAGAGGTCAGATTAAAAGACCAAATCCATTCCAAGTTTTCAACTCATCTCAATATTTTCAAGGAAATTCATAAATTTGCAGCGTGATCTTTTCTTACAAAATTCTTCCTAAAGTACGCGTTTCTCTCTCATCCTACCCGCACCTTTTGCTCACTCGCTTTTCCTTCTTACCCTTGCCTACTTTTTGCTAACTCAACTAAACTCCAAAAACCCTGCTAATTTCTCCTATTTCTCCTCCTTGATTTACACTAATCAATCTTTTGGTAAGCTTCTGATTCGTGTAGACTTAAATTTTTCATCATCTATTTCAGTTAAATTTGTTTTATTTTGTTACCCTTTTTTCAGCTTAAGTGTTACTGATCTGAAGTAATTAGATTTATAATAATGTAATTGTGCATTGAATGATGTGGGAATATACTTGGGTTTAATTATTTGAGTTTGATTCTTTTTCTGTTTGATTAAACATGGTGTAATTTATTATATAATTAGTTGAGCAAGTTTCTGAATTTTTTTAAAATAATTTTTCTAACCTTTTTTTTTCTGGGTATTTGTGATTTAGAAGTCATAGGTATTCCAAAGATCTAATTCATTAATTGGTCGCCAATTTGAATTTTGGGTCTATTGTGTTAGATCATCATCATCCTCTTTGGTTTGATTTCTGCAATACCCATTTTTCTGGTGGAAATTTTATGTTCTTTAAAATGGAGTTAAAGAGAGTGATATTTACATATTTTGGTTTTGTAGTTAGTTAAACTTTTAGTTAGGAATGATTTGGGGATGAATTGAATATCTACTCTGTGATCAAAGACAGTAAAATTATCATCCTTTTACCAACCTTAAGCTCACTGTTTTCTGGTTCTAATTGTCTTTGCACAAATGCAGTTTTGGGAATTCATCGCGTACTTGTTGTATTCATCTTGCTTGCTACTCTTGAGGGACAACCATGAGCTGTTTTAGTTGCTGTGGAGATGATGATTTTCAGAGAGGAGGTGATAATGGAGCATTCATGACACATAATCCATCTGGTAAGTGGTGGGATTCGTCTGTTGTAATTGCTTGATTGTCGTGCGTACCTGTACTAATGAGTAGTAAACACTATCTTCTACTTAAATTGATCATTTGATCTGTTGTGATTTCTTGGATTTCTGTGCTTTTGGTTTGTCAAATAGATTTAGTTATCTGAAAAGTTTCCGTTATTCAGGCCATCATACAGCTTATCCAACAAAAGAAGATAAGCCAAAGGAGACACAAACTGTAAATTTTCAGCCTCCTGCAGTCCCTGCTATAACTGTAGATGAGTTGAAAGAAATTACAGATAACTTCGGAACGAAGGCTCTGATTGGAGAGGGATCTTATGGAAGAGTGTATTATGGCATACTAAGAAGTGGACAAGCGGCTGCCTTGAAAAAATTAGATTCCAGTAAACAACCAGACCAAGAGATTTTGGGACAGGTAATGCCTGCAGCAAGTTGTGGTTTTGATTCCCTAGTGTTTTTTGGTGTTCTATCAAGTTAATTGAACACCCTAATACATGCTTTACAGGTGTCAATGGTATCAAGACTTAAACATGAGAATGTGCTTGAGCTTGTGGGTTATTGTCTTGATGGCAACTTTCGGGTCCTTGCATATGAGTATGCTGCAAATGGCTCTCTTCATGATATTCTTCATGGTAAGAAGTTGTTAATTAGTTACTCATTGATTTCAGTTCAGCCATCTCTTGTCGAACAGCCTCCAGCATGACCATTGTCTGCATATCACTTTCATTGACCACATGCGTACCTTCAGATGAAATTCAAAATATTCTTAAACATTTGAAGCCTCTAATTTGATTAATTCAGGATAATTTTGGTGCTGAAGACTATATTTGACTTCTAGAACTGGTCAAGGTCATGATTTGAATGAGTCTTGTTGGTATGATCATGATTTGAATTAGTCTTGTTGGTATGATCAGTACTCTTGAAAATAAATGTACTTCAGTATTTTTGAAAATGTTGCTTTATGAGCATTTTCTTAAAAAATCCTCTCTGGAAAGCAGGCATCTACAGCTGTTGAGATTATGCATGCTACCCTAGTAACAAGAAGTGATACTAATGAAGCTAACTGAAGATCATCTCATGGATTAGAATTTTCTAAATGGCGGAATTGCTTTTCTAGTCATAGTGTCAATTTTATGTTTATTTATCAGCATTCAGCAAACAATGTTGTAGTTGGCTGCTCTAAAACCTTGCTTATCAAAGGAACTTCCTAATTTTACAAGGTTTGAATGTTTGATTGGTTTTTAAGATGTCTTGATTATTGACTACAAGATTTTAGATGTGGGACATTTGGTAGTGCCATAGTAACTGAAATATTTACATATAATTGCAACTTTGCAAGTCATATTGCTTTAGAGAGTGAGAGTCATTATGATGTTGGCGATGTCGTCCTCTACCTTTTTACAGATCATAACTATCATTTTGCTGCTAAGGATCATGCAAATGTTTATTGATGAACTAGATCCAGCTTTTGACTTCATTTGCTTGTCCTTTTCTGTTCAATTTAATATGTTATAAAGTATACTTATTAACTGGTATAAAGAAAAAGCGATCTGGAAGTTGGTTCCTATCATTATTTCTTCTTTACCGTTTTAATTATACTTGTTGACTGGTATGAAGAAAGGACAACGTAGGTGTTGGAAGACTTCCTGTATAATTTCTTCTTTGTGATCCTCTCCCTTTAGATAAAAGGGAAAGGTTTGACCTTTTAGCTGAAATGTTTGTAGAATTCCTGTCAAAGAATGTTTCTACTAGTGCTCATAATATCTAGGCGATGTTCACTACTAATAGAATGTCGTTTATATATTTAGGACGAAAAGGTGTCAAAGGAGCACAGCCTGGTCCTGTCCTCTCATGGTCACAAAGAGTTAAAATTGCTGTTGGAGCAGCCAAAGGGCTTGAGTATTTGCATGAGAAAGCTCAGCCTCACATTATACATCGTGATATTAAGTCCAGCAATGTTCTTTTATTCGACGATGACGTTGCAAAAATTGCTGATTTTGACTTGTCAAACCAAGCCCCAGATATGGCAGCACGTCTACATTCCACACGTGTTCTCGGAACATTTGGATACCATGCTCCCGAGTAAGTGCCATTGTGTGTAATAATTCAAAATTTTATCTTACCTGCTGTCCCAAAATTCCTCACTGCTTCCCCCGGGAGTTTGGGTCATGTCAACTGTAGTTTTTATGAGAGTCATATTGTCTTCCTTGCTCATATTAAAGTTTAGTTTATAAAAGATGGGCTGTTGTATACCTAAGCCTCATTTGGGAGGCAGCAGGTCATAATTGCGATGTCTCTATTTTATTTTAAGACTCACCTTCTAGTGTAGGACACGAGTTCTGAGTCCAGGTCTCTAATCGGCCGAATTTGGCCAGCTCTTGAAAAAAAACTTTTTCAACCAGGAGAACTTAGTACCCCAAGCCTACATATTTTTGGTGTTATATTTAATTTTTATTTATTTCTTCCCTTTTCTCCCTTTGCTATGATTATTATTGGGACTAACGCTGTTTTTATGTCCTCTTCTGATAGATACGCTATGACTGGACAATTGAGCTCAAAGAGTGACGTCTATAGTTTCGGTGTCGTTCTCCTGGAGCTCTTAACCGGGCGTAAACCTGTAGACCATACACTACCTCGTGGACAGCAGAGTCTTGTGACATGGGTAATGTTTGAATTTCTAAGTTATCTCTTTGTTTTGGGATTTTCAAGTTATCTAACCATGATTATTTGCTTCATCCAGGCAACTCCAAAGCTTAGTGAAGATAAGGTAAAGCAATGTGTTGATCCAAGATTAGGATCAGACTATCCTCCCAAGGCTGTTGCTAAGGTAATCTTGAGATTATTGGACTCTTTTTATTGGTTAATCTTTAGATTAATTATGTGGGCTGAACTTGAACTCTCTTTTTCACAATTTTTTAACCCAGATGGCCGCTGTAGCCGCGCTATGTGTGCAGTATGAATCTGATTTTCGCCCAAATATGAGCATCGTTGTTAAAGCTCTTCAACCGTTGTTAAATACACGGACCGGCCCTCATAATGAAGCTTCACATGTGTAATTGTAAAATCCCCACTTGCTAAGGAATGTCCGATGTGTATTAAAGTATTACATTGATTTCTTTCATACATGATTTGAGTAATTAGTGCAATGTATTTTGTCGAATGTGGATTCTGGTCAGCTGCTGTAAGTCTGTTGTAATGCATAAAATGTTGCTATAACTTTAAACTTCAACTTATAGGTAGCATTCTCTCCTTTTTATTTTTTTTTTGGTTGAAGTTGTCCCTTTTCATCCTTCACGTTCTTTTTTGCTTTACGCGGAAGGGAACATATTATTGTTTATTTAGATTGATTGATAATGTTGTAAAACTTTAGCTCTTTATGAATAAAATGATTGCAACTTCGAAGTGCTAATGAAGGCCCTCTTAAAGTTAGGTTCTAGCACATGGGACTTCCAATAATCTAACAAAGGTTGTAAAGATGGGGTTATTTATGGACCAAAGCAAGGATGGTGGCAAATTGTGGTTGTCGTATAATGAGTGTTAACACAGAAATTTATTCGTTTAATAGCCATTAATAAATGATAGTAATGGTGTTTAATAGCCATTTATAAATTATAGTAATGGTGATGAAGTTTAGTGTAATTTGGAGGATGATGTGTCGATTGACCTTGATTCTAATGGTTTACTCTCAAATCCATTGCCACTTGTCAATTTTGAAAGATTTTATTAAATGGTAATAAAATTTTTTGAGCAAAAACACATGCTTGGGGATTGAGTTCTAATACAGTGGACATTAGCATGAATATTTTCTTACAAAATTAAATTCAAGTTCATTAACATTATTTCTATATCTACCATTTTTTCCACGAAACTTAGTGTAACTGGTAGGGATTTTACTTTATACCAACTTCTTGTAGTTCACCCTAATTACTCTCTCTCAACCCTACTTTTCTCTCAAAAAGCGAAACTAAAGCCACAAACCCTAAAGTGCTCCACCGCCCAACCAGGCTCGCTGGTAGCCGGCCTGAGCACGCGTCGCTCACCCAGTCACCGGCGAGCCTGCTGCTCGTTTTTAGTTAGTCCAAGCGTTGTCTAGTTCCCTGCGAGTCTAGTTCCCTTTCCCCGTCTTCCCTCTTCCCCAGTTAGTCTAGATCTTTTGTTCGCGTCTGTCGGCGGTAGTAGTCCTACCGGCTCGTGGTTGCACTTGCCGGCAGCAAACTCCAGCGGTCTTAGTCCCATTTCCCCTGTTCGAAGTCGTCGACCAAGTGGTTCCACCCCAGTCGTTGCGTCGGTCTCCCGTTCCCCTTCCCCCTAGTTGTCGGGCTACCCCTTCCCCTCCCCCGGTTGTCGAGCCCCCCCTCCCCTTCCCCTGTGCAGTGTAGCTTTCCCCTTCCCCGTTAGTTTTAGGTTTTAGTGGTCAGTCGGTTCCCCTCCCCTTTCCCTTTTCCTTGGTTGTGGTACTACCTCCTTGGTCTCAGTTCCTTTTGCAAACCCTCATGATGAGTTGGGGACGAAACCCCAACAAGTTCAGAATAACGGCGAACCTCTAGCAGTTCGGCAGCAATGGCATGGAATTGTCAGTTTTTGGGATGGTTTATGGGTCAATTGGATATGGTTTTGCCTTGGTTTATGTGTGCTAGTTTTGCTAGGTAGATCTGGTTCTTCTATGATAAGAAATGATATAGAAACTCAGATCACTACTGTAGTTCATCCTAGATTTTACCATGCGTGGATAGGTAGAACTCTAGTTATCTATGTGTTGGTAGAGAACAAAGGTATTTATCCAATTCAAGATCCCTGTTCTCAGGTTCAGTTCGAACCTAATTCTGTCGTGTTTCGATCTTCTTTGTTCAGGATTGTAAGTTCCAGTTGTGATCTTCGGATCAGGTGGTCGGGTGATGAATTCAAGCAATTCATATCACCCTATGTTTCTGTGATGACTTTAGGAGTCATCACAACTCAAAAAGGCATTTCGTGGGAGGCCCTCCAATTTTAATTGGGGCAAGTTTCGACCTCCACAATTGCCGAGTTTCTGCATATTGCGGCAAAACTCATGATACCCTATGTGCAGGGTACGGAGTCACGAAAGAAAGTGATTTCAGTAGTAGTTTCATCTTTAGAATTCCAGGAAGATTTCTCATTTAAATGGCCTTGGGATTTACTGCCTTGTGAACTAGTAGTTCCACAAGAACAGATTTGGCAATCCTTTTTCGAAGATCGATTTGGTTCTGTTTCACGACAATATCCATCACATTTCAAAGGGTATTCAGTTGCAAGGCACAAGAGGCATCTCCACCAACGTTCGCCCCAAGGAAGTTCTCTACGTGAAATCCATCATACCATCTGCATAGCGCCTCGGTTTGTAATGCTTAGTCTGTTTTGTTTTACGTCGGTTGTAAGAGCTAGTATAGCTCACTTTAGTTTTTGTTTACTTGTTTTCTATTTGGATGTATTAACATTAGGTTGTACTTGCGATTTTAAGTAATGCAAATTTTCTCGATGTTAAAAAAAAAAAAAAAAAACTTCTTGTAGTTCTTGTGGGTGAGCAATAGATTGTTCCTTCTTACCAATTTATAGAAAGATAATTATATAGTGGATGATAATATATCGTAAATACTTGAAGCCTTGAAGGGATTGAGCATGAGAGTCAAATGAATCAAGTGATTGAGCATGAGAGCTAAATGAATTAATATAGTTCATCGATTTAGATGTGGGTTGGTTATGTCAATCCAAAAAATCTGGTATTTGTTTACTCTTTTATCAATTTAGAATCTAGAGAATCTGGTTATATCAATTTAGAAGTATATTACACCCTCTATCTCTTTTGCTTAAACTAATCTTTCTTTATTATTTCATAAGTGTAATCGGACCATTAATATCTTTAATTAGATAGGTATAAAGTTTACAAATAATTGATATTTTAAAAATATATATTAAGACGAATCTTACAAGATTTCGTTTAGTGTTTTTCTAATGGATTAGCGAAAATATATGATCAAAATTTCGCTTTGCCATCGAGCCATTCCAATATTTGGTTCCCAAAATACCCTTATACAAATATTTTGGTTCTAGAAACAAAATGTGAAGAAAATGTTAATTGTTCGTGAGCCAAAAGAAATCTAGCAAGTAACAATTCTGCATCTGATTTTTCTTAAAAGAGGCAAATACCTTTGGTTAGGAAAGTATAGGGGTGATAAATTTATAACAACTCATTCTCCCCAGCTTATTTTCAGTTCAGTTCAATTCAGTTAAGTTCAGTTCAGTTTAGTTCAATTCAGTTCAGTTCAGTTCAATTCAGTTCCTAAATGATAATCAATACTATTAATTAGTTATAATTTAATTCAGTTCAGTTGTTCTATGCCGAAGAGCACATACTTTCCTTTTGCTTATAGTCCAGAATAGGCTTATTGTTTAATAATAAGCACAATTATTACAAAGCTTATATCACTTCAATATATGTTGTCTTCCTTCATCAATACCAAGAATTCATTTTATATTTCAACAGGATCAAGGTTTCATATTGTCTTTTACAGGGGCGGAGCCAGGATTCTCAATCAGGGGTAGCATAAAAAAAAAACACAGTAGCGGTTCATAAATCATAATACTGAAATATAATTCACGTTAAACACTTATAACCCTTTTTTAAAAAAAAACATGGTATGATGTTATTATAGGAAATTATTTTCCATGACATGAATTCGATCCATTTACAACTTTAACGCCTTAGATTTAACTCTTTTTTTTTTAATTGTACTTGGATGTTTGAGCTACTCGAAAAGGGTTATTTGGTGCTAATTATTCTCTAGTCATACCAATTATATAAATTTTTATATTAATTCATAGGTTGTGTTCGATTGGTATAGAAAGTGGTGGAATTTGTACTACTGATGTAAGAAAATGTGCTCTTATGTTACTAACTTCAATAAAGTTTAGATACATTAATAGCCCCTCAAAAAAAAAAAAAAAAAGATACATTAATAGTACAAATTTTTGGTGCTAATTATTCTCTAGTCATACCAATTATATAAATTTATATATTAATTCATAGGTTGTGCTCGATTGGTATATAAAGTGGTGGAATTTGTACTACTGATGGTAAGAAAATGTGCTCTTATATTACTAACTTCAATAAAGTATCAAATTTTCAAAACACTTACTAGTATATTTTTAGATACATTAATAGCCCATCAAAAAAAAAAAGATACAATAATAGTTAAAATTGTGTATTGACAAATGTGAAAAGTTTTTTTTATTAGTAGAAAGAGGGAGTTTTACATATTTCAATAACTTTATGTAAGAGGCCAATATTTGGTGTAATATGCTACTCAGAATTTACAAGTGTGTTTGAGACTTTGATGAAGATGGGATAGATATGAGGGAAAAAAGGTGAAAAAGGAGGGAAAAAAAAAAGAAGCAAAAAAAATAACAAAAAAAGCTAACATTGTAGCTAATCAGGAATCGAACTTGGGTGGTGGGATTTCATCAAAGGACATTCAACCACTTCAACACGCAAAGTCATCATCAAACATCGCTAGTTGTTTGTTATATATCAGTTTCTAATTTTTTTCCCCAGTGAAATTTTTTTATTTTTTTTATGCTACCCCTCGACCCTCGTTACTTCATAGATCTGCCCATGGTCTTTTAAGTACCAGCATATATATAACCAACAGAATTTTCCAACCGCCATTCTCTAACCTGGCAATCTGGCTTATACTTGAAAATGATATGGTGGAATTCAAATAAAACGCAGTTGCTTAACACTTCACCTAACAGCCCAACCTGGTTGCTCTGTTCCACCAAATTAGGAAAATTTAAAAAAAAAAAAATCAAGTTTACAACAACAAAAACACATGCTATATTGATTTCCAAACACACCTCAGCTAAATACATAAACAATACCCCATATATTTCCTACTTTTTGTTCATGAAATATTAACTCAAGTATTAACAACTCCCCGAGCCTAAAAAGGCCTATACAGAACCCCATACTGGCGCTTCGGCATCACAGAAAGTGCCCAGCACCACTTATACAAACCATATTGATCCTATAATATGAGCTACTACAATAGAAAGCAGAATCTGGGCAAGGAAAAAAAAAAATAATGAGGGGGGAGGGCAAAATCACTCTCTCTATATATATATATATATACGTGGATTCAATTTACCACTTAATCATAGCACGGAGCACAAAGACTTCAACTATTTGAAGCTTGCAATTTCTCCTGTTAACTATCAACTCGTACACGCTGACTATGTATTTTCTTCGTTTTGGCTTTCCAGTCATGAAAGTGTGTTAAACACTAAGCCTCGGAGATTCATGCTCACCAGCTTGGCTCCTTCGATGTCTCCGATCCTGCAAACCCAACAAGTTCCATAAAAAACATGATTCAAAACTGATTACTGCCTAATGCCTTGAACCTCGAAATATTTCTTATCAAAAATCGGAATGATTTCATAGTGGTGTGCTAGTGTGAGGAAAGTCAGGAAACAAACATGACATCCATATTAAAGAAATTACCTTGCGCGGAGGAATATGAAGAGTCATGTATCATTGTAGGATGACTCTATATTGAACTAAATGTCTAAAGTAGAAAGTAGGAAGTAGGAAGTATGAAGCACATGATGCAAAAATGCCAGAAAATGGATGATGATTTCATCTTAAGCAATTAATTAGTGTCAGGGTAAGTTTAGGTATCTTGCAAAAAAAAAAAAATCTTCTTGTTTTCTGAACAAAGCAGCACATGGTTTAAAGCAAGAGACATGGGCACATTTACCATTACCTTCATTTCACTGCTCAGAATTTTGACATATCGAAGAAGTAACAGTGTAAATTTTTGGAAAGGAATTATACCTCACGAGGAACGGGATATTCCTCTGATTCAAGCATTCGAGCAACTTGACCCATCTTTGGCCGCTTCTCAGAATCCGGATCTACACATCTCAATGCGGTCAAAAGTGCTCTCTTAAGAGCCCTTGTTGAGGGTCTATTGTCCATGTTGGGATCTACCACCTCTTCTGCCCGTCTGTTACCAACCATAGTTTTAAGCCAGTCCACTAGGTTTACCTATAGCCACACAAGAATATTTGTACTACTGTCAGACTCTAGTACTAACGTAGACTGCGACAGCTTGCACTAATACCAAATACCGATAATGCTGAATTAGACCAAGAAATCAATATTTGCACTCAGTTTCAACTGGAAAGTTTGATATCAAGTTATAAAAACAATGCTTTCAGTGTTTAAACGTTGATATTAGTGTGAACTATTGAAAGTTGCATCATACTCTACACAGGAACAAAGTGTTATAGTTGAATTCCAGACCAGAAAAAGCAGTGAGAGCATCAGTGATGCAATTCTGCTTCAAACATAAAGACAGCAACATTTAAGCAACTTAATTTTCAGCTTTCATACAATTAAACTAGCAGTATTTTATAGACTTTACCTCATTCTGAGGACGAGCATAATCCACTGGGTCCCTCCCCGTAATAGATTCCAAGAGAACAACCCCAAAACTGTAGACATCACTTTTCTCATTCAGAAGACCACTATTGGCATATTCTGGAGCCACATACCTGCAAGAACCCAATAAGCAAGTTTATGATTTAGTAACAAGAAAAGAAGTTCTATTTTCTTCTTATTCCCTTCCAAATTTATTTTACAATGAAGAAGTTCTATGGTAGTTATAGAACTTAGAAAGCAGTTACAAGGAAGAGGATTAGCTAAAACATAAAATACAAACTCACCCAAATGTACCCATGACTCTCGTTGCAATGTGAGTCTTTCCGGCGCCCAACAACTTTGCCAAGCCAAAATCAGACACCTTTGCATTAAACTCATCATCTATCAGTATGTTACTTGACTTGATGTCCCGATGCACAACCTTAGGTTCAATGGCCTCATGCAAATAAGCTAGGCTGAAATGAATATTAGAATCAGTATCCTAAAAATGATAAAATTGAGACTTCATAATGACACTGGATGTTCTTTATTGCAACAACTTACGCCTTAGCAGTGCCAACAAGAACCTTCATGCGAGCATCCCAAGTGAGATTTCCATGTTGGCGCATTGCACCATGAAGCCATTGCTCCAAATTTCCATTATTGACATACTCATAAACCAACAACCTACAATATATTTTCAGTTTGTATTGATTAGCACATCTAAGACTTGTTTTATTTGACAGGAACAGAAAAAAATATATAATTTAATTTGGTTTAGGTACTAAAAAGGGGAGTATAGTCTCTAACAGCAACATAGTCATAGAGCATTTCAAAAAACAAAGAATAAAAAAAAATGCTTATTTTAAAGTGAATTAAGCTTTCTGATAGCCTACATCTCTGAAAATCATGTATAAAATGAAGATAGTACTTCCATTTCCACAGCAAGAGCATATATACCTGTGAGTTCCTTCAATGCAGTATCCAAGAAGTCGAACTAAGTTTTTATGTCGCACATGACCAATCGCCTCCACTTCAACCCTGAATTCCTTTTCTGCCTGTCCACTGCAATTTAATCATCAAAATCATTACAAATAATCTTGAAGGTTAGCAGCTCATTAAGAAATGATCACATTGAACATGAACTCAATAGCTTGATGAACACCAAAGAAAGCTCATATAATCACCTACAGGTTGTTAAGGAGCCTCTTAATTGCAACTGGAGTCCCATTAATTAGCTCACCCCGGTAAACAATGCCATATCCTCCCTCACCAATGACATTCTGCTTGGCAAAGCGGTCTGTTGCAACTTCAAGGTCTCTTAGAGTAAACCAATGCCCCCAACCGAGGCGAGAAAATTCAGGAAGTCCGGATAGCGGAGAAGGAGCACTTATCGGGTGTGAAGAAGGCTTATCCCCCAGCGGAGACCCAATGCTATCCTTTTCAGTACGAGTAAAAGAACCTGAATGACTTTTATTCTCTCCTGTTTTTATTTTCTCGATGTTTGGATGAACCAAAAGCTTGTCTGAATCCTTCTCTTTGATTTTCTCTATAACTCCATCAGGATAGCTACCATACCCAATTTGAGAAACTTGGTCTACTCTTATTTCTCGGATTTCTTTCGAAATCGAAGGAATTTGGCTAAGAGGTAAATTATTGGTTGTTCTTCGCGATTTCTTCCTAGCTGTAAGGCACAGATACAGCAATATCGAAAGGATTATCATAATTAAACCTCCAATGGTTATCCCTATTATTTCCCACAATCTAACACCAGCAACTTTCTTGGACATTCCAGCATTGAGTTGAGATGCCATGTTTGGTTGAATATTAAAGGAAATCCTACAAAAAAAGAGTAGGAGAAATTGGAAACCCAACAATACATGCGCCCTAAATGGTGCAGTATTATATGATAGTGTGACATACTAGAATCCAAGTCATTTCCTTAAACAACAAAAAAAAATCAAATAAAAAAAACACCAAATTTTATCCTTTTCATGATCTCCACAATAAGTACAGGATTCTACATTCACAAAATTCTCAAGCCTCAATCTATAATTTGATGACTACAAAAAGAGACAAGCAATAGGACAAAACGCATAAGAACAAACCAAAATCTTAGCTAATGGATTTGACCTTACACAGAAAGATATAAACACAAGACAAACTGCAGAACTAAAGCCAAATTCTGACTCTTGTCTCACTTAATGAAAAAACAAAAGTCAGAAAACAAACAATACCTGTTATCAAAATTCAATCAGAAAAAAGTTCCAAATTCAAGCTCTGGATCTGTTACTGCCACCAAACTACATTCATTCTGAAATTCAACAAATACCCAGATGCCAAAATCACTCCCATTAACAAAAAATCAATGAAAGATGTGGAAAATTCTTGAAATTATGAAATGGGTGATTGACATTAAACTGCAATCATCCTGAATTTCAACCAAAACCCAGATGCCAAAATCACTCTCATTAACCAAAAATCAATGAAAGATGTGAAATTTCTCCAAATTATGAAATGGATAATTTGCAGTTATGCACAAAATGCAAACTTTTTAAAAGTTAAGCCTTCTATTCTGAAGAAACTTGAATGAAAAAGGGTAAAATAGTTGTTAGAAAAGAAATTGCAACTTCTATGAATATGATGAACTAGGTTGTTGTTGGAAGAAGGTTAAAGAAGAAGGCAAACAGAGTAATCAGTAGTTGGTTGAGTAGAGAGAGAAAGTGATGGAGTACTTCCTTTATTGCCCCTTCCTTAGTTTGCAATTGCATATAGTAAAAGAAAAGCATGAAAATGGAAGTTTCCTCTTTCTCTCTCCTGAAAAAAATTTAATTGAGATCTCAATTTCCTGTTTTCTGAAAGTGATTGTTGGACAAGTTTTTGTGGGATGAATAAAGTAAAAATAATAATAATGCAATGAACTTTTTTTCTTAAAAAAAAAATAATTCAAAAGTTATGTCGGCCTTTATCGATTTTTTTAAGATGAGGGTGAGTTGTTTAATCTTCTTTAGGAGTCAAACTATAAAATTAATTACCAGAAGAAGGATGGCCTTAATTTTAAATGAAATAAAGAGAGAAGAAGAAGGCGTGTGGAAGGAGTTCCGTTACAGAAAAAAAATGAAATGTTCAATGCAATCAGGTGAAAGGTTACCTGAAGAATGGACTTGGTGCCCCACTTTATTAAAAGACACATTACACAACTTACATTTTTTTTAAGAACTAAAATGCAATGCCAGAAAATTCAATCTTGCCCTATTTTTTTGGTTTTGTATGTTGTTCTGTGTTTCTTCCATTTTTACATTTTTTTTTTGAAAGAGTATTTTCATTAATTGAAGGTCAAACGACATCTACAATAGATATTAAAGAAAAACAAGATACAATTAAACAAGGCTAAATCAAATTCGTCTTCAATGAACTAGATCTAGCAATACAGCGCAGCCCCCTTGTATTTGCTGAATCAAGCAGCTATTGATGAGGAAGTTTATCATTCTGATGTAGTTTGGGAAGAACATTCTTGACCGAGTCATGTTAACCGCATCCGAGATTCTAATACCTTCATATTGAGACTCGAACTTCAACCAATGAGAACAATTTCTCATACCTAAAAACAAAAAAAAAAAAACCATACTCACAACTCCCATAGGGGAGAAGGAGATTTCTAAAACAGAAACTAAAAACCCCATAACAGGGTTTGAAAAGATCTCATAAAGAGAAACTAATTTATTAAACAAAACAAAAAAATGAATTAAAAACTGAAAATAAAAGGGGAAAAGGGGCTTACCATGGAAGAAATCATCCATGGCAGCCCCTAACTGATGAAGAAGGGGTAGGGGAGGCTAGGGTTTGAGAGAGAAAGAAAGAGGGGGGAGGCTCTTCCATTTTTACATTGTACTTTAGTATTCTAAAACATCCATATAATTCTATCCAACTTACCTTATTTAATATGTTAACTAGGTGTAATTAGTTTCATTTACTAGTTTGTAGTCTAGTGGCACTGATTGTAGTCTATGATTTGGATTAGATTCATCAGTAGTTCAGTACAAATAGTTAGGAGAATTAATGACACCTATTCAAAAAAAAGGTAAGTTTGAAAGTATTTTGTAAAATATAAAAATGTTGGGATGTATACATTTTTTATTTGAAAGGTAAAAAAAGAACATTAGGCTACCCTCCTCGCGAGGGGAATACCTAATGTGTCGGATACAAGAATGGAAGTAAGAGAGGAGTTATTATAAGGAGAAATATCAAAACTAGACATTACTAGGTGCCCTACATTGGCTATCCAATCAGCAACGCGATTTGCTGACCTAAATACATGTCTGACTTGGCAAGAGGCAAAATGAGTGAGCATGAGCTTACAATCAGCAATAATATTAGCAATCTTCCAAGGAGTAGAGCAAATATTATTAATGGTGTTGATGAACGAGAGGTTATCCCCTTCAATGATGATGTTGTGAAGACCCGATTGCAAAGCTAACTTGATACCTTGCTGCAGCGTAATGGCTTCGGCAATGAGAACCGAAGTGTGGCCAAGATTGAAGGCTCTGGCGTGAAGAAGATGGCCTTTCGTGATTACGAATGATGACACCAGCAGCTGCATTCAAACCACGAACAGAACCGTCGAAGTTTAACTTGTAGAATGAGTGAGGTGGAGGATCCCAGACCACAAGAGTAGCCAAAGGAGAGGGTTGAGGGGAAGGGGGTAGTGCTCCTCTAAGAGGATATCCAGTAGCCTGACAAATATCCACTTGTAAGCGGCACTTCCATTCATCATGAGCAAATTTGGCTCGGTGAACGATACGTTGGGGGCACCATTTTTCATTGTTGAAAATAATAGAATTTCTCTCTTTCCAAATGCTCCAGAAAAGAAAGATGCAATTCGGCAATTATGATTACCCTTGAAATCCTGTAAGAAGTCTAAAGTGGAGGGGAAGACATTGGCGGGGCGCACCAAGAATTAACCTCCACAAGTTGTCAAATATTTTGGGAGTTTGGGCAATAAAAAATAGGTGGTCAATAGTTTCAGGTTGCGAATTACAGCGAGGACACAGATTTGTTGGCAAGATTTTCCTACTAAACATCGTAGCTGTGACAACTAGGCTATTGTGGCAAATTTGCCAAACAAATAGTTGTAATTTGGGTGGAATATCCAACTTCCAAATCCATTTAAAAGGCCATGGAGGTCTTTTAGGCAAATCGTGAGCTAACCAAGTAGCAAATTTTACTGAAAATTCACCACTTGAAGTAGGGCCCCAGATTGGGACATCATGGATGTCATTGATGGGAAGGGGAATGCCCTTGATTTTGGCAAGAAGGTGATGGGGCAAAATGAGAGCTAATATGTTGGGATGTATACATACATATATATACATACTAACATACATAGAAATAGCCAACCGAGCTTGCTTGGTGGATGTGGGAGGGAACTCACCTTGTAACCTCACTACCTACTTGCGCTTGGGAGTAGGGATTCCCTTATATCTCCCTACTCTCAAGCATTGACCTATGTAGGTGGGTTGACTGATCTGCAAGAGGTGCTGGTCCAGTAGGGTCCTTCTTCCTACCAAGGGGTTCTCTAGTAGGGGCCCAAAAAAAATACATAGAAATAGCTATTAAAGTTGATGAACGTTTGGAAAAAAAAAATTGTTGTTTGGTAACCGATCTTCACCCTAATAGCCATTAAAATTTGCCAAATATTCTGGAAAAGAGTTGCCAACATTTGACAACTTGTTTCCTACTTCCTTTGTCTTTATTTACCAATTAATTTGCTTTTGCACAATTTTTAATGCGTTTTTTTTTTAGTTTATATCTCTTATTCCGTTCCGTTCATCTAACTATAGTAACTATGTGATGATTTAAAAGTGATTGAAAAAAGCTATTACAATTTATAACAACGATTATGTTTATGAGCCCATTAGGGTCATCTTCAGTCGATAAACTCCAATAAATTAATTATGTCCTCTTCTCTTATGGCTAAACTAGCTACTCCACAAAATGTCATTTATTTGGGAAAGATATTAGGTATAAAAGCATAATAAGTTGAACGAGATTGATTTCTCATTTCCAGCAAATCGAACAATACATCTTTTCATTGTCTTTGAAAGTACATCTTATTAGAGATGATATGAAATATAATGTTACAAATATTACTATTCATGATATTAGACAGAGAAACAAATTATGTAGCTAATTGGTAAGTTAGGCACCTATTTCTGACGTCTAAT